>QJPP01007570.1:0-600000 GCA_003996215.1 Jaltomata sinuosa | reverse complement strand
TTTGCAGATGAAACATGATGATCATTATAATGAGGAGAATTGGTTAGAAGAGGCAATCACAAATCTTATGTATAATATACCTTATATAGGTAGCTCCTATGATGGAAGTTTCATGAGCTGATATATGTTCAGCCATTTGTTTATTACTACTTAAGTTGCTCATTATAAAGTTGATGATGTACTAATTATTTATGAATAGTTAAGGTTCACTTTCTTTAATATTCCCTCCGTTTCAATTTGTTTATCTTATTTTGACTTGGCACGAAATTTAAGAAAATAAAAAAGACTTTTGAATCTTGTGGTCTTAAATTAAAGATATACAAATCTTGTGACCTAAAACATGCCACGTGAAAAATTGGAACTAAAACTATCGAAAAAAAAGAGACATTCTTTTAAAACAGACGGAAAAGAAAAGTATGAAAAACAAATAAAATCGTTCCTCTACCTCAAAAAGAATGATTGCATAAAAAAAAGTAGCCTCTCTTTTTTTGACACAGTGCAAAATACTATACCAAATGGCTATATATTCTTCTTCTCACTTGGAAATTTGGAGACCAACTATCATACATTTTCACTAATACTTTAGCTTGCTTCAGACAGACTATCTATTGTTGAAGATAATGACAAGATGATCAGCCGAGATACTCAAGATAAGGAAGATAAAGACTGTGTTAGTTACTAGAGATAAAGACTAGTTGTTAATAGTTGTTAGTAGTAGAATTCATGTATATATACAACTCTACCTAGCTAGTCTTATAGTTGTATTAGGACTCTAGTGTATGTACGAGTCTGCTGTATTGTGTGTGTATAAATACACCACTCATGTACGATGATTATTCATTCAAATACAAGCCTTTCTCTCATACTTAGCATCGGATTTCTCATCTATATCACAATATTTTGGAGTGTTTCATCATCGAGCTGTCCTTTTTATGATCTCAATAATGCTCGCTCTATATAAAGGGCCTCAAATAGTTGACTACTACACAAAAAAAATATAAAAATTAGGAAAGAAGTTCATTGCTAATCTATCGTTAAATAATCATAAACTAACAATTTTTTATAATCATACATTAATAGGATTAGCAGTGGATATATTATTGATGAATAGCGATATATAGAAATTATTCATCGCTAATTCCTTTTTTTCTTGTTTTGGATGGACAGAATTATTCGATGCATATAATAGATACTCTGTGGATTAAATAATCGAAGTATGTGCAAATAATAGTCCGGACACCATAATTATTAAAAAAGATATAGTAATTTTTTTTCAAAGGAACACGAGTTGGCTATCTTACAGTTCTAAAGCTCTACAGAGTGCATGTCTTAATCATCCGAAATAGGGCGGAGCCAGCCAGTGTATTGATTGCGGGTTCGGCCGAACCTAGTAACTTTGGTTCAAACTTTGGATTTATAGTAAGAATTTCATTGAATATGAACAAATTATTAGCTTAGAACCCAGTAACTTAAAAAAATTAGAATCCCGAACCCATAAACTTTAAATTCTGGCTCCGCCTCGGAATTCCGAATTGAAACCTAATTAAACAACACTAAAAGGTGTCTGCCTTTATTAATTAATTAGCTATGGCTAATACGTTATATGTGATCCAAATAGTGTAGATTATAAAGGAAATTAAAAAAGAGAAAAAAGGTTTAGAATCTAATAAAAAGGTTTGATTACCTTAAAGAGAATCAAAACAAGTACTTTTTTCAACGTTAGCATCAATACTCAATCCAGCGATTATTAGCAGTTACTTTTATATGGTACCGTTATAGCATCTTTTGGTACTTAACTAGAATCAACATCATCATTATAACGTTGAATGAATTAAAAAGGTAAGAATTTAGATTATTTTTATTCCAGCAGCATTGCTTACTTTCTTTGAAAAAGATGGACAAGCCTGATAAAGAGAAAGCTATAGCTATATAGCTAGCTTCGACAATATAATAGGGGAATAATTCTAATTTCTTTGGACATATTAATTATAAGTACAAATAAGTTATACTATGAATATATATCTTAGGGCTGCTGATATGGTGTTTTGTTCTTTATTCTTCTGTAATAGATCAGTTTTTAGATTAGGAAGCATTTTCAGCTGATCCTGCTTCGAACAAACAAGAAGTAGCTAGTTACTTTCATTATGTTTACGAGTTTAAGTTATGTATATTATCAGTTTAAAGAATTTTTTATACTATTCGAACAACTAAAAACTATTCGAATTTTTTTATATCGACAATATATATAACTTAAACTCGATATTGATTATATATAGACACGATTGGAACATTTGGAATTCACAACAAAGAAATACTGTATGAGTTTTAAATTATGTACATCGACTTATAAAATATTTTTCTTACACGATCAATTCAACTAAAAGATATCGGTAGGTAATATTTTCTGTTATAAGTATTGGATTTGTAATCTTAAAAATAAGATAAGTAACGTACTAAAGGATCTATCTTCATCTTCATTAAAAATGAATAATTTTTTTGTGCTAACAAAAGTATATATTTATGGAGTATAAGAAAGCAACTGTTTTCAAGTAGCCAAAAATAATAATAATTATGTTGACTGGTATTTTTTATGTTTCCTTTCCGGCCTTAATTAGCATCTTAATGAGCTAATTAAATAGATATTACAGTAGAAGTGTAGTCATGATCAGTCTAGATTATGTCAAATGAAAATGATTAGATCATAATCCAAAAGAATTTGTTCTTTGACCCCATGGATGATCTCTTGATTGTCTTTGTACATTTGAAAATGAAATAGACCTAATGGGAGGTCAAAATAGAGCTAACTAAATCAACATCTATGTGTTATATTGACAATTATAAGATACTAGGAGGACAAAGAAAATAATATAGGCACACCTAGCTAGGCCAATAAGATGGGGATCACAAGTATGCATTCTTCCAATCGTAAAAAAGCACTAATATTGAAATGACCCCATTATCAATGAAGTGTCCCAATCAACACTTCCAAGTCTTCAAACCCCACTCACTAATTAATCGAGTTTAAGTTTTATACACCATCATCCAAAAGATATATGAAAGTCTCGAGCCAGAGCCAAAATTTTGATATGATTATTTACACGTAAGTGAATTTTGTAACATAAAGCTACTCGTAGTTTTCTCTCTAGCTAGCTCCGCCCTTGAATGTGAGATTTGAAATCATGAAAATAAGCTATGTTACTTGCTACGATAGATAAAGGTGATTTGATGATATTATTTACACTGAAATATGAATACTTAAGACTTTTATTTGATTACCCACATCAGAAAACGAAAAGGAAAAAAATAGAGTTGATATAGTGCTAATTTTAGTGACTTTTGATTTACCATTCATTCATAGCCAAATATGGTGATGAATGGTATACATGCAAGGGCGGAGCTAGCAAGAGCTCAGGGGTTCATCCGAATTCTCACGGCAGAAAATTACACCATTTATATATGGTTAAAACTACTTTTTACATATATATAGTAGATTTTGAACTCCCTTTAACAGTAGATTTTGAACTCCCTTTAATTTCTTTGCGTGCGTACTTTTTATATTTTGAACCCCTTATTGAAATTCTAGCTCCGCCACTGTATATATTAACAAGGAATTGATTCAAGAAAGGTCATTTTCAAGGTGCGCGCGACGTGACCAAAATTAAATAAAATGATTACAAAAGTAACCAAAAATATGTGTCTGGAAAAAAACAAATAAACTGAGGATAGTGTCCTTTGAAGTAAAGGGAAGGTTATATATTATTAACTAGTCGATCTCTTAGTGGGATCAAATGCTAAATAGCTATAGTTATTACATGATAGCCTAGTTTCTGGAAAATCTTCCAGTACTCCATGATAGAACTTTCTCATACTTGCAAATGGCAATCAACATCATATCAAACTTTAATGTATTTGAGAAAGAGATGGAGGATCAGTTATATATTATCCCTCTAAGATTTGTCGGTGATAAACAACCATATACAAATAATTAATTGTGACCCACATATATATATGCAGCCACATCTTCATAATCTCCATGCTTTTGGTAATTGGATCAAATAGAGTACTATTTGAACAAAGGTTGCCAATAAGTTGACCCTGTGTTTGTTCATATATTCCAAATTGGGAAGGTGGGTACTGTTCTTCATGATGATAACTTTGACTATTGTATGTGGATTGTGGAGTAGTTCATTTCGGAACGATAACTCACACATGCGATCAGAAATAAGTTAAACTTCAGCCATATACAACACACTATGTCTGAAGTTATGCTTTTTCAAGTTTCACGTCTAAAATGAATATACATGCAAAAAAAATTGAAAAGATGAGTACAACTAAATGACGGTATCAAAACCGATCCAATAAAACTTCTACATTAATTTGTTTGTAAATATAAAACCCAAAAGTCAATGCCACTAATTATGACATTTGAAAATTGAAACGACTCATGGACGGTATATGATTTTTGTTATATACACTTATGGGCTAGCTAGAGCAACCCAAGTACGTAATAAGAAATCAACAACAATCATTTGAGATGATTTTTCATAAATGACTACAGTTTGAGATCTATTAACAATTCAGAATACTTTATAGCTATTTATTTTTTGTAGCAAATATTTGAAGCATTAGATGACTGTATTCGTTATATTCGTTCGAACAACGAATAGAACATGTGGCAATTATATTCATCCACACAACAATATAACCTATATTTGTATTCGTTATAGATTTTGTCAGCTGTATTCTATAGCTAGACGAATACAACAAAGGCGATATACAAAAAAGTAAGGGGTGTATACAAGATGACTACAGTTTGAGATCTATTAACAATTCAGAATACTTTATAGTTATTTATTTTTTGTAGCAAATGTTTGGAGCATTAGATGACTGTATTCGTTATATTCGTTCGAACAACGAATAGAACATGTGGCAATTATATTCATCCACACAACAATATAACCTATATTTGTATTCGTTATAGATTTTGTCAACTGTATTTTATAGCTAGACGAATACAACAAAGGCGATATACAAAAAAGTAAGGGGTGTATACAAGAACAGAGATAACAAAAATTTAGAAGACTGTATTCATTCACTTTAATTTCACTTTTATTAAATAGAAGGGTATATGCATGATTACATAACCACAATAATACAATTAAATAAGGATACAAACAATAAAAATATATCTCATACCTAAAAAATACATATACATGGTTCGAAATCAAGAGAGTAAACAGAAATACAGTGATGTACTAGAAATTGCTCCTTAATTCACAATACATAAATGCATGCAAATGTACAGAGATACAAGCAAAAATACAACAAATATTACAGTATATTTAAACTCAAAGTATACATTGTATTTGACACTATATTTGATTTACAATAATTTGAAACTTCAAATCAGATTGAATATACTGTATTTACATTTTCAAAATCCAATCTCTTCCTTTCACCGCCTCTGTTTTCCACCACCGATAGCCACCGCAACTTCATATTTTCCTCTGTTTTCTTTTTTGCGTTGCTAAGAACTACTTGTTATTGGTGTTGCTGTTTTGATTGTATTACTGCTTCAGTTACTTGACCACAAAATATTTATGAGTTTGACCTTAATAAGTCCCTTCATTTCAACTTAGATATTTTATGAGATTTGTACCTTATAAATTTTATTTGCCTTGTGATCTTTTATATCAAAGATATTTTCAATCACTTTTTTATTACTTCAAATATTAAGAGACAAGATTTAGAAATCATCAATTTAAATGACAAAAATTAAAAATCACTCTAAAATGAGAGCATTCATACGAATGACCCGGGAAAAAACAATATTACCGGCCTTTTAAGTTATAGCTAAATATTATTGTAAACACGGGCTAAGAGTTAAACGGAGGTGCTAAAGCCTAAAAGTGGCTACGTGTGCCAACTCCACGTGAAAAACATTCCACCCATTTTTGATAAATAATAGTAGTAGCCTTTGGCGGTCTATTTCCGTATTTGACTAGTAGTTCAATTTCTTTTTTTCTTATGATGTTCCGTGCTTGAGTAAGAAATTCAATCACTAATTGAATCTCGTAAGTGCTGCAAAATGGAAACGGAATCGGAGAAATTGCAATTTTTGAAGGAATATGGAAGCGATTATGGTTATCCAAATGCCCCCAAAAACATTGATGAAATTAGAGCTACTGAATTTAAGCGCTTAAAAGGTAAGATTTTTCATTTTGCTGAGTTATTACAAGTGGAAGAAACGAAGATGATATCATAATTTTTTTGAATAATTATGAAATTTTCACTATATTTTGACGTTGACTGTATATTCACTTGTAGATACGGTATATTTGGATCATGCTGGGGCGACTCTGTATTCCGAATCTCAAATGGAAGCTGTTTTTAAGGACCTTAATACTACTGTTTATGGAAATCCTCGTATCCTTGCTATCACATTTGTCTATATGAAGCTGCATTTTGAGTAGACTTTTTCTTGTTGCGTTTGAATTAAAATTTTGTGTGTTTTAGGGTGTGTTTGGTGTGAAAGGAAAATGTTTTCCTAGAAAATATTTTCTTGGAAAACAAGTGGATTTCTTACCTATTTTTCTAGCGTTTCGTAAGTTAGTACAACAACAACAACAACATACCCAGTGTATTCCCACAGCGTGGGTCTGGGGAGGGTAGAGTGTACGCAGTCCATACCACTACCTCAGAGGTGAGGTAGAGAGGCTGTTTCCGATAGACCCCCGGCTCAAGACAAAACAGTCTAAAAAGAACGTAACAATGATACAGGATAAAAATACAAGATAAAACTACAAGAGGCGATAGGAAGTAATATGTATTAACAAACAACAGACGTTTCGTAAGTTAGTAAAAATATAATATCTCAAGAGCATTTTTATGTAAGTTAGCAAAACATTATGAGGGTGGGAAGTGGGGGTTCGGGGGTGGAAGGAGGGGGGGGGGGGGAATGGTCAAGGGATGGGGCTGGGGACGTTGGGTAGGTGGGAAGAATACAATGAACTTGGAAGTTACTTATGAAACTTGTTTTCCATACTTCCATTAGCGAAATCATTTTCCTCATTTTTAAGGAGCTTGTTTTCCTAGAGAATACACCGGGTATGTTGTTGTTGTTTTCCTAGAGAAAATATTCCAATATATTTGACCAATCAAACATGAGAAAATTGGAAAACATCCATACCAAACACACCCTTAAAGTTGACTTTTCTTCAAGTATAGCTAATCTAGTCTCTATTGGAAGTTTACTCCAGATAATTTTTTTTGCCTATTTTTAATTGCTCCTTAAATTCCTTAACTCTGTGAAAAACAATAGATAGCCAGAGCAGTTGCAGTTTGGCTAGCGAGGATATTGTTGGGAAAGCACGCCAACAGGTGCACAGCTTCTCCTGCTCAATTTATATTGGTTGTGTTATTATTATTTTTTATTTTTGATAAATCTTACTTCCTCTGCCTCCAAAATTAGTCCACAATACTCTGCGCATATATCTTGATGTATACTATTTAAGTGATTGATATGATCTAAATGCTAAGCAAAAGTCATGAGCACCATAATGTTGTGGGGAGGTATTAATTTTAAAGAAATACGCATGTTTTGTCAATGTTAATGAGAGCCACTAAATTCCCTTTTCCATACTTTCTCTCATATTCAGTTTCGCATGTGATGACCTTGTTATTGTTTCCCTTTCTTTTACAATTGCATCACGGCTCTATTCAGGTCCTTAATTACTTCAATGCATCACCAAGAGAATATAGCTGTATATTCACTTCTGGGGCAACAGCTGCACTAAAGCTTGTCGGGGAGACCTTCCCATGGAGCAGTAACAGCAGTTTTATGTACTCAATGGAGAATCATAACAGCGTCCTTGGGATTAGGGAGTATCCTAAATGGTTTAAACCTTTTCCTCATATTTGTCATGCAGAGTGCTAATTTCGATTACTAATATTTTAGGAAAGCTTTCGTCTTTGGTTGTATATTTAGTTCTTAATCTAAGGTACTACTTCATGCTTCAAATGCTACTCTTTTTCACTGACTACTGGTTCACTGAATCAAAGGCTCCCGAAGATTCTATAAATAATCAACATTTTCTTTATGAGAAAGGCATGAATCTTGCCAGCTTTATATTTCAGCACATGATCGCATCTCTACCACTGCATCTGGACCACGCTATCTTTGGACATTTTAAAGAATTACCATGACTTGTATGTGTTATCTATGATGTTTAATATATGCAGACCTGATTTCTGGCTATGTTCAACGATGTCGTTGTTGCTCTTATCAACTGATGTTCTGACGTATTTAATCATTGTAGTGGTTCTTTTAGAAGTTTCATGATTCCATTTACTTTAAAATGGCTAGTCCCGCACTTGCTGCTAAAGTGACGTGTAGAATTCTACTGTTTATCTCATGGATATGATTATAGATGGTCCTGGTAGAATTTTCACCTATACTTGAGTGAGCCCAGTTCTATCTAATCAGCCACAAAAATTCTATTCTTGTTATTGAAGTGAGACCAAAAATCAGGGACCCAATTCATATCTAATTTTGTGTATTTTTATCTATTTGTTAATATTTACTCCATACAGATAAGCTATTAAGCCAGAAAACTAAAAGAGAAGAAAGAGAGAGGTTTTACACAGTATAACGAGTTTGCAGAAACAGTTGAGTAGATGGCAGATTTTGCATGATTTTCAAGCTGGTTCATTTTAACGTTTGTGTTTCCCAAGTATTCTTTTCCTTAAGAGTTACTAGATATGCTCTTAGTAAAGGAGCTGCTGCTTTTGCAGTTGACGTTGAAGAGGGCATACATCTTGGTGAATCAGAAAGCCCCAAGTCTAACTTAAAACTAACACAGCACCGCGTTCAGAGAAGAAGTGAAGGTGGACTTCCGAAAGAAGGGATGACAGGTAGCTTTTTATTTGCAAAATTCAGCCAATTTCCCTTGGAAACTAGGCTTTACAATAGTTTCATCAACTTCTAACTTCCAACCCCTTCACCCACCTAGTCTATAAAGGTAGTTAGCACCTTCAACTCAAATTAGATGTAGTCAGAGTTCATGAAATACCATCAATCAAGAGAGCCTATATGCCCATATACCTTTTAGGTGGGCCATCTATTCTTTTTGTTAGTTTTTTATCAAATGCGCTGGAAGTGAAGTAGAAGCTGCTTCACTAATCAGGCACATATTACCGATGTCTTTATCAGCTACGACTTGTTGTATCTGAAACTGTCTTCTTCATACAGGTAATGCATACAACTTGTTTGCATTCCCATCAGAATGCAATTTTTCAGGTCGAAAATTTGACCCTAACCTGGTTAAGATTATCAAGGAAGGGTCTGAAAGAATCTTTGAAAGCTCCCAGTATTGCAGGTAAAAGTATAAAAAACTAGACTCTAGTGATTGAGAATAGCCGAGGTGCTAAAGTTCTAACATTTATTTTAATAGTATAAGGTGTTCTTTCCCCTGTACTTGTAAGATTTTTACTCCCAGTATAATCTTTAGAAAGTAGACCTTCTCTTTTAAGCTTGGTTGAGAATAGATTTTTAGTGTCTCAAACAGTCACCAAAAAAGATACTTATTTTTTATGCTGGTTCAAAACACTCTTCAGCTCTTTATTGTCTAAATTATGGGTGTTTCTAATGATTTTGATATGTTTGACTACTAAAGAGTTAAAACATGGCATATAGTATAACTAGTCTGTCATTCTTAAGTATAGCCATGCCAAAGAAGATTGTCTGTTTGTCAATAGCTACTAGAGCACATGTTACATTTTGAACAATGTATGCTGATTCAGTCATGGCTTGACTTGAAATATTGGATGATCGACCTTTCATCCTCTGTGTGTGCTTCTTATCTCATTAGCTGACAAGCTTGTTCTTATGTCTTCAAAGGGATTTTATATCTCCATCATTGAGTTGGTCTTATGAAGATGGGAAGACATAAATTCTATTTTCTGAATGCAGAGGTTGCTGGTTGGTTCTGATAGATGCTGCTAAAGGATGTGCTACCAATCCGCCAGATTTATCGAAGTTTAAAGCAGATTTTGTTGTCTTCTCATTCTACAAGGTACTTATATTAAATACCTGCTGTTTTAAGATTACATGAGGTACTTATATTTAATACCTGCTGTTTTAAGATTACAAGAACATACAAATTACATCACGGAGCTTGAAAATTGTTTTGTTTGTTTCTTGTTTAGTTATTCGGCTACCCAACTGGCCTTGGAGCACTCATTGTTCGAAATGGTAAGCAGCTAAATAAGAAAGCCGATTTTTTGTGTGTTTCCTCACTTATTCTTGTTTAATTTTCTTCTTCGTGTAGTTTATTTCTCTCTTGTCTCCCTCTCTGCCTCTATCCCTCTGCTTCTCTGTTTATGGAGAGAATCTTGGGCGGAAAGGGTGGCAAAGATGCCTAGGTTTTCTTGTTTTTCTAGTCGTGAAACAAGATGCATTCATATTTCTCCCCTTTTTTCAACTTCACTGTGAAAATTAACGAAATTTCCTGATCTCTTCCTATTGATCAGATGCTGCTAAGCTGATGAAGAAGACCTACTTTAGTGGAGGTTTTCTCTTGGTGCCTTCCCTTGTTATGATTATGTAATTGATTACTTTAGCAATTTTAAGTTAGCATTGATTCTTGTAGGCACGGTCGCTGCCGCTATTGCTGATGTTGACTTTTTCAAAAGAAGAGAAGGTGTAGAGGAATTTTTTGAGGATGGAACCATTTCGTTCTTGAGCATAGCAGCAATTCAACATGGGTTCAAAATAATTAATATGCTAACACCATCTTCGATTTCCCGGTAAGTGAGCTTAATTTTTTCTTTTTTTCTGGATAAGGTGAGAGCTTACTTCTTTTGTGGGTGAATAGTTTCTGAAATTGAATAATGATAAGAATTATATTGAGATTGGACATATTTTGCTGTCATTACACATGAACAGAGACATTATACTGTTGGCACTCGTGACTAGATTTTTGCACACTTTTTCGATTATAGTTTATCTTTTTATAATTTCTCTTGGTGAGTGAATCCTGCTAATGTTATTTGATTAATCCTGCTCATCGCTACTTTTTAGATATTGTTAACCTTTTATTTTTTACTACATAGGTCGGTACTGTCAACCTTTTTATAACTAGGTGTTACCACAAATACTGAAATAAGTCAATTTTGGTTTAGCTGTTAGGCTAATTATCTTTTGAGTGAATAAGAAAATTTTGTTTTAAAGGTTTACAATTTTTGGACCTTAAATTTCCTGTGTCTAGTTTGTCTCCGTTTGACTTGTCTGATCAATTTTTCTTTGTTTAGAGGATATAAAGGTATAGTTCTCAGTATCTTTTCTGTGGGTAGAGAAACTAGTAATTCCTTTTTGAATCATCTAATTCAGTGCCAACAGAAACGTACTAAAAACTTTACATGTTAAATTAGAGTCTGCTCAATTTTTTTACCTGTCTTTTTCTTTGTTATTGTAGGAAATTGTTGCCTATTTCTCTCTCTCTCTTTCTCTCTCTCCATAATTGAAGATGGAGCCTGATGAAAATAAAAAATGTTCTGAAATGTGCTATTCTTTTCTGCAAGGCACACAGCATCACTTGCAGCATATGTGAGGAATAAGCTTTTGGCGTTGAAGCATGAAAATGGAGAATTTGTTTGCACGCTTTACGGGGTAAATATATCAAACATAGCATTCTCGTGACTAGGTTCATATGTTTTTTGGAATTTGGTTGGAATTTAGATCTCATTCTTATCAATTGCAATTATAAGATCTAAGGAAGTCCTCCTGAGTTCACGTGAAGAAATTTCTTTGATCTGGTGTTCTTATGTCCTAGGCAAAGGCAAATTTGTAACTGTTGCTCATTGGTGCAGTGATGATGCAATGCTTTTGTTTTGTTGATTTTCATTTTAGTTGACTTCTTCTTTGGTATTCTTTCACAGTCTATGAATTGTCTCTGATGGTTTATTGTGAAGTTGTCCTATGGTTCTGAAGGTGACTAAGTTAATATGACTTTTATCTCAGTTATTATCTGGTGAAATGGGTCCTACAGTTTCATTCAACATGAAAAGACCAGATGGAACATGGTATGGATATCGTGAGGTTGAAAAATTGGCAACCTTGGCGGGAATTCAACTGCGGGTAAGAGTTCAAAGGCCATATTGTCTAGGAAGTGTGATTTTCGTTCTGTCATCCTTGGGGGATGAGAGCTTGTTACTTTATGCCCTTGAAACATATCCCCAGAGCAGCTTGATACTGCTGTTTCTGATATAATGTGCTACTTTCATATGTTATCTTTTCTCAATGTCAAGGAGGATGACATGACTTCCAAGAGGTGTCTTTTTATGATTTATCATTCGTCTTCACTTGTATCTGCAGTCGGCCTTGATTTTCTTAGTCTGGCTTTATGAAGTTCTTTTGTTAAACTTCTGTTAGTTTGTCTTTGATTTGCGAGTTTTTGGTCCTTCAGATGTATGGGTAGCTTACTCTTTTAACCGCCTTCACCACTGTTAGATGTGTGAACTGCCACATTAGAGGAGTTGTTCAGTCCTCTGTTATTACCCTCCACAATACCTGCAATCTTTTATGTTTTTTGGAATGAACGGATAATCTCATCCTGTAGTAGTAACATTTAATTATGGGAGACCAAATAAGGGATGACTTGCATCCATACTAACATGATGAGGTTTCTGTGTCCTTGTTATATAGAAGCTTTTGTCCACAAATACTGAGGTTTCTTTTGTACATTTGGTTATCAATAAACTTTACTGATATTACTCCTCAATCCTCATTCCAAGTAAGATTTCCTGTTTGGCTGGAGAAAAGTTTAAGAGTAAAGTATTTGAATATGTGACATGACTTTGGTCGAGAAGTGTCTAAACAATAGTTTGAATGTGAAATAAAGGAATAGTTCGGTGAAAGATGTAACACGTTTGAAATAATAGAAAGTAATAACAAATTGTCTTAGCTGGAATTGTCATAGAAAGAAAAGTTTGAATATAAGGAAATGGGAAATGTTTTTGATAATGCCTCTAAAGAATAGTCTATCTTAATTCTTAAAGGGATGGAGGGAGGATTAGTCATCACAACTGGTGAAACTAGTAATTGAAGATCTCAGATAGTTAATGCTGTTATATGTTATGACTAAACTCTTGCTTCTTTTTCCATGTACTTTTGTATAGACAGGATGTTTTTGCAATCCTGGTGCTTGTGCTAAATATCTTTGTTTGTCACACTTGGATCTTCTTTCAAACATTGAGGTACGTGTTTCCTTTCCCCTCATTTTAATTGTTATATGGCATCTGTTGCATGCAAAAAAGAGACAACCAATAGTAACAAATTCAAATTATCATTTCATTTAGGCTGGGCATGTGTGCTGGGATGATCGTGACATTTTACATGGAAAACCAACTGGAGCAGTCAGAGTATCTTTTGGTTACATGTCAACATTTGAAGATGCCATGGTTAGGGAACTCACCGCTCCCAACCCGATTCCCTAAAATGAAGAGTTGTCTATATCTTTTACAGTAGGACGTGCTTCTTTATTCAAGAATTTAATGTGCCAAGTATTGAATAATTGGAGTTAAAAATTTACATTTCAACTCAAATAGTTTATGATTTGCATGGACTAATCAGAGAGCTTTCAGACTACATCTCTTGCTAATTAGCTATATATGATTTTAACCCCTCCAACAAAAGGGTGATAGAAGTGTTAGAATGTCTCACATTAGTGGAGGGAAATTAGTCACTTTATGAGCTAGATTTTAGGGTTAAGTTCAGCCCAAGGTCTATTTTCTTAACACAGTATCGGAACCTCTAGAATCTTGGTAGTGACTCAAATAGATTCCCCGCCACCGGAGGGTGGTGCCAACTTCTTTTCTGTGTCTGGTCCCACTCCTCTCGTTGGCTGAAAGGTGCCGCCATCTCTCTTGCAACTGGCGCTGCTATTTTCCACACCGACTGGAAACCTCTTCTACGAATTTCTTGTCATTGTTCTACCAATTCAAGTTACATCGTGGCAGTGTTCTAGAGATTTGCAATATTGTATCTCTTTCCGGTGATTGAGAATAATTTTTTATCCGTGTGTAGTGCAAGAAACACTTTCTTCCGCTATGCAGTTACTTGCGACTTTCCACAAGGAAGAATTCCAATAGCGCTTTTTCTTGGTGATTGTGCATTATTCCAGCTAAATTTCAATGTCAACTTTCTATGTTTCAGTATGAGTAAACTCAAGTTGGTTTCACAATTTGAGTTTAAGGGGCTCGCTTAGGATATCAAAAGAATATGTGTCTAAATTCATAAACGGACTAAAAATGATGTGTCTAAATTCATAAACGGACTAAAAATGATGTGTCTAGATTCATATATGATACATGTCTAGAGACTCATTATACTTGAAGATTTGATAAGCAAAGTCTTGTAGAACATTGTTATAGGATACTTGAGAAAAACTTTTATATAGTTGTAGAATATTTTCTTACTTTATTAGCATAAAATTGATTACCTATCTAATCGTACGTAATTTAAGACTTTCTATATAAGGAACACCTCCTGTATATTTTTGCTTAGTCAAGTCAATGAGAAGTTTTTTCTAGTTTAACATGGCATCAGAACCATACAGGGTAGAGGGAGGGGGAGGGTGTTAGAATGTCTATTCTTGGTTTGCCCATTTTTGGGCTTCAAATGTCTGGTCCAGGGCATGCGTGGAGGGGGAGGGGGTTAGAATGTTTGACATTAGTTACTTATTAAAAAAAAAGATTGTCCCACTTTAGTTGATGAAATGTGTCCTCGTCTTTTTATATTGTCCTGGGAAATTCTCACTTCATAAGCTAACTTTTGGGTTGAGTTAAGCCTAATGGCCATTTTCATAATAGAGAGAGAAAGGAAAAGATGTAATTTAATGGTCACATAGAACAACAATTGCCAACTTCAGGATTTTTACTTTCACTAAGCCATTAGACGGGCAAGCTGAAAAAGAAAAGGATAGAAAAAGCTTCTTTTTTTTTTTTTTTGAAATGGTAAAGAATATATCTAATACAGCAATAAGAGTGCTGAAAAAGCTAAATTGTTGAAAAACGGAAATCGTTTGCTTGTCCTATTTCTTTTTTGTTCTTTTCTATTTTTGTAATTCCCTTTTCTGTTGTTCGTTCTGGATATTGCTGGGCAGAAGCTTCAATTTCGATGAAGATATCTTGTAATTGCCTCAATGATTGATTAGCAGACTAATCTTTGCTCTGGATGTTTCTTTGAAAGCTAGTCTTATTCCCTCCTTCATTTCCTTCCAATGCAGAAATTTGTCAACTTCGTGGAGAATAATTTTGTAATATTATCGTCTAATCAGTGTGCATTGCAGCCAAGCTCCATCTGTCTGCCAATTGAAAGTTAGTTTTTTCACCTTTCTACTATTTGGCATGCATTAAATATATATGTTGATTTGGCTTCTTGTAGACCCGAAGTTGATTTTAAGTGTGAAAGTTGGTCATTTTAATACCATAACAGATGGTGTGCAGACTTGTTTAGTCAACCTATGCGTCTCATTGACCAATTGCAGGGATTGCAAAAGCTGCTGCACGACATTTCCTCACATCTATTACTGTCTATCCAATAAAGTCTTGTGCGGGATTTAGTGTGGATCAGTGGCCTCTAACATCTACTGGTAGCTATTCTGCTATATCTCATCGGAAAATTCAGTTGGTTAATTTTCATGTCACATATGATTTTATCAAAGTTAAGAGATATTGTTCGTTTCAATTGCATATAGGAAATGTGGTCCTCCACGTTTTCTTTAGAAAATCAACGTATTTTGAATTTCATTGTATCATCCTTATGTAGTTGTTCATTCCTTTCGCTATGAAACGCAGGGTTATTGCATGATCGTGAATGGATTCTCAAGAGCACAACCGGTGAAATTCTTACCCAAAAGAAGGTAGAATACTTTATAATTCACATCATGTGTGTTGATGCCTGTTATCCATGATCAAAGCCTAGGAAAGTGGAAAACTTTTATTTTTATCAAGTAAAAGATTTCACTGATGCTAACAAGGCTAACTTGGCCGTATACAAGAGATATACCAAAAAAGGAGGAACCTACCAAATATGATTCTCTCCAACCAATCCTCTATACAAACATGTGCTACATGGGTGCACCAAAAGAAAATAAGGGATCGGAGACTACTCCTCAATTGAGCAAAGCTCAGCTCCACCCCTTTAAAAACTCTCATATTTCTCTCCTTCCAAATGACCCACATTAAAGCAAGAGGAGTAACATTTCAAGCCTTGTGCCTTCTTCTTCTAGCTCCACTCTTCCAGTTAAACATCAACGCCTTCACTGATCTTGGCATTGTCCAAGAAACACCAAACCATCTAAAGATATCCCACCATACTCGTGGCTAACGTGGAAAACATAGATTGTTGCCTATCATTTGATTTACCCATCCTTCAATGTGTTTTGGTTTTAACATTGTTAATCCTCTAGACAAGCGTTACTGATAATGGCTATTTTCAAAAAGTAACATGTAACTTCTTAACTTGGGTTGTGTGCATTACAATAGTCAGGCTGTGTGAGGTCTTTTTTTCGACCTCCCTAATGAATTTATGTATTTTTATCTCATTTTTTTCTAATTTGATTTTCTATTTGTTTGAGACCGAGGAGCAGCTGTTGTTTTCTAATTTGATTTTCTCACAGTTAATAAGAGAGAGAGTTAAACACTTTGACTGGATTTCTCTAGGAATGCACTTTAATTTTGATAAATGAGTCACTAGTGGTTAGCCTATATTTTTAGCTTCTTTTCTGAAGCCTTACAGGGCTCATTATATAATAGAATCGATTAGATGCCATCCTTTTTGTATAGGATATTCAACGACCCGTGGTCTTAAAAAGAAGTTGAATAACCTAAAATCTGTACTACTAAGAACATTTCAACTCCCTAGAATAACTCTTCATTCTCTCTCAATGTCTAACTCCTCTTTTCCCCCATGTTTCCTACTAACTTTTAAGTGTCTTGATCTCTCCACTCCATGGTTTTTAGCTTGTCATCTCTAATTTTCTTATATTATTTTTGTTTTTGTTGAGAATATTCTTGAAAATATGTAAGTGTCCAGTAACTGCTGGAAGCTTATATACTAGAAATAGAGATAATTAATGATTATTCAATAAATATTTACTAGCTATTGCATCTTAACTATATCTTATTTTTGTTTTTGTTGAGAACATTCTTGAAAATATGTAAATGTCCAGTAACTGTTGGGAGTTTATATACTAGAAATAGAGATAATTAATGATTATTCAATATTTACTAGCTATTGCATCTTAACTATTATCTCTGATGCAGTGTTGATTTCTTCTGCATCAATATCTAAGTCGGGCGTATTTGCATTCTAGGTTCCAGAAATGTGCTATATTTCCACGCTGGTTGATCTCAATTTGGGAAAACTGTTTGTAGAGTCACCTCGTTGCAAGGAGAAATTGCAGATTGAACTCAAATCCAGCTCGCTTGTCACTGGAAGAGATAATATGGATATCCAAAATCATAGGTTTGAGCTTCATCTTCACTTTTTGCCTTTTGTTATTAAAGACTTGATAAACAAGCTTTGCTACGTCTTGATATCATTTAAGTAGTTAAGAATGAAATCACGTAAGATCAATTTGTAGAGCTTTACAATTCAACTGAGAGACTTATGTAGCAGTCAAAGAAATTTCAAGCAGCTGTATGTACATAGGTATACAATAACATAGTATAGAATCTTATATAGTTTCTAGAACTTACCAACTTGTATGAGCATCTATGTTTTCTCAGACTCTTTTACAAGGTCATATGTGTAAGGTGCCAACTTTCCTTCTATTCTTGAGTTTTGAATTTCTCCTGTAGCACTAAAATTTGTACTATGAAACTTAAGTTGTTGATCTTGTGTGTTAAACTTTGTAATTGCGTATCTTACCTGACTTAAACAATGTTGTGTTGCAGTTTCATTTTGGGCGTTCGTTAAGTAAATGGTTCTTTCTTCACTTTATAGTTGTACTTGTTTTTTAATCAGAAAGGTAAAGTTTCATTAAGATAGCACGGTTTATATACAGCAGAAAAAGTTAGAAAGGAAAAATAGTTCTTCTTAAGTTTGCCCTAATATTTGTAAAAAACTTTGTTGGTGGGCTTGCATACGAGCTTCGAACCACTTAGATTTTGTGGTTCCAAAGATGGTTATGGTATATGCATCGTACTAATGTAAGTTCTGACTAGTACGGTTGCCTTTAGTGAAACATGTGAAGCTTACAATTCTTAACTATATTTGCCTTCTAAACGATGGTGTCTGGCCAGTTTGCGTGATCTCTACTTTTCCACCTGGTACCAATCATCTATCACCAACACAAGTATCGGGTAACTTTTGCCTACCAAGGATTAGGCAAATAGGAAGAAATCACCTAGTGTTTTGTCTCTACTGTGATTTGAACCTTTATGTCCGAGGTTTACACCCATTTCATTGACCACTAGGCCACACCCTTCGGCCTTCGAGGTGTTTGCCTTTCAAAGATTATACTCATTGTTTTCCTTGTACCTTGGAGACTATATTTATGTTCTTTGGCATGTAATGGAACGTCTAATTAAGATAAAATTGGTATATTTCTTATCTGAACAAACATATAGGTTATGGGAACTAACTGTTTTTAAAGCTATGGCTGATTGTCGAGCTTCAAACTTCAAATTATTCGATTCAAAGCAGATTTTATCCGAAGAGTCCCACATCGGTGCTTTAAGGAATGGGTGGTCTCTTTAATATTAATTGGGCATTCCTTACCTCTTGAGCTAGCTTTTGGGTCGAGTTTGGCTCAAGATCCATTTCTATACATCCATATTAAAATTGCCCGGGCTTCAGATGTCCAGCCCTGGGCATCAGAGGGTGGGTATGTGAAGAGTACCACATCAGTGCTTTAAGGGATGTGTGATCTCTTTAGTATTGTTTGGGCAATCCTCACCTTTTGAACTAGCTTTTGGGGTTGAGTTGGACCCAAAATTCATTTCTTTACAGTATCCAATATTACTTGTCACTTAAAATTGTGATTTAATCAGTTGCTTTATTATACTTGCCAAAAGACAAAAGCAAGAGAAAAAGAAACTAAAAAAGGAGTATTTTGAGAAGGATGTCCATTATTTTAGTCTGGCATGTTCTTAATAGCTACCCTTAGTTGTGACTGCTGTTGTAGTTCTCGTGGAAATGAATTAGCAGTATTATAGTTATGTAAGCACTGCTCTCTGTTTTAGTGTTCACCACATAAAACTCTAAAAAGAAATTTGTGGTTCATGAATATAGTTTATGTAGGTGGTGCTTTTTGAATTAGCTGTATTATAGTAATGCTCAATCATTTTTAATGTCTTTTTGATTTGGGTAGATATGAAGTCAGAAGTTATAACAATGAGATTGATATCTGGTTCAGCAAGGCAATTGGTCGACCTTGCACTCTGTTAAGGAATTCCGGTTCCCAGAGTCAATCCTGCATAGATAAGAATGGCAGTCCGGGCATGTGCAGGGATGTTGGTGCTAGACTGAATTTTGTTAATGAAGCCCAGTTTCTGCTGGTATCTGAAGAAAGCATTGCTGATCTCAACTCTAGGCTAAAATCAAGTATGTCGTCTTATCTTCTCCCTTTCTTAGTAGAGAGGGATCTCTCTTTCTGGTATTAAACTCTTCTGGATAGGAATATAAGGAAATTAGATATTGCAGCCAATACAATTGGTCAATTTGAGGATGTTCCTCTAAGCTGAATGCGTAGTAATTTTTAAACCATGTCTATACAATAAAGTGAAAATTCAGTTCAGTGGATACTGCTGCTTTGCATTACTTGAATTTAAGTTAGACGATGTGGTATTTTCTCTCTTTAGAGGAGACTAGTTTTTGGAACTTTTACCTCTAGTAGCATGGTTGTTGTGGCAAAAGGAGGATTGAAAAGGAATTAAAAAAATAACCGGATTTTCTGTCTGTCAGTATCTTGTATAGTCCACTATACATGAACTTTTTTCTGCACAAGTCATTCGCATCACTTAATATGCTTCCTCTGATGGTGGTTGGTGATTTTTACAGGTGAATGTATGAAGCAAATGGGTTTATCAAAAATTCATTCAACCTTTTTTTCTTTTTTAGATTTAGATGGACGAAGGAGCAATGGTGGACAAGCAGTTCAAGTTGGTGCAATGAGATTTCGACCCAATCTTGTAGCATCTGGCGGTGAACCATATGCAGAAGATGGATGGAGCAATCTAAATATTGGAGGCAAATATTTTATGGTGAGTTCTAGCTCCCTATAAAATCAAGATTTGGAGGGTCAACTCTTCATGCTGGCCCCTAGGAACGTAGGTTAGACATTTTTCCGGTGATTGAAGATGCACCAGCATTTCTACAAAGAGCATTCCATTGACACTCTAGTTTTCTGGCGACTGATCTTTCCTATTTTTAAAGTTTGGAGCTTTCTTGGTGCAGTACAGCTAGAGTGGAGACTCTTCTCTCAAGAGTCAAGTTTGTCAAAGATGTGCTTTGGCTGCACTTGCAAGAAACCAAGATATAGGGCCTCATGCACCAGATTAGGGAAGAACTTTCTCAGGATGTTCTTGATAGGGAAATTTGCAAAGTATGCGGGTCATCAGAAGCGATTACTAACTAACTACTAACTGCACACTAGAAGGTTGCCTCCGGTTTGAAGGTGTCTCCAGTAGGTGACACGAGGTTCATTTTCAGATTCATTAGCTAGGAGAAAGCTAGCAGAGTACTCTCTGAAGGCCGAAGATAGATTGGTGAAATTTTTTGAAGCTTGAATAGTGGAGTGAGTTGTCAAGTTGCATTTAGCCTAGTTTACTGACGATATAGTTGCAAAATTTATTTGGTTACTAGTGCATATATAGAGTACTCTTCATATGCAGCGGCATGTCGAGGGTCAAGATCCTAATGAGGAAAGGAGGTAGTAGTGTGAATGGTGGTTGATAATTTGAAAATAGGACACTAAGCTTGGGGTATTCTAACAGCTCTACATGGAGGCCTTTCTTGGGAGAGGAGAGGGAGGGAGTAGGGGGAGAAGGAGAGGGGAGAGAAGGGATTATGAGGAGAGGCACTGGGTGAGAGAGGTAGAATCTTTATTGTTGTAAACTATGATGAGAAGGCTAATAAGCTAGGGGTGATGTTGGCGGAGCATTTTGAATCAGGTTAGAAGAAAAAAAAGTTGGAAAGGGGAATTGACATGGAACAGTAGGGAGAATTAGCTTGCTATACCCTCATAATCCCTGGGTGAGCTAGCTTTTGGAGTTGAGATGAGGACAGTCCAGGGCATGCAGGGAGTGTTAAGTCCCAAGGAATTAGCTTGCTAAAGCATGAGAATGAAGAGGGATAACGGCCCTTAGGGTTAGACTATGGATTTTGGGTCTAACTCAACTTCAAAAGCTAGCTCAAGAGATGAGGATTGTCCAAGACCCATATAAAGGAATCCAATTTCTTCATCCCACCCGATGTGGGACTTAACCGTCCCTGCATGCCCTGGAGTAGACATCTGGAGCGTGGACAATATAAGATGAGGGCCCAACATCGGGTAAATAATGAAGGGATGGGCCTGATTGTGATACCATATTAAAGAAATGGATCTCGGGCGTAACTCAACCCCAATAGCTAGCTCATGAGATGAGGATTACCCAAGACCATATAAAGGTCTCTGTCTTGTGGAAGGAGAAAAATAAAAGATCTTTTGATGAGATAAAGAATGACTATATGTATATTTGAGGAATTGTCTCAATTTTTAGTTTCTCTACGGTACACCCATAAGGTTGAAATTTGTATAGAAAATTATGTCTCGTTTGTAGAGAATCATATCCTTTAGTAGATTCTCTACTTTCTGGTATACAATTTATAGTCTTTTGCCACAATACAATTATTCACTTGATAAAAAAATCTTGTAACAAACAATTCAGCATCTGATGTTGATGTTCTTACATGTCTCGAGACAATTCCACTACTTCTGAAGAAATAGTGGTGAGGAATGAAAGCGTGTCACTAAGTAGTCAATGGTCATTATGTTCTCGACACTTTCAGGGCCATGTAGCTTTCAGTTTGCGCTTCTTCCTTTATCTCTTTTCATTTCTGTTAAAAAGTGAGATTCTCATGTGTTCACACTGTTATTGTTAAGTGCAGTCATTGGGTGGTTGCAATCGTTGCCAGATGATCAATCTAAATCCAGAGGCTGGGGAGGTGCAGAGGTTTAGTGAACCTTTGGCAACTTTAGCAGGTTACAGGAGAGCAAAGGTTAGAACCCACCTAAAATGGAAGAAAAACCAAAATAAATGCAGCTTGTTTACTTAACTGGGTTTAGTTGCTTCTTACCATATTTCCCTTGCAAACAGGGGAAAATATTGTTTGGCGTACTGCTAAGATATGAGAATAATACGAAAACCGAGTCAGATACATGGATTCGTGTAGGAGAAGAAATAGTTCCAAATGGAGATAGGCATTGATCATTCTTGTTGGAAGTCGCTGTTTGAGACTTGTAAGTAGTCACAGGAGAGATGATACAAGTGTTCAATGTTGTGAAGCAGTGGCAGAAATACTCGCTCTCGCCAGGTCAATACATCAATTGTACTTCGTTGTTGTTCTCTGTAAGCAAATGAGTATGTACTTTTGAAGAACTCGCCGATATCTTTATTCTTTATAAGCTTATAAGTTATAATAATGGCAATGTTATGTTCTTTGGGCTTCGTACAGTTTTATGTGCGGGATATGTAAGTTTTTAGTTTCTGTAGTAACTTGGGGTGCAAGTGCAACCCATGGATATTGTAATTTGCCAGTATTGGCTAATGTATCAATAACATTCATATCCACTATAACCCGTAGCGTTCCTTGATTTATGGAGGCATAATACATAAATATGCCCTTTAGCTTGGCATCATTTTATGACCATGACTTTTAACTTTGGGTGTGCACAAATAGGCCTTTAAATTGTCCAAAAATTAAAGAGTAAAGACATCAAATACACCTTGAACTTGTTCCGAAAAGTCGATTACACACTCAAACTATTATGACGACTTATTACACACTTATACTACTCAAAGTGAATTTATTTTTACCCCAAAAGCTGATGTGGCAAAAAAAATTAAAAAGAAAAGAAATATAGTGCGTAAAGAAGTCAAATTAAAAAAAAAAACGAAAAAAAAACCCAGTCATTCTCCATGGAAACCTTTCCCACTTCTTCTTCCTCTTCATGCCATTAATCTTCTCTTCTTATTCTTTACTATTCTTTGCCTTTTAACTTAAACAAAATTTGTAATGGTGATGAATAATAATATAATTGGTGGTGGTATGTTGAAATTTGTGATTATTGTTGTGAAGAATTTTGATGGTGGCAACAATGGTGGATTTAATGGTGAACGATTTAGTAATGTAATTTTGATGGTAAAAATAAAATTTTGTAATGGTTATCGTTGTAAATTTTAAAAATGACAATGGTGGTGGTTTGATTTTGATGTGGGTGTAGTGATGCATGCTGAATTTGTGGTGATTCTTTGTAATTTTTGATGGCAACATGGTCGTGATGTGATTTCAATGATGGACTTTATTATGATTATTGAATTTTGTGGTAGTTCCTTACAATTTTTGTGGTGACAATGCCGGTGATTTTGATGGTGAATTAAGTTGAATTTATGGTGGTTGTTTGTAATTTTTTATGATGACACCATTTTTTCGTGTGTTATAGTCCATTAATTTTGTGTGACATGTGCGTCCGACGATTTTTTGGCCAAATTTTTTTGTGAGCGTCCATGACGACCTATTTAATGACGCGCGTTGGTTCGGAGGGGCAAATGTGGGCTTTTTTGATTTCAAATGTGGCCCGAAACGGGAAATAAGGATTTTTCCATTTTTTCGTGTGTTATAGTCCATGAATTTTGTGTGATATATGCGTTCGGCGATTTTTTGGCCGAAATTTTTCGTGGGCGTCCGTGACGACCTATTTAATGGCACGCGTTGGTTCAGAGGGGCAAACGTGGGCTTTTTCGATTTCAAACGTGATCCAGAATGGAAAATAGGAATTTTTTCATTTTTTCGTGTTTTATAGTCCATGAATTTTGTGATATATGCCTCCGGCGATTTTTTGGCCAAAATTTTTCGCGGGCGTCCGTGACGACCTATTTAATGGCGTGCGTTGGTTCGGAGAGGAAAACGTGGACCTTTTCAATTACAAACATGGCCCGAAATGAAAAAATAGAGATTTTCTCATTTTTTCGTGTGTTATAGTCCATGAATTTTGTGTGATATGTGCGTCTTGCGATTTTTTGGCCAAATTTTTTTGTGAGCGTCCGTGACAACCTATTTAATGGCGCGCGTTGGTTCGGAGGTGCAAACGTGAGATTTTTTGATTTCAAACGTGACCCGGAACGGGAAATAGGAATTTTTCCACTTTTTCGTGTGTTATAGTCCATGAATTTTTTGTGATATGTGCGTTCGGTGATTTTTGACCAAAATTTTTCTTAGGCGTCCGTGATGACCTATTTAATGGCGCGCGTTGGTTTGGAGGGGCAAACGTGAACTTTTTCGATTTCAAACGTGGCCCAAAATGGAAAATAAGGATTTTTTTCATTTTTTCGTGTGTTATAGTCCATGTATTTTGTGTGATATATGCATCCGGTGAATTTTTGGACGAAATTTTTCGTGGGCGTCCATGACGACCTATTTAATGGCGCGCGTTAGTTCGGAGGAGAAAACATGGGCTTTTTCGATTTCAAACGTGGCCCGAAATGAGAAATAGAGATTTTTTCATTTTTTCGTGTGTTATTGTCCATGAATTTTGTGTGATATGTGCGTTCGACAATTTTTTGGCCAAAATTTTTCGTGGGCGTCCGTGACGACCTATTTAATGGCGCGCATTGGTTCAGAGGGGCAAACATGAGCCTTTTCAATTTCAAACGTGGCTCAGAATGAGAAATAGGGATTTTTCCATTTTTTTCATGTGTTATAGTCCATGAATTTTGTGTGACATATGCGTCCGACAGTTTTTTGGCCAAATTTTTTCGTGGGCGTCCGTGATGACCTATTTAATGGCGCGCGTTGGTTCGGAGGGGCAAACGTGGGCATTTTCGATTTCAAATATGGCCCGAAATGGTAAATAGAGATTTTTCTGTTTTTTCGTGTGTTAGTCCATGGATTTTGTGTGATATGTGCGTCCGGCGGTTTTTTGTCCGAAATTTTTCATGGGCGTCCGTGACGACCTATTTAATGGCGCGCATTGGTTTAGAGGAGAAAACATGGCCTTTTTTGATTTCAAACATGAATCGAAATGAGAAATAGGGATTTTTCCATTTTTTCGTGTGTTATAGTTCATGAATTTTATGTGATATGTGCGTCCAACGAGTTTTTGGCCAAAATTTTTCGTGGGCGTCCGTGACGACCTATTTAATGGTGTGCGTTAGTTCAGAGGGGCAAATGTGGGTTTTTTTTATTTTAAACGTGATCCGGAATGAGAAATAGAGATTTTACCATTTTTTTCGTGTGTTATAGTCCTTGGATTTTGTGTGAAATGTGCGTCCGTCGATTTTTTAGCCAAAAATTTTCGTGTGCATTCTTGACGACCTATTTAATGGTGCATGTTGGTTCGAAGGGGCAAACGTGGGCTTTTTTGATTTCAAACATGGTCCGGAACAGGAAAAAGCAAATTTTCATTTTTTTAGTGTGTTATAGTCCATGGATTTTGTGTGATATATGCGTCCGACGATTTTTTGGCCAAAATTTTTCGTGGGCATCCGTGACGACCTATTTAATAGCGCGCGTTGATTCGGAGGGGCAAACGTGGGTTTTTTCGATTTTAAATGTGGCCCGAAATGAGAAATAGGAATTTTTCTATTTTTTCGTGTATTATAGTCCATGAATTTTTTGTGATATGTGCGTCCAGCGGTTTTTTGGCCAAAATTTTTTATGGACGACCATGACGACTTATTTAATGGCGCGCGTTGGTTCGGAGGGGAAAATTTGAGCTTTTTCAATTTCAAACGTGACCTCGAACTGGAAATAGAGATTTTTCCATTTTTTCGTGTGTTATATAGTCCATGAAATTTGTGTGATATGTGCGTCCAGGAGTTTTTTGGCCAAAATTTTTCTTGGGCATCCGTGACGACCTATTTGATGGTGCGCGTTGGTTCAGAGGGGCAAACATGGGCTTTTTCGATTTCAAACGTGGCCCGGAACAGAAAATAGGAGTTTTTCAATTTTTTCGTGTGTTTAGTCCATGAATTTTGTGTGATATGTGCGTCCGGTGGTTTTTTGGCTGAAATTTTTTGTGGGCGTCCGTGACGACCTATTTAATGGCGCGCATTTGTTTAGAGGGGCAAACGTGGGCTTTTTTTATTTCAAACGTGGCTCAGAATGGGAAATAGAGATTTTTTCATTTTTTTTGTGTGTTATAGTTCATGAATTTTGTGTGACATATGCGTCTGATGATTTTTTGGCCAACTTTTTTCGTGAACGTCCGTGACGACCTATTTAATGGTGCGTGTTAGTTCGAAGGTGCAAACGTGGGCATTTTCGATTTTAAATGTGGCCCAAAATGATAAATAGGGATTTTTTTATTTTTTCGTGTGTTATAGTCTATGGATTTTGTGTGATATGTACGTCCGACGGATTTTTGGGCGAAATTTTTCGTGGGCATCCGTGACGACCTATTTAATGGCGCGCTTTGGTTCAGAGGGACAAACGTGGGTTTTTTCGATTCCAAACGTGGCCCGAAATGGTAAATAGAGATTCTTCCATTTTTTCGTGTGTTATAGTCAATGAATTTTATGTGATATGTGCGTCCAACGATTTTTTGGCCAAAATTTTTTGTGGGCGTCCATGACAACCTATTTAATGATGCACGTTGGTTCGGAGGGGCAAACGTAGGAGTTTTTTAATTTCAAACGTGTCCCCGAATGGGAAATAGAGAATTTTCAATTTTTTCGTGGTAACGGATGGGAAAATCCTGTCCTAAACAAACTAGGAAACTGGCTCAGCAGGGGCCACGGGTCTGATTGATGGTCTGTCGTTTGGAACGACGGTCCGTAGTCTTCTCAGGTCAACCGTGGTCCTGCTGGTCAATGTCTTCTGGCATAAAAACATTGGGTGGAACCACGAGTCGTTCTTCTGAATGACGGCTCGTCCTGGGACTCATGGTTTCTTGGCCCACTTTGGTACCTTCTCTGCTTCAGTGATGACGAGTCACAAAGACGGACTGTCTTTTGGAAGTACGGTCCATTCTCCAATCCGTAATTCCTGCTAGTGCTTTTCACCTCTGCGGAACCTCAGTTTATGTGTCAACAGGACGGGTCCGTCCTTCACAAGAACGGACCGTGGTTTGAGTCGTCCTGTCCTCCATACTTAGCATATCTTCTGATCTTTGGACGACGAGTCAATAGGAAAAGTACGGACCATCAACCTAATCGTGCAATCATTCCTTCCATGCACCATTTTTGAAGTTTGGATTACGAGTCCACAAGACGGGCCCGTCCTTTGAAAGCACGGCCTGTCAACTGCCCCGTCTTCACTGTAATGTTCCAGCTTCTGCTTAGTTTCCAACATTTTGCTCACGGATCCAATTTGCCTGCACACTTAACCAAAATCATCAAATCCACATATAAAATGCTAAAGAACTTGCAAAAATCCTAAGTATTAAGCGTCGAAAGTGACGTATTTCTACGGCACATCAGTGTGTTAGTCCATGAATTTTGTGCGATACGTGCTTCGGGCTAATTTTTGGCCAAAATATTTTGGGGGCGTCCGTGATGACCTATATAATGGTGGAGTTGGTTTGGAGGGAAAACCGTAGGGTTTTTTAAGTCAAAACGTGGTCCACAATAGGAAATGCTCCCTCTGTCTCAATTGATATGACTTACTTTCCTTTTTAGTCAGTCCCAAAAAGAACGACACATTTCTATGTTTAGTAAAAATTTAACTTTAAAATGCCTCTTTTACCCTTAATGAAATGATTTATAGCCACATAAATATCTATGACTCATTTAGACCACAAATTTCAAAAGTCTTCCTTTATTTCTTAAACTCCGTGTCAAGTCAAAGTAACTCATATAAATTGGGATGGAGGGAGTATCAATATTTCAGTTTTTTTTGTGTTTGTTAGTCCATAAATTTAGTGTGATACGTGCTTCTGATGGAATTTTAGCCAAAAAATTTTGGGGGCTCCCGTGATGGCCTATTTAATGGTGTTGGTTGGTTCAGAGGGGTAACCATAGGTTTGTTTGAGTCAAACCGAGGCCTGAAATAGGAAATATCAATTTTTTGGTTTTTTTATGTTGCTTAGTCCATGAATTTTGTGTGTTACGTGCTTCCGGCAAAATTTTGGCCAAAATATTTTGACGGCGTCCATGACGACCTATTTAATTATGCTATTGCTTCGGAGGGGCAACCACAATTTTTTTTGAGGCGAAACGAGGCCCAAAATAGGAAATATCATTTTTTTGGTTTTTTCGTGTGTGTTAGTCCATTAATTTTGTGTGATACGTGCTTTTGCTGTTATTTTGGCCAAATTTTTTTTTTGGGGTCCGTGACGACCTATTTAACGGCATGGGTTGTTTTGGAGGGGCAACTGTAGGTTTTTTGAGTCGAAATGAGGCTCGGAATAGTAAATATTGGTTTTTTGGTTTTTTCGTGTGTGTTAGTCCATGAATTTTGTGTTATACGTGCTTCTAGCAAAATTTTGGCCAAAATTTTGCGGAGACATCGGTTCAGAGTGGTTCAGAGTGGCAACCATAGTTTTTTTTAGTCGAAACGAGACTCAGAAAAGAAAATATCAATTTTTTGGTTTTTTCGTGTGTGTTAGTCCATGAACTTTGTGTGATACGTGCTTCCGATGGAATTTTGGCCAAAATTTTTTGAAGGCAAACATGACGACCTATTTAATGGCACGGGTTGGTTTGGAGGGGCAACCGTAGGGTTTTTTGAGTCAAAACAAGGCTCAGAAGAGAAAATATTAATTTTTTGAGTTTCTCGTGTGTGTTAGTCCATGAATTTTGTGTGATACGTTTTTCCAGTGAAATTTTGGCTAAAAATTTTTGGGGGCGTCCGTAACGACCTATGTAATCCTGCGGGTTGGTTCGGAAGGACAACTGTAGGTTTTTTGAGTCAAAAAGAGGCCCGGAACATGAAATATCAATTTTTCAGTTTTTTTTTTGTGTGTTAATCCATGAATTTTGTGTTATACGTGCTTCTGACAGAATTTTGGCCAAAATTTTTTTGGGGCATCTGCGATGACTTATTTAATGGTGTGGGTTGGTTCAGAGAGACAAACATAGGTTTTTTGAGTTGAAACGAGGCTCGGAACAAAAAACATCAGTTTTTTGGTTTTTTCGTGTGTCTTAATCCATGAATTTTGTGTGATATGTGCTTTCAGCAAAATTTTGGCAAATTTTTTTGGGGGACATCCGTGACGACCTATTTAAGGTGCAGATTGGTTCGGAGGGACAACCGTAAGTTTATTTTTAGTCAAAACGAGGCCCAGAACAGGATATATCAATTTTTTAATTTTTTTGTACTTGTTAGTCTATGAATTTTGTGTGATACGTGCTTTCGGTGGAATTTGACCGAATTTTTTTGATGGGGTCTATTACGACCTATTTAATGGTGCAGGTTAGTTTGGAGGAGCAACTGTAGATTTTTTTGAGTCGAAACAAGGTCAGGAACATGAAATATCTCTTATTTTGTGGCACAAAAAATAAAAAATAAGCGACCTCTGGCCCTGAAAAATAATTAGTATCATTTAATAGGTCTTCACGAATATCCCTATAAAATTTGAGGTCAAATAGAGTTGGTCGCATATATTTGATAAAATTCATGGAATTGATAAAATTCATGGACTAATACACACGAAAGTAAAAAAGATCATGAATTTCTATTTCGTGAATCAAAAAATCCAAAATAAGCGACATCTGGCTCTGAAAAACAACTAGTATCATTTAATAGGTCTTCACGAATGGATCTGCAAAATTTGAGGTCAAATAGAGTCGGTCGCACATATTTTAAAAAATAATAGACTAACACACAAAAGCCAAGAGAATCATGAATTCATATTTTGTGGCCCAAAAAGTCCAAAATAAGCGATGTTTGCCGCTGAAAAATAACTAATGTCATTTACTAGGTCATTACGAATGGACCCGTAAAATTTGAGGGCAAACAGAGCTGGTCACACATATTTCGAAAAATTTATGGTCTAATACACAAAAAAAAATCAAGAGAATCATGAATTCTTATTTCGTGGCCCAAAAAATTCAAAATGAGCGACACCTATCCCTGAAAAATAACTAGTATTATTTACTAGGTCATCATGGATGGATCCATAAAATTTGAGATCCGACAGAACCAGTCGCACATATTCCTTGAAATTCATGGATTAATACACACGAAAAGTCAAGAGAATCATGAATTCTATTTCGTGAATCAAAAAATCTAAAATAAGCAACGTCTGGCCTTGAAAAATAACTAGTATCATTTAATATGTCGTTACGGTAGGACCCACAAAATTTGAGATCAAATAGAGTCAATCGCACATATTTTGAAAAATCATGGACTAGTATACATGAAAGCCAAGAGAATCATGAATTCTTATTTTGTGGCCCAAAAAATCCAAAATAAGCGACGTCTGGACCTGAAAAATAACTAGTATCATTTAATATGTCGTTACGGTAGGACCCACAAAATTTGAGATCAAATAGAGTCAATCGCACATATTTTGAAAAATCATGGACTAATACATATGAAAGCCAACGGAATCATGAATTCTTGTTTTGTGGCTCAAAAAATTCAAATAAGCGATGTCTGGCCCTGAAAAATAACTAGTATCATTTAATAGGTCGTCACAGATGAACCTACAAAATTTGAGGTGAAATAGAGTCGGTCGACATATTCTGAAAAATCATGGACTAACACATATGAAAGCCAAGAGAATCACAAAATCATATTTCGTGGCCCGAAATTTTTTAAATAAGCGATGTTTGTCGCTAAAAAATAACTAGTGTCATTACTAGGTCGTCATGGATGGACCCATTAAATTTAAGTGCAAACAGAGTCGGTCGCACATATTTCAAAAAATTCATGGACTAATACACACAAAAAGCCAAGAGAATTATGGATTCCTATTTCGTGGCCCAAAAAAATCAAAATAAACGACGCATGCCCCTGAAAAATAACTAGTATCATTTACTATGTTGTCATGGATGGACCCATAAAATTTGAGATTAGACACAGCCGGTCGCACATATTCCTTGAAATTCATGGACTAATATACACATGAAAAGTCAAGAGAATCATGAATTTCTGTTTCGTGAATCAAAAAATCCAAAATAAGCGGCGTCTGGCCCTGAAAAATAACTAGTATCATTTAGTACGTTGTCACGGATGAACCCACAAAATTTGAGGTCAAATAGAGTCGATCACACATACTTTGAAAAATTATTGACTAATACACACGAAAGCCAAGAGAGTCATGAATTCTTATTTTGTGGCCCAAAAAATTCAAAATAAGCGACGCCTGTCCCTGTAAAACAACTAGTATTATTTAATAGGTCATCACGGATGAAATTCATAAAATTTGAGGTCAAATAGAGTCAGTCGCACATATTTCAAAAAATCATGGACTAAAACATACGAAAGTCAAGAGAATCATGAATTCTTGTTTCGTGGCCCAAAATATCCAAAATAAGCGATGTCTGGCCTTGAAAAATAGCTAGTATCATTTAATAGGTCGTCACGGATGAACCCACAAAATTAGAGGTCAAATAGAGTCGGTCGCACATATTCTGAAAAATTCTGGACTAATACTCACGAAAACCAAAAATCATGAATTCTTGTTTCGTGGCCCAAAAAAATCCAAAATAAGTGATGTCTGGCCCTGAAAAATAACTAGTATCATTTAATAAGTTGTCACGGTAGGACCCATAAAATTTGAGATCAAATAGAGTCGGTCGCACATATTTCAGAAAATCGTAGACTAGTACACATGAAAGCCAAGAGAATCATGAATTCTTGTTTCGTGGCCCAAAAAATCCAAAATAAGCGGCGTTTGCCGCTAAAAAATAACTAGTGTCATTTACTAGGTCGTAACGGATGGACTAATAAAATTTGAGATCAAACAGAGCCGATTGCATATTTTTCATAAAATTCATGGACTAATACATACAAAAAAACAAGAGAATCATGAATTCTTGTTTCGTGGCCCAAAAAATTCAAAATGAGCGATGCCTACCCCTGAAAAACACTAGTATCATTTACTAGGTTGTCACGGATGGACCCATAAATTTTGAAATCAGACAGAGTCGGTCGCACATATTTCTTGAAATTCATGGATAAATACCCACGAATAGTCAAGAGAATCATGAATTCTGTTTCGTGAATAAAAAAATCTAAAATAAGCAATGTTTGGCCCTGAAAAATAACTAGTATCATTTAATAGGTCGTCACGGTAGGACCCACAAAATTTGATGTCAAACAGAGTCGGTCACACTTATTTCAAAAAAATAATGGACTAGTACACACAAAAACCAAAAGAATCATGAATTCTTGTTTGGTGGCCCGAAAAATCCAAAATAAGCGACGTCTGGCCCTGAAAAATAATTACTATCATTTGCTAGGTCGTCAGGGATGGATTTACAAAACTTGAGGTCAAACAGAGCTGATCGCACATGTTCCGGACTTTGCCATGGTCTTATTAACAGTGCTTTCTCTTGAGACACGCTTCCATTGTGTTCACAAAACAGTTGGAAAAGATTGTGGTTTGACATGAACATTGAAAGCTCTATTCCTCTCAACTATTAAGGTCAATTATGAATACATGTTAATACTTTGTAGTTTCATTAATGATTGAGGTTGTAATATATATTACATCATGGAACCATGAAGTTCAATTTTCAAACTTAAATTATGTAGTTTTGAAAGAACGGAACCATTTTTGTTTAAAAGCAGATTAACTTCATGATAGGTTGATCGGACTCTTCAAAAATGTCATTAGGTGTGTGTCAAATTTTTCAAAAATAGTGCATTTTCGGAGGATCCAACACGGGTTCGGCAACATTTTTGGAGAGTCCGAGCAACTTAGACTGCATCAACCAACTGTTGAATAATATTGTCCTTCCCTCTTTCTCCTGCAAGAACCTTCTTAAGTGTTATTGAAGGAGGTTGGTTCATATATCTTTGATGTATCCCTTAATATAAACTAAAGTTTATACATCTACCACAGACTTAATTGGGCCCTTGATACAAAACTGGGAATCAATAAAATATGTATCTTAGATATAAAATAAAAATATTACAAGCTAAGTTGGAGAATTTTGTCATTTTTTTTTGTGTCTAATTATTATTTGGTGTAGTCTTCACAAAGAAACAAAGAATGCAAAACTCAAATTTCAGAACTAAAAAGACACATATATCAATCAATTCTGTCTTGACTAAAGACTTTGACCTATTCTTTATTCTCTCATTCCTTTAATTAATTGTGTGTTTTTTATTCACTTTCGTGGATGTTTGACTTTCTGGCTGCTGCTAAATTCCAGAAAGAGTCTTCACACTAGACTTTTGGTACTAACTTTTTCCTGAATATGACAAATTTAATTTTTGGTTGGATTTGCATGGAACCATTCATTTCCCTCTAATACGGACTACCCGCTCTCCAATTACACCAGGAGGAGCGAAGCTAGTAGTTTTGGTTCAAACTCTTTATTGAGTACGTATAAATTATTAATTTAGAATACAATAACTTAAATGAATTACAATCTCAAACTCATAAGCTTCAAATCTTGAGCTGACTTTGAATTACAATTTACACAATACAATATCTTTTGCATTGACAACTCCCTTGGCCCAAACTAGAACAAGCAGAGTCACAAAATATAGAGATATTAATAGCAGAAAAAGCTATAGTAGCTAACTAGCACGAAAGCCAAATTGACTTGGTTGATGGGGAAGTCGTCCACCATCGAAATTTGTCCACGCAAGAATTTAAGCAAGTAGTAACAGTGCTAGATTTTCTATGAAAAGCAATATGGAATAAGGGTGTGGTTGATATATATGAAGGAAAATATTGTTGATTCTCCCGCATCGATTGTGGATGGGTATTCGGTATCCTTATATGATCTTGGATAATCCTCCTCTCATGTGCTATCAGAACAAAATATAATATTGGAATCGCCTAGCCATAAGCTTCCCTCCGATGTTAATTCTCTTCCATATTTGGTTATTTTTTTTATATATTTTAATATTAGTTTTCATAATATAGGTTACTTGACCAAACCTATCAATAATATGTTATTTTTAGTATAGTTTTATTTGTCATCTGATTTATCGTCTTGATGGTTTGCAACTATTAGCTTCTGCATGACGCCCTACCGATTTCGAACCCAACAAAGTCATTTATGAAGGAACTTGTTATTCTAAAAAGATATTTTTGCATAACATTTTAACCAAATAAACATCGAAAAATCAAAAAACTTCCTACCAAACACACCCTTAAGATTGAGGGTTATGTTCGTTGAAAGTTAAAAAACGGCCGGCAGTTTTAGTGGTTAAAGATTAATAAGCAAAGTAGTCCATAATGGACTTGTTCCAGTAGTACTCAATTATAAATATTCCTTTCATGAACCTAAATTTTTGGCTGGTCAAAATTGACAGACATATATATATCTTTGCTGGTTTGGTCTTTCATTCTTGTCAAAAATCTCCATTCAATTTTATATGCATTCTATGACTTGGTTGCAACTCTGATAAGCTCAATTATTCATAGTGCTAATTAATATTTATGGATTATAATGATTGCTTCTAGAGTTTGATTACAAGAAAACTAAGACAAACTTAATTATATATGATTTCCATATTCCAAATTCAGATTCTTTTTTCTCTCTCTTTGTGGGAATCAATATGTATTTTTCTTCTTTTTTCGTTCAACATATCCTTTGTCTGATATATAACTAATTTAGCCACAAGGGGAAAATAAATTATTTTTTTCTACGTTCTTATGGATCACCATAAATATTATTGTGTCTTAATCAAGGTGCGTTTATTATCGTATATACAAAGGATCATTTAGCATGTATATTACAGGTTACGGATGCATGCGTACTAGTATATCTTATTTTCAAGTGAACTGACAGCATAAAAGAATTTATCTTGCTCATTAATAAGTAGAACTCGTTACTGGAAAAATAAGGCATAGATACCTACTAGTATAATATTATGCATAATATAAAAAAACATTTACATTAATTGTCATTACTCGTGACAATTGAAATTAAAGTGATTATGACTACGTGTAAATCTCTATATTAACTAGCACAATAAAATGATAAGCAATAAAGCTTAATTAGTCAAATGAATTAGTTGAGGAGTGTAAACCTTTTCTAACTAGTTGAACAAATGGAAAGTGGGATACATAGACTTTGCTAAAATGATGACTATTTTTAGCAAGCTACAAAAAACTAACTTGGTTGTTTGCCCCAACTAGGATCTTCAACATCACGTATAGTATAAGTCAGCTGAACACTACTGAACTAAAGACAAGTGTTTCCTTTAATTTATTTATTAAAATATATATCACTTTTGTCCAAGATGTCACTGTGTGTGGATATGTAAATTTTTCTATATATACATTACGTTAAATCCTCTTAATTTTTTCGTGTATTTATCTTCTTATACTGACTGAGTGCTTCTAGGTGGGGAAGGAATTTGTCCACCTATATTCTAAGTCATAAGATGGTGATAAAAAATAATGATGACAAGCCCAAATAGAAGACTGAAGACTTGTTCCATGATCAGTGGATATATACATATCATGATTTAGTCCCTCAAACAAAAAAGTCAACACAAATGACTTGACTACAACCCTAAGTCTAGTGATTAGTGATCCACATCACCTTCTTTCTTCTTTTTTTTATACTATAATGAATATGCCCTATATATATTAGTGCTTCTACCAAAGCTAAGTATACTCATCAGCAAGAAGAACAACTAAAGATCGATCTGAAGTTATATAGGAAAAAAAACTATGGAAGTGGAAAATAAAATGAGTAGCATAGTTACAAGTAAGTATTATACAAGAGAAGAGGATGACGATGATGACGTGGCGCTCCCAGGATTCAGATTTCATCCAACAGATGAAGAGCTAGTAGGGTTTTATCTGAGGAGGAAAGTAGAGAAAAGGCCTCTCAATATTGAACTCATCAAACAGATTGATATCTACAAATATGAACCTTGGGATCTTCCAAGTATGTTATCTATCTACTTCATTAATCTCTAGCTACTAAATATCATACCTTTACGTACACTTAATCCAATATATATATATCCTTAATTACACATGCTTAATCTATTTTCAACAAGGCTTTATACATCTTATATGAAACATATATATTTATTTAGCTTGCTAGCCAAACATGTACATCAATCATCATATAGAAGTTCAAGATTAATTGTAGTATATAGTGACCCTTAAGCCTTTTATTTGTTATGTTTCCTTATATATACAGAAGTTGAAGACTAACACATATAGTTGTCTTTAAAGTACACATAAGGGGGGAAAACAAAAGAAGAAGGTAGAATTAGGATTACAAAATCTAATCCTAGAATAATACCGCGATATTATTCTAGGGATTCAGAATTTTGAGTTTATGCATTCTGAATTATCAAAAAAGCAGCTTAGTTGATTCTGAATAAAGTCGATCCGAATGAATCATCCTTTCCACGGAGGTAAATCTTTGCCTGCTAGGCAAGAGGATAGCAAGTTCCAAATTCTGTCTCGGTAGGACATGTATTTCTATTACCATGAAATTCGTAAATGAAGTAGTTACTAGTAGGGTTACCATTATCTTTTTTGTAGTGACGAATCTTGTATGTGTTCCTAAGAAAAGGAATTTGTCCATTTTTCGGGGTCTCAAAGGGACGTGGAAACGCATAAGAACATACATATATGTTCAGAGATTTTCTCAACACAAACACAGAAATTTGACCAAAATTACTGAACTCGTAACTAAAACACTAGCTCCAGCGCGCACTCTACACATAATATTGTTCTCTTTTGATGTGTTTTTTTTCAATATTGGTGCAGAGTCAAGCAATATGGGAGAAAAGGAATGGTACTTTTTTTGCAAAAGAGGGAGAAAATACAGGAACAGTATTAGACCAAACAGGGTGACTGGTTCTGGATTCTGGAAGGCTACTGGTATTGATAGGCCTATTTATAGTTCTACTGCTCGTCATGAATGCATTGGCTTGAAGAAGTCACTGGTTTATTACCGAGGCAGTGCTGGAAAAGGCACAAAAACTGATTGGATGATGCACGAGTTTCGACTTCCTGCTGAAAATGACAAATCAACTAAACATATTGAAGCTAAAAGCATTGCTCAAGAAGCTGTAAGTAAATTCATCCATCCTCCATATATAAATACGGACAAATGTCCTAGGTTCGAGTCTAACTACGCACGTACGTGAAGGGATGTGTTAAGATAATAAGAATGTTTTCTCTAACAACGTAATTTAGTTAAGATTTTAGATGAGATGGTCACATTTTAATTATGGTCTAATTAAACACCTAATGGCTGTTTAAATGTAGCCAGATATATATCTTACTCCTAAGTTTAATAGGTGGAAAAAAATGCAACTAATTTTGTGTTGCCCCATTATTGGCGATTTTTGTTAGCTACTATGTATATTATGTACTAGTTATTTTAATTTGTTAGAGCGGAGTCATCTCATCTAAAAGTTTAAACTATATGTTATAGACTACACTTTTTATTACATGGACAAATCTATTTAACTAATTCGTTACAGGTTCGATATAATGACTAGATTTGCCCCGAATCATATATTTATGTTAAAATCTTTACTTAATAATATGTATAAACATACTATTTCAAACCTAGTAAGTTGTCCCGTCCCAGTATCTAAAATTTATAAATTTAAAATCTTGAACGTGATACGACATTGAACAATAATCTTAATGTTAAAGCTATTATCTTGAGGAACTAAATTATATTGGTTATGGCATTTGCAGGAAGTTTGGACTCTATGCAGAATCTTTAAGCGAAACGGTTCATATAAGAAGTGCATGCCGGCAGAGTGGAGAGTAGCAGCAACATCAAAGCGAAACCCAGTAATCGACACAAGTTCACAAACATGCAGCGCAGATTCTTCATCAGATAATTATATAATAAGCTTTGGTGCTCCAGCTTCTATCATCAAGCACAATAATATTATTACTCATGAAACCAAACCCTTTATTAGCAGTCACGCTCATCAAGATATGATATCATCAACTAATAATAATAATAACCAGCAGCTGCTATTGAGCTCATCATCAGTGTGTATTACTCAAGCACCTTCATTGGACATGAACGAGTTGTTAAAGAATGTAGATTATTGGGATGAGCTTACATCTTTTTTAGAGCTCGATCGCTATTGATTTCATCTTCTTCTTTTTTTCTCATATTCTTCCTCTATATATATGTAACATACATACCTTGATTACGATATATATATATGATTTTGTACACTGAAATAATATGCATGATATGCAGCTTGATCGAGTACTTCTACTTATAAGTTGCCAAATAATGGTTACTTTTTGGTTCATTTAGAAGATTTAATCTAACTTGCAGTTCACTTAACCTCTTAAAAGTAGTCAGCGAAAACAGTGAATCTAACCCGATATTTGTGTAAAAATCCTTTGATTTTACTCATGTGGTCATGATTCAACTTTTATTTTCTTTCATTAAAGTAATTAAACTATTTTTTGTTACAAAAGAAAATGAGTTAATTTGGATGGCCACCCAATCTATAGAAATGACTCAATAAAGTCATTATTGTTTGTTTGTTATATTATACCTCCTCCGTTCCTAAATAAGTAATCATTTTAGGTTGAACACACCTTTTAAAAAATTATTCACTCGTAGAAAATAAAAGGTGTTTTTACTAATTTACCCCTAGTTAAATTTTATTTACATTTAATGTGATCTTTTCTAAGTAATAGTTTTTAGTTATGATCAATTTAATCTTGAAAGCCTAAATGATCACTTATTTAGAAATAAAATAAAAAGGCAAAATGATCACTTATTTAGGAACGAAGAGAGTAGTAACTATTTTACTTCAAACTTTACTTTTCATTTTCAAGGAAAGTTTGTAACAACTACAATTTGTTGCTCCCTAAATTAACACACCAATTATTCTCATAAAATTTTAAAAAAAACATACTTTGCGGATAAAATCCATAAAAAGTCTCATTTTCATAAAATTACATGTACCACACATATTCAAGGAGGCATGAGATAGTAACTACTTTTACTTCAAACTTTACTTTTCATTTCAAAAGAAAATTTGTAACAAGTAACAACTAAAATTTGTTGCTCCCTAAATCAACACATCAATTTTTTTCCATAAAATTTTAAAATCCACAAAGTCTTTTGTCATAAAATTACATGTACCACACTTACTCAAGAGGCGTGAGATAGTGACTACTAATACTTCAAACTTTACTTTTCATTTCAAAGGAAAAATTGTAACAAGTAACAACTAAAATTTGATGCTCCCTAAATCAACACACCAATTTTTTTCATAAAATTACATACTTTGTGGACAAAATCCGTAAAATCTCCTTTTCATAAAATTACATGTACCACGTATTCAAAACCACCCATGTTTTACCAATTACCCCACAAAATAGCTATAAATGAAAAATATTATTGTCTCTTAAGTTTGAGCACAGATTTAAAGTTGTCTTATAAATATACATTTGCATTTTGTGCATATTATTAGATTCTTTAAATTTATCAAAACTAAGTATTTTTAGTCTCCTTCTAACTCCTATAAATCTCTCAACAATAGTATTTTTCAGCCCTGTTCCAAATAATTTTCTTGCACAAGGGAAACAAAACCTCTTTTTTCTTTAAATTAGTTGATGATAAAAAGTCATCTAAATTATTTGAAAACATTTTGATTTTCTTTCTTTTGGGGTTAAAATAAGGTGATGGTGGATTTGGTTGAGGTGTAAGGTGAGAAAATGACGTGTTAACATCTTAGTGGTGAAACAGACGGTAAGTGGGTCCCAATAGCCCTTTTTTAGATTTTTTAAACAGCTGACATTAGCTGGATGACCTTAAGGATAAGTAGTAGGCAAGAACAAGAACAAGAACAAAGACCAAACATCCTCGTTTTCTCTCAATTCAATTCCTTCGACAATGGAGAAATTTGTCACTCTAAATGCTTCAAATTTGAGCTCCGGTACCCTTTTACCAACTGGGTTTTCTTCTCCGTGCCGGAAATCTTCAGTTTCAGTTCAACAACGCCGGCGGGTCCACGTCACCAGGGCTTCCATTGCTGTAGAACAGGAAGCTCAAACTAAGGTCGCCGTCATTAGGGTTGGAACACGAGGAAGGTAATGTCAATTCTTTACCCAATCTATTTGTACAAGAATGCCTAATTGGGTTTATCTGAGCTTAAAGTTACAGTCTTTTAACTGAAAAATTGGATCTAGAAAAGATTGGGGATTTTACTAATTACAAGAATGCCCATATTAATTGATGTTTAGTCTTACGTCTTGAGAAATGATTTGGGATTAATTAAATAATGCTAAGGGCAAAACATGGAAAAATTTATCAGTGACATTGAGGGTGTAATGAACCATATTATTCACTGAGGTGTCATTTAGTTCAATAGTCTCAGCACATTTAGTAATCAGAAATGAAAATGTGGGGGTAATGGCCCCATAGTTGGACAGAATCTTGATTTAACTTTCTTCCCCAAAAATGTTGTCGCACCCGTGTCATATCCTCCAAAAGTACTGCCTTTTTGAAGGATCTGACATGCACCCGTTGGCATTTTTGAGGAGAAGACATATAATCCTACTGAACTTTGCTGCCCTGTAATGTAATGATGATAGTTGGACATACTTGGGATTAGCTTTATCCCAATTTGTTTCTACATTTTTTAATGTTCATGTTTATGTTTTTGTTGACAATGTGTTGTAATTTAGTTATGATGTGTACTAGTGTTACTCAAGATGTAAGCTTTTTAAGAGGATCTGGCGTTATGGGGAAAACAAAAATACAACTTTGTAGTTTGACTCCTCTTTGTGCTTGCCTATTAGAAATTGACTAATGTTAGTAGTAGACCCTTTTTTTCTCCTTTGCACTTTCCTCCTGGCATATATTTCCTAGCCAATCTGATATTTGTTTTGATGGACAAAAATCTCTGGTGCTTACTTCCCTTATTCCGTGAACACATTTGGTAACAACCATCTAATGTATAAGGGATGAGTTTCAACATCGCTTTGGATTAACTCTTCGTTCTTCGTGTGTGTGGGTGGGATGATAAAAATTGACTGTATATATATATCAAGTGCTTTTGCTAAAACTCTTCTCTTATGGATTACATATGCAATTACTTGTGTAGGACAGCCCCCTAGCTCTTGCACAAGCTTATGAGACTCGAGCAAAGCTAATAGACTCATATCCTGACCTGGCTGAAGAGGGAGCCATTGAAATAGTAATAATAAAAACCACAGGTGATAAGATATTAAGTCAGCCTCTTGCAGATATTGGTGGAAAAGGGTTGTTCACAAAAGAAATAGACGAAGCCCTCATCAATGGCGATATCGATATTGCTGTCCACTCAATGAAAGATGTGCCTACATATCTGCCAGAGAAGACAATCTTACCGTGCAACCTTCCACGTGAAGATGTGAGGGATGTATTCATTTCTTTAACTGCAGGTTCCCTGGCTGAACTTCCATCAGGAAGCACAATTGGTACTGCTTCACTGAGGAGAAAGTCCCAGATTCTCCACCGCTATCCCTCACTCAATGTAAGTCTATTACATAACACATCATAGTCTCTGAAGAAGACTAATCAGTTTCTGAGTGTGTGTTGATATCAGAAACAAAGTGAACTAAGAGTCACCGAAAGTTTCCCATCAAGCTGCAACCATAATTTATTTGAGTCATTGCTTCATGTATTGTGTCGGTATATATATATATATATATACATGTGTATATATATATATATATATATGCCGACTATGAAGGTAAAAACTAGAAAGTTAAATAGGTTACTTATGCAATTACTTGGGGTTGTTTGCAACAATTTGGAATAGGTTGAAAATGAGCCAAAATAATAACAGAAATTTCGCTTACTCAAAAAGATTGGTGGGATGCCCAATGAGTGGAGAAAGAGTAAATTGAGGATTGTGTGTTGCTTGTTCTGATATGTTACATAGCATTGGATATGCTCCAGGAGCAGTAATTGTTTTCTTAATAAGCCAAATGTGAAGCTCAAGTTTTTATATCTGAATATCTTTAAATGAAGCAAAATTTGTGGTGAAATTTTTTATTGTGGTTACTTCTAGCCTAAATTTTCTTATTTAGCTCAGTTCTGCCAATCTAACAAGTTCTCCTCTTTACTTTTATTTATTTTGAGAAACCACACTAATTATTTTATGTGAATTTGTTTATAGGTGTTGGAGAATTTCAGAGGCAATGTTCAGACAAGGTTGAAGAAACTGAATGAGGGGGTAGTTCAAGCTACATTATTGGCACTGGCAGGGCTTAAGCGTCTGAATATGACTGAAAATGTCTCATCGATCCTTTCTATAGAGGATATGCTGCCAGCTGTTGCTCAAGGGGCCATTGGTATTGCCTGCAGAAGTGATGACGAGACAATGGTACACTCTTCTCTGTTATTACATAAGTTTTTCCTGCTCCACCATTATTCATTTCTCCTCTTGAGGGCTTTGTTTCGCTAGTAGTTAACGGATGCAATTACAGGCCAATTACATTGCTGCTTTAAATCATGAAGACACCAGATTAGCAGTAGCTTGTGAGAGAGCATTTTTGACGACCTTGGATGGGTCTTGTCGCACCCCAATTGCTGGGTATGCCAGTCGAGGTGAAGATGGAGATTGTATTTTCAAAGGATTGGTTGCCTCTCCAGATGGAACTCGAGGTAAACGTAACTCCTTAGTGACAGAATTCTGAGGGATGTGTGAGTGAAGTGACACTGGGTGTGAATGTTGGGAATGTTTCTCTTCTGGTTACCTATTCTTTCATGTTTATTTGTTGTATAATCTTTTTTGTCTCACTCAATTTCAGTTATTGAAACCTCTAGAAAGGGCCCCTATACATTTGAAGACATGATACGGATGGGTGAAGATGCTGGCAAGGAACTACTCTCCAAAGCAGGTCCAGGATTTTTTGGCAACTGAGTAAAGCTTATGCTATTATCGTCGACCTCTGCCTATGAGTGCAGAGATGTATCTAATAACAGGGAGAGAGATCGGAATTTGATATTTCACCCCTGCGATAGGATTATGAGTCCACTTATCCTTGTAACTGTATCGGCAATAGAAGTTGAATACTTTGTATATTAGGGTAGCGTTCGAATTCTTTGCATATTAGTATAGCATTTCCACTTCAATTTGAAGTGTTCAGCTGGTTGTTATCCTTCAATGTATCCGAGGAATGGTGAATGGTTGCAGTCTGATTCATATGGATTGTTATGAGAAGTTGTACTGACAGATTCTGCTTCATATGGATTGTTGTTAATCACTTTGAGTAATTTATGCAACTGTTGTACACTAACTAACGAGTAATCTATCATTGGCTTGATTTATGCAACGGATTTGTACAAATTGAATATTCCGTTAAAATGGACTCTAGAAATCTCTCATTGGCCATGTTTTTTGAATCTTTTGTATCACAGCTAGTAATAAGAGGGTTCCCTCATATGAGATCTTTGGGAAAGAGTATCAAGTTGACCCTTGTGAACACCTTGATGCACTATCTTCCTTCAACTCTTTGAGTGAAGTGCGGCAAAAGAGAAGTTCAAACTGACCCTATCATCCACCCCGTAAGAATGATGAGATCACCCCTAGGATGCCTTCGACATTCAGGTGCCGCGGGACCAATATAGAACCTTATTCAATAAGTGGAACTTATTAGTTGTTTGCTTTTCAAGTATGGACCGATCATAAAATCATATTCAATAAGTGGAACACATTAGTTATTTGTTTTCAGGTTAGACAGTCAAGTTAATGAAGAATCTTGATTAACAAGTGAACTTACACCTTTAAGCCAAATAGTAGTCATAACTTTTAACCATTACAACATGTTTTTTTTTTAAAAGATCTTGTTTCTTTGCCCCTTTTGACAAGCAATTTATCTTACTCCTCTCTTTATCAAAATCACACAATTCAATAACAAATAACAAATCGAAATATTTTTCATTTTTAGTTCAACATTTATTAGAATTGACACTTTAATACACCTAGTGTTTTGCAATAACATGAAAGTATCAATCTTATCCAGAATAGAACAAAAATGGGACACAGATATTTAAAAGAGATAGTAGTATATCGGATGAGAAGATAGAAAATTATTTGGTGCAAGCAACAGATTCTCATACAATCCTCTTCCTATAAAAATCTTGTGCAGTATCTTCTAAAGTTAGAAATAACAAACCCCATATTGAAAAATGGAAGTAAACCCCTGCATTCATCCTCTTCCTTGCACTCCCTCCACCGGAATTTTGGTCTCCGGCGGTCGTACGGAAGCTAAGTTTGCTGCCAACACCAGAAAGCTTTGTTTCTTAACTTTGAATTCCTGCAATTATGCCCCATTTCCTTGTAAAGATCAGAAATTTGCCAGAAGCAGCTCTACAAATTTTTCAAGAATGGCTATTGGCTCGGTATTCCCTAAAGTTTCAAGCTTTCCCCTTTTTTGGTTCTTGTGAAGCTACACCACTATTTGCGCTGTTGTGTAATGCTCTCCATTTTGCATTATTTAGTTGTTGTTATTGCTCACATATCTGTATCCCCTTTTTAAAAACTGTTTGGCATGCTTTATTTAAGCGAGGGTCTATCAGAAACAACCTCAGGCCTCTCTATCTCTTACGAGGTAGGGTTAAGGTCTGCGTATCCTCCCTAGACTTCACTTGTAGAATTACACCGGCTATGTTGTTGTTGTTGAATTTGGTTTGGGCTGTTACTGAAGTTGCAATTGTTGCATACGTAGAGCAATTTTCCTATTTGGTAGCTTAGAAGGCATTCTTGTTAATTAGCAGTCTCATTTTTTATATTTCTGGTTTCAAAGAATGTTTTCTGTAATTGTTGGATTCTCCAGCTAAGTCAAAGGATAATCTTGCTTGTGGTTCAGTCCTTTCCCGGACCTGTGCATAGCGGGAGCTTTAGTGCAAAGAGGAAAAAGTTAACTGCATTTCACTGTTAATCCAATTTTAGTGCCCCTTCCGAAGACATTGATTTAGAAAATCTGTAGTCTTTGCCTTTATTTTGGTGCTGTTGGGCTAGTTGTATTAGATATGATAAAAGTCCCTGTAAAAGTGAGTGAACTTGGAAAAATGAGATAATTTATACTCAATAAAGTGGGTTATGACATTTTAAGGTTTTTGTATATGTCCAAACTATCTTTTATCTCTCTCTTAAATGTCTCACTTAATCAACACTCAACTAATTGGAGCAGCAAGGGTGAATTTGGGAGAAAAAGTAATAAATGCTTCTTGTTTTTCTAGAACATCAAAATATTTTAGAACAAATCCTTTTCCAAAAATGGCAAAAAATATGGACTGGAAGTAGTAATATGTACTTCTTCGGAAGTTTTTGTCAAGGTGAACAACTACCATGCACTAGCCGACCCCAAGTTGTTTGGGATTTAGATATAGTTGTTTGTTTGAACAACTACCTATACACTGAATATAGTTTTTTGTAATCTTAGTTCAAATTCTATTCTTGAGGCTCGTTACATGTGCTTTCTTCTGGTTAGTCTGCGATTCATTATGAATGTATGGTAATGTTTCTGCTTGACGCTGCACTTAACATGAATACTTTTGGTACAGAATGTAAGTGAAGATACAGATGACATGTTTGATGATCTCCTAAGGAAGCATGGGAAAGTGGTCTATAAAAGAAATGACCAAAAACCTGTTAGTGAGGAGATTGATGATGATGCTGAAAGCCTATCCTGTAAGTTGCTCTAAATTGTCAATTGAATTGATTACTTCTCATGTTGCCTCCGAAGCTTTGAACCTCGTAGCTTATAGTTTCACTTTTCATGTTAGCCTGAACCTCTTAGCTTATAGTTTCATCTTAGGAACATCGGTTGATTTTCATCTTTTAGCTGCCTTGTTTTGATGATGTCGAAGAACGTGTTGACCAACTTTAATTTCATTTCACAGCATTTTGCTTACTATAAGTTTGACTTGTTTTGGTGACATTTACTGCTAATGTTGCTTATTTTAAATTTATAGTAGTGGTGAAATATTTTGACCTAAACTATTGAATCATCAACAAACTACAGAAAATTATACAAGACATAATCCAAAAATGCGCACTAGAATCTGACTTCATGCAGAAGTTGTTGACAGTGCTATTCCCTCTATGCAGTTGCAATGGCTGTGGCTAAAGTTGCAAGTGATGTCAAGGCTGGAGATATAAAGGTTCTCTTTGTCAAGCCTCTAGTATATTGGACTCGGTTTTTCATTATTGCTACTGCATTCTCTCGCCCACAGATTGATGCCATTGGGTATGATATCATATCTTGAAGTTTTCTATTGGATATTAACCAGCAGCGACATAAATAATCACAAATGAATAAATAGACAAAGAGGATTGTTCTTCGCAATTTTGAATTTTGTCTAAATTTCTCATAAAGGACCAGAGTAAGAGATATGGCTGAGGAACAATATGGAAGAGTTGCTTCTGGAGATTCGAAACCCAACTCATGGACGCTACTGGATTTTGGTAAGTAATTTATGGTGGTACTTTAACAGTCCTGCTATTATTTGTGTCACAGCTGAAGAATTCACTGGATATGAATTTATCTGCTGCCCTCGTTCTTGATTCTCCCCTGCTTCTTATTTCATACATAAGCAAAGTGCAGTTAAGGGACAATATCCTTCTGCACATTAGGATTAGAAGGGAGTGACTTTGTTGTTGACTAGCCCACTCCTCCGACTACTTACTGTAACCCTATTGCTTCAAATTGTCCAACATAACTTACGCAAATATAGTGCTTAACTGTTACAAGGTATAAAGAACTTGCAACAATCCGTTATTATTCAGGGGAGCAAGAAAAGGGGGTTTAAAGGTTCACGGCAAAGACATCTCTGACTCATGCCGGAGAGCATTAGTTTGTATCATCCTCTGCTTCATATGGGTAGTGCTTTACAGGGAGCCAAACATGTTATGGTCAGGCTCAGAAAGAATGTTATCTCCAATGCTCTAAGGACTAAACATGAGTGGTTGGCTTTGAGAAGGTGGTGCTATATATTATGTACCCTTTGCTATCCCTTCTACCTCAACGTATTTTCACTAAATTTAAACTGTGCGTTTGAAGTCTATATATAGATCAAGCTGTATCATTTCCACTCAGTGTTAGTGTTGTCTAATTTAGCAGCAACTCCTCGATGGTATGTTGGTCTTTTCTTTATAGAGAGGAGGTTGTGAAGAAGATTATAGCAAAGCAGACAATGGAAGCATGCATCTATTTATGACATTACTGCAGTGCTACACTTTGACCCTTGCAGCAACCATGTAATATGCCATGAACTGTGCTATTGTTCTTGCTGATATGTCGTTTCATGCCTCTCTTAATTACAGGTGATGTTGTCGTTCATATATTTCTTCCTCAGCAGCGTGAGTACTACAATCTTGAAGAATTTTATGGCAATGCAGCATCCATTGAACTACCATTTGAGAACCAACAACAATTGCGAGGACCTACCGGTTATTGAAGTCCCAACAGTTTTGGCCTTGTGGTGCTTGACAGAAACTGTAGCAAATTATGAGGCAATTGCAGTGTTCTCCTGATTGCTGACAAGGAACGATTAACAAATTTGGGAAAACTCTGTTGATCCACCCATTGTGCTATTTTTTTTTAATTAGTAGTAATGTAATTGCTCTTGTAGAAGGTAAAGCTCTGTACTTGCGTTGTCTCTGTAGAAAGATTGGTAAAGAAATAGTTTACATGCATTCAGAATTAAAAAGGGCGCCAAAGGGCTCATTGTCACGTCTGATGAAAGAACCTAACATCCTTTTTCTTTTCCTTGACGTGAGTTGAATTTAAATGAAGCTGTGAGGATTTATATAGCCGACCTCATCTTGTTTGGGACTGAGGTGTAATAGTTATTTGCTGTCGTTGGTTTACTATCCTCTTACAGTTTCTCTTCAGTAGAGGAACCATGTCAATTAGCAGGAGTTTACAAACACCATCATATATGGAATTAAAGAAAAACTACCAGCAAATTCAGAATTTAGAACTAAAACTTCATCATAATTTTACAAACTAATATTTACAGGGAAAGTAATTAGGATAACTGATGACAAAGCTCATTGTGCGCTTCACATCTTAATTGAAAATTTGTATACAAATTAGCAAGATCTGCATGAGATGAGCTTAAAGCAGCCAAAAATTAGTCCAAGGGATCCAAGGGCTCGTCAGGCAGCATCTGATAGCGATATGGACTCCTGCAAAACAATTTCCTGCTTCAGTTGATAGAAGAGTTAAACAGAGAACAGGGAGGGGTCTGAACATGTAGAGTCGCATTAGTATTTAAACAGAAATGGTCTGGCTAGATAGACTTGCAGAATGCATTTGTAAATCTACATCAAAGATCGGTTCGTGCTCAAAGAAACCCAAATTTAGTCCACACTCCATACTCCAACTAGATGTAATCATGTAATTACTCTTCAGATGAATTGATATTACTAGTAATATGGCTATTGCAGAAAATGTGAAGGATATGCAATCTCTCATGCATAAGAAACTAAAACCAGAAACATCCACTTCTTAAATATAGATACTGATGCAGAAAGAGGCTAATTAGGGGAATGATAATTACAGTTAGCAGTGTGTTGACTTGGCTGTCCGGGATCGATTAGGCTTAACTCCATATCATGAGTTGCAGACCAACCAGGTTCATATGTTTCAAGAAATCCAATCTTAGCCTTATTTGGGAGATCATGTGGGTGGACAAATGGAACTCCCGGTGGCCATCCAATCTCCATTCTTATGTTTGTACACGGGCTATCAAGTGACTGGATGTGACTTTCACAATCCTTTAAGGTGCAGAACCTCAGCTTGATGCCCTTTTTGTCAGCTATATCTTGAACTCTTTCTTTAAGAACTCTTTGTGCCTCCAATCTCAACCTCTTTGAAGGTGGAAGAGGTTTAGATCTTGAGTTACTCTTCCTCCTCCTCATCATGGGCTTCATAGATCCTGTACCAGCATTTCATTGATCCAAGGACCTGTTGTTAAAAGCTTCTTACTAAGGAATACTAGCAGAAAAGAGATCAATTCAATGTTAAGAAAGTCCAGCCAGCAGTAATACATTGTTCAAGGACTAGTTAGAGAAACACCAAAACAATCAAAATTACGAGAAAAAATGGCAGAGCATTTAACACGAGAAGTTGTAACAATAAAAAGGCATCCTTCTTTAGATTCCCTTTTTTTTGGGTCAAATCTTTAGATCCCTTAACTGAAATGCAAGTAGATTCGGTTTCTACTGGATCTTTAGATCCCTTAACTTAAATAAAAAGTGCTCTTTACCACTTATTGAATAAGGTTCTATATTGGTCCCGTGGCACCTGAATGTCGAAGGCATCCTAGGGGTGATCTCATCATTCTTACAGGGTGGATGATAGGGTCAGTTTGAACTTCTCTTTTGCCGCACTTCACTCAAAGAGTTGAAGGAAGATAGTACATCAAGTTGTTCACAAGGGTCAAGTTGATACTCTTTCCCAAAAGTTAAATGCTCTTTACCATTTCTCAAAAGTTGTAATGGCTAAGCTTGTCACAAAAGTTTCATATTACTGACCACAATCATACACAATACACCAATTCACACCAGTTTCAGTCAGCACTGTGTTTTGATTCTAAATAAATCTTCAAAATTAACAACCAAATACTTTTGTTCGGATGTATTTGGAAGGAGAGGAATTTGGAAGGAAAGTAACTTAAGATATTTTGAAGATACAAGCAGCGTCTTACAGAAAATTAAGATGAATTTTATCCTTCTTTTTAGTTTTTGGCGTAAATCTGAATACATATATGATCCTCAAGCAATTCAAATTGTCGTAGATTCCTTGTAAGAAGAAAAAGGAATGCCGTTTTTGAGGTTCTTTTCTCAGATGTCACACCCATATATACAGGAATGAGTTACCATTCTCAAAAAAAATACTTTTGTTCGATGTTTAGTTGCGCGGACCCATAATCATGCTAACTCTAGCAACTAGACACTATTATTAGACTCACAATTTTCAAAAACAATAGAAGTTTCAAGATTATGAACAACCTTCTTTGCCAATCAAGCTGCCAACTGGCATTCCAACTAAACTTTCATGGAGCGCCATTCATGAAAGCCAATTTTAGCTCACCTTATCCTTATCATGTCTACTAATCTATATTACTTTAAAAGCATAAAAGTCCTTAGAAATATTGATTGAACTTTTTGCCCTTCATTAAAAGACTCTAATTAAAAGACTCTAACAATAGACAAAATTGTCATTTACTATTTTCCTCAAATTATTATTTAATTATCTTTATAATATTTTTATAATATTGACTCCGAGAAGAACCGTGAAAATTGAGGACTCCTAAAATATATGGTAAGAGGTATTAGGTAAAATACATGAAAATATACGGGAAGACTACGCTAAGGAGAATTAATGTGGGACTCTACAATAGACTAAATCTAATTCGAGACCATGAAATTTTACATTGTAACTTAACAATTTTAATTACATGATAATTCCCTTCCTGTTTTAGGAGTCCTTCACTATTAATTTATATTTTGATTTAGGAGTATCTTTAGGTTTACGAGTGGCTTTTGCCTAAAATTTTAAAGAAACAATTGTAAAACGATGCCATTGAAATTTCTCTTCAAATTCAAACGTTTGATTCCCCAAATAATCTCAACGTTTGAACGATTTATGTCACGTTAACGGCTCATGTTTTAGATTCTAGTGACTAAAGGTAATATATATACACTCCTTCAATGCTAAATTAATTTTTAAGTTCTGATTAATATTTCAGAGACTTTCAAATTATGGGGCCATTGACTTTTGCACTACTTTGCCAGTCTTTTTAAAATAATTATGCATTCACGTGTTTCATGCTGATAAGTCGCCGGAGAATCGTCACATTGTTGGGATACTTGAAGATAGGCACTAGGGTAAATTTTCTATTCTCGATTGTTAAGTTATGTTATTTCGATATATTCTACTCTTGATTCTTAGTGTATGTATTTTGGATCAAATTTTGTACTTTAATTCTACGGTAAGGATGATCATAAACAACCTCTTTACCTCACCTCTGAGTTAGATGTAAGGTCTGCGTACACTCTACCCTCCCCAGACACCACTTTGTAGGACTACATTGGGCATGTTATTGTTGTTATTCTCCAGTAAGGATGATTTTGTTAATTTGAAGACCATAAAGTCGTATATTCTAACCACCAATTGTAAAGACTAATTGGATAAATGCAATTAGAGTTTTAATGAGAGAATCATAACTCCGACCATCAAAGGATGAAACCTTCGGTGCTGCAATCCTAGCACCTTACTTTGAGATGTTTTGAAACGTGAGATCATCGACGACATCTATGGAGGAAGATGATGACTACTTTTGCTTATAACTGGAACGACTCCAAGGTCTCCGCTATGAAATTATCAGATATAACTTTTGGATATTATCGGTGATTGAGAACTTCCATGGAACAGTTTCTTCTTTTATTGAGTTAGATATATAGGATCAACATTCATCATTTTAACGAACATAAACTTTTATTTAATAACTTAAACACTAATATTTTTACTGAAAAAAATCATGATTATAGTTAAATATTTTCAATTTTAGATAAGCTAATATTAAGAATATTAATGAATAAGAAATTATTTTTAAGTATCGATAATAGGTAATTAAATCTTTGAATTAACTAACAAATTTAGAAAGAATTCAAATCAACTCTTTAACGAATTCACCATAAATAGGCGTGTGAATATTTATGAGGCGCCAAAATTGGTACAACGAGAATTGAAGACAAAAGGATAGAAATGAGCAAACATATATCAAGAAGACAAAAGATAGAAGAGAAAAATGAAGACTCAATAACATAGTTTGACATGATATACACGTGCAACTCACGTACGCTAAAACTAGTTCACTTAAATGAAAAAAGAGAAAAAAACAAACATGTAAAAGTTCTAGCTTTTCATTTCCGTACTGATAAGGGAACAGAAAAGAAGGGTGTCTTACCATCTTGGGCTGTCGGAAAGTTGAATGTCGGGAAATTGCTCCTGTTAAGCAACTGATCAGTTGATCTCTGCATGAAGTCGTCAACCGGTACGGGAAGCTGGAATTGAGCTTCAACCCCATGACCAGCAGCCCGCATCTCTGAACAATTGAGGTTGGTCATGGACTTGGGCATAAGTTTAAACGAAAGAGAACATTGTCCATATATGCTACCCTGCTGATTACCAATGTCTGTCCGATGAAGTGCAGGGCTGATATAGCCCGCAGTTGCCTGATATAAAGCAAGGCCAGGATAGACTATTGCTTCTTGAGGTCCAAGATCACCATCCACAAGAACCCACTGACCGTGAAAATCTCTGACATGTAGACCAGGCTTATCCGACTTAACAATTGTAACAAGGCTTCTGTCAACCTGATGTTCATGATCTGGAAACATCCCTAACTGACCATCCTCTTGCGTTGTCAGGCTATGGTGCTGAGCACCCTGAAAAGATGGCCTAGCATGACAACAGACGGATAACACAGATGATGATATTTCTCGGTTTCTGAGGGGAACATTATCAAGTATTTCAGTAAATGGAGAGCTACGCAAATTTAAATAGAAGCTGATAGCATCCAATATATCTCTTGCTGCTCTTCCAAGCAGAGGGAATATGTCAGACAAACCAGCAGGAGGGAATTCAATATCACTGCTGGGTTCCATAAGAGTGAGCCCTGGCCTGAAATCATAAGTTTCTTGCCATTGTTGAGGATCTGCATGGTAACCAGAGGTCTTACACCACTCACGAGAGTCATCAGAATGAATAACATCCGCAGCAGGATAAGAGGGTTTGTTTTGAAAGTAAAGTCGGGCAGACTCTATACTAGACCTCAAAAGAGCTCCATCACTTGTAGATAGCTGGATAATGGCAGCTGAATACTGAGCCAATGACTGTGACAAAGTTGACACCGATAATTTATACAAATCAGACGGAATACCTTCCAATGGTATCAAATCACTGAGCTTCACACGACCCAGAGCTGGCAGGCCATTGCCTGCCATGGAATCCTCTAGATTTTCCGCTGCTTGTACCGAGATATATTAAATTGAAACCATGCCCATTGAATGGCAAATAGAAAACCAGTCAATTCAGCAAATAAATGAATTAAAAAAACAAACTTTCACCATTCCTCTGTATATACCTACACTGACCAACTTCTTTTTTCGAATACTCAATAATTTGGGTTCTCTTTCTCTATATTTAACAAACAAATAACACTATTAGCAACCAACATAAGCATACCAACATCACTAAACCTTAACACCAACTACTTTTTTCTCGCCTATAAAAAAAGTTAGCAGAGGAAAATTTGAGGCTTTTTTACGCACCAGAGGCAGACGGTGCACTGCAACCGAATTCACAATGGCTATGGAATTAGGGTTCTCACTGTCGAGTCACAGAGAGGAGGAATAGAGGGAAACGCCGAGGAGAAGAGTGGTCGTTGAGCTGATCGCCGGACACTGAGAAATTATTTGCAGCCCATTCTTGTTCTGGAAGTATTTGGGCTTCTACGATACGCCTTTGTAGACGGACAGTTGGAAATGTTGGACCCAAACTGCAAAATGTTGAACATTATACTCTTCGGCACCACCAATTATACTTTGTTTGGGTGGTATCGTTACTAGCTTTGTTCACGGGTCGGTTTGGTTCGATTTTTTTGTTTATGATCCTAACTAATGATAAATTGATAATAGTTTAAAAAATGACAATGGCCAAAAGATTTGCTTAAATACAAGTTCTAATAACGCCAACTAAGAAAATGTCTTTAACAAGTCTATCTTGTTTGGCATAGCAAACAAAAAATTTGTCTCTTGAATTTGTGAACCAAATGCCAAAATAATAAGCATTAGTAGTACTGTCTATAGGATAAAAATCACAAATAAATATTTTGTGGTGAAGAAATCACCAAGAAAACAAGACAGTAATCCTCTAAATTCTAATGCATTAATTAGTATTATGAAAAGAACCCCAAAATGCAATAATAAACACTTGATTTGCTATACATTGTTTTAGAATTAAAATGAAAAGTGAAATCCTACGGTTAGAACTTAGACACCTAAAGATTAAAGTGTTGGGCTTGAAGTTGAGGGTTGCCGGGTTTGGGTTAAAGTGTCGAACTTGAGTAATTATAATATGCTAAAGTTAAATTCATAATTAAAATATAATAAAATAATAAGTTTGTTAGTCTACCCATTCTGGAACAAATGCTATTGAACTTAAGTCATACATGTCTGAAGTTATTTCAACATGGGTAGGCGTAATCTGCATACAGGTTAAACAGCGTGTCCAAATAAGATATGAAATTTTTACAAAATTCTCATACACCTTCCATTTCTTATTAATTCCTTCCCAAAATTATTCATAACATGGAGAAATAATTCTTTAGTGTTTGAAAATGAAAATGATTTTGCGCTGGGCAGATTAAGCTACAATATATATACACACATTCTGTTTTTTTCGTAACTCTTTGTTTCTTAGGATGTCCAACATAACATCAAAGGCAAGGTTTATCATGTTGATGATTTTGAGACTGCAGAGAGGGATGCATGGAGTTCCATGAATCGAAATAGCTCAAGAAAGCAGACTCATTTTTAACTTGCATGTATTTTACAATTGGATTTCGCATTACTGACATGTTCAAATACAAAACTCCTCATACACAGGTTGCCATCAATGGCCACATGATGAAAATTTAGCACCTCTTAAAACCAAATTGTACCTCTTTCTTGTTTTAGAACCAAACACCAAATGCATTTCCTTTTACCTCTCCGCGGAAGACCTTAGAAGTAAAATGTACCAGCAGATAAAAGGAGAAAATCATTCTGGTTCATCTGTGCTTGGTGAAGGTTCTGAACGTCTTCTCTTGGATTCATGACCACCCAACTGCAAGGAAAAGCTGATGTCTTCATCAGAGCCTTTCCTCAAAGCTGAAAGATTCTCATATGCTGACTTATCACGATGATCGTCTTGATTAGCAGGAGGTTGCCCAATGAAGCTTGGAATGAATTGATGTTCAACACTTGCATCAAAGTTGATCCCACCTTCTTCCAAGTTAAATGTAGCTTCCACAGGCGAAGAGTTTATATCGGGGCCACCAACACCATCTTCCAACGGAATTTGTTGAATGTGAAGCCCAAGAGGCTCTATTTTGTCCTTTGGAAGCATTATATCAGGAGGTGAAGAATCCCCAGCCGTAGAGCCAACCATTGTGGCAGAGGCAGCTCTCTGTTCTTGTACTGCAACTACACCAGTGATAGACGCAGACAAGGTTATAGCATACCCTCAAAGAATTGAAGATTTAATCGGAATAAAGAGGAAACTTTGATGCAATGGTAAATTTATCGGAGCAAGTCCTACAGATGTGACAGGATTAAAAGCAACGGAACCTACATCACTTTGAAGAGACATTATTTTGTCCCTGTGGATTGGGATTAAGAACGGGAGTCAGCTTAGTTCTATTCCATCTTGTAGTGCAAATACTAATGGTTAGCAGAAGGGATGGAATTCACTTGCTACACACATTATACAAATTCAGAAAGGAACACCGTCTACCCAAATAACATCAGGAAATTGAGCATGTCATTTCAAGACGGACAAGTCATATACAGGTGTTGTCTGAAGCTAACCCGACCTACTGGATGCCTGAGCATAATAAACTCATGTGCTAATCACGGGATACTAATTAACTAATTCTACAATGCAATTTAGCAGGCATGCCTTGTTGGAACTCCTCGTGTTCACGAATTTTTCAACAAATGTCAATCTACAGACTACTAAATCTAAAAGAGATGGTTAATTTAACGTTGATGTCAACCAATGAAAAGTGTCCACTTTGAGAACGTTAATCAGCCAACTGCCAAGTGGCTTCTAATAGTCCAATTAGTATTGTTAGATTTAACAACTTGCGGTACGTCTCTCAAAGATCTAGACATCCATTGAGCTTCTAAGCTTCTCATCCACTCTAAAACACGCATATGTTTTTCCTTCTATAACCACCCCTTTGAAAAAACTTGGGATTTATCACACTCAACATCACATACTAACTGTAAGCCCTATGCCATTGGAAAGAGCAATAGTAAAAGATATATTTAAGGGGAGAACACATTGGAGATTTTCTTTTTGTGCATGTAACCAAAAAAGAGAAAATCAGCTTGCTTTATCGGCAGAAATCAAGTCTGAAGACCACAAACCTTTTAGAGCTTCATCTTTTGTGATGATATCAAGTTCAAGGAAATTGAGTAGACGCCCAAGGTCAACTCCACTAGTCCAGTTTTCCGGAGATTGTCCCACTTTTAGTTTAAGTCGTCCCCTATTTGCAGTTCCACCCCAAATAATACCAATTGGTCGGGGTTTCTCCCCATTCTCGCCCTTTAAAACAATCATACTTCCACTGTCTCCTTCAAGGTCAAAAGTCTGCTGGTTTTCTCCATTGACAAGAAAATCAGTCAAGAAGCAAATCCCTTTCTCATCATTGTATTCAAGGGCATATGCCAAGACAGTCCCGGTAGTCAATCCAGAGCTTCTTCCGACCTTCATCACTTGCTTTCCAATGAGACTACTAATGGGAGATTGCAAATCTATAATTTTGACATCTCCAATTTCTCCTATGCCCTTGACAGAAGTAGTAACAGAGGTCATATCAAAATCATCTGTGAAAGGGATGAATGCACCATCTGCCCTAACAAATGTCTCTGCACGAGTAATCAATTCCACATTTAGAGATCTTACCAATAACAATCACAATAATGCTACAAGAAAAATAATAATTCTTACATACAGTACATTTTGAACAGTTAACAAGACAACCTCGTTTTTATCATTTGCCTATATTTCATTTTCATAGAACACCTTATGGATCAATACAGTGGAATCTGATAAGTGAGATCTCTAACAAGTGTTTACATAATCTTCTTCTATCAGAGAAATGATAGATAGGAAATTGATGATGGAGAAAGGAGAAATATCACAACATGTAATTACCAAATCATAAGGTGACGCATCATAATCAAATATTCATTTAGCGAATTTCAATAATAATTTGTAACATCAGAACATTCTTCCAACATCAAACCAGAAAAGAAGGTAAGAAGAAACACTTAACCTGGATTTATGCCAGCAAATATGCCATACCAAAGGTCGTCTCTGATAAAAGATGTAGCCCTCTCCACTGAACCCAGATATACTCCAGGTCCAAGGGTTGGAGGTAAGGGATGGAACATTTTCTGATTTGGGTAATCCAAGTCAACAGCAACATGCCGGTTTGTTAGGAAACCAACTTGTCGATTGCCTGATAGGCTCCTCACAACAGCACCCAAGGTTCCATATGTCTCCTGGCTTGCTACCTGAATGTTTCCAATAAAATGTGGTGAATTAACATGTACGATAAGAGTGGTAACCATAGGGAAGAAAGAATTGACAAACCGAACAAGCAGTTTACATCTGATTTCTTCTGCAGACTCTTTAGTCGTTTATACTTTATCTTCCTAAGATGCAGTTCAAAATGTTTGAAGATCTCAACAAAGAAGCTTAACTAACTTATTGACAAACAAAACCTTTCCTTGCAGTCCCTTTAATGTATTACCTTGCTAGAATGCAATTTAAAATGTTGGAGATTTCAAAGGAACTCAACTGATTTGATGACTAACCAATTTACCCAGAAGGGGTGTGAGTCTAACCTAACAGTGGAGAAAGGTGTCTAAAAATGAATTTGTGTACATATAAAGTTTATGGGCTCTAAGACACATTACAGGAAATCATCATACATTTCTTCCACCCTTATCAAAATTATTTGATGCCTTTTAGGAATATAAGGCTAATATAAGTTGTCCTTACTGCAAAGTTTCAGAAAGGTTTTACTTATGCAAGGAGGTGGACGAAGATGTAGATCATCTTCTTCTACATTGCAGCTTGGCCATGACACAGAGGTGGGGTATGTTTAGCTGGTTTGGAATGTCATGGACAATGCTGAGAACTGTAAGAGATTTTTTGTTTTGCTGGAAAGCTGGAAGAAGCAGGATAAAGTGCAGCGCATGGAATGTTGTTCCTATGGCATTGATGTGGATCGTCTGGAGAGAGAGAAACTTGAGGGCTTCCGAAGGGGTAGAATTGAGTTTTTGGCAGTAGAGGAGTAGTCTCCGAAGTGCACCCATGTAGTTCCGGGTTGTATAGAGGATTGGGTGTCTTTAGTAGAGAACCATATCTTTTCGTAGGTCCTTTACTGGTTGGTATACCTCTTGTATATTTCCCTTTTTTTGGCCTTATGATTAATGAAAATATTTACCTGATCAAAGAAAAAAACAGGACTCAAGAAAATAGCGATACTATTATAAATTTGCCCAACCTGCGGGATTTGAAAATTAATTGATGCATTTTCTAGGACTCTGCTTAGACTTCAACTATCATGTGCACTCATCAAGCCTCAATCATAGTATTGGAGTACAAAGTTGTGATAAACATCAAACTACCTGAGATCCTGAACCAATATATGGGTCACTACCCCGCAGGTCATCAACTATCTCTGTGTACAACTGTTCCTTGGGTGTTGGCTCTGGTGCACCAAAATAGGAGAACTCGACCACATCCACTTCACACCACACACCTCCAGGACCCTGATGATAACATATTTAAGCATAGAGCAAATAAGGAATAAATGATGCAAGAATAACATTTCTTAGCAAGTGTTGATTCTTTGGGCTCTAATAATAGTTGAATTCAAACAATTAAAAAATCCCTATGGGAGAGGTGTCAGGGAGGCATACAGTAGGAAAAGATAAAGAAAATCAATGAAGTATTTTTCATCATCATTTTTTTGTAAGGAAGTAAAAATTTCATCATCTTTCTTTGTCCTAATTCACGAAAATCTTTGGCAAGAGGGTGACAGAAATAGGATAGTTAGTCATCTTTTTTATCACCTCTAAAGCAGTAGGTAGACACTGAATTGGACTAAGCCATTGTTTGTGAACTTTCCGGGATACAAACACTAGTATTGCTGGTATATCAGTCAAAACGCCACGTCGAATACGAAAACCAATTGCTGTACCGAGACTGTAGCAACGCAAGAGTTTGCTATGAGATGCCCTTATAGTCATGAGATCAAGCAAGGTTGTCGCTCGCTGCCCCTCAGGCAATCGGCCAAGAGTTTCTGGCAAAACCCCTTTTTGAAGATTCACGAAATAGTTTGCTCTCTCTTCAGCAGCATCATTTAGCCGACTAGGCCAGGAGAAGTATGCAGCATTACTCTCAGAGTGTTGTCCAGCCGATGCATAAGGTTGAAGTGTTGGTGGACTAAGTGAAGGAAGATTAGAATAACTGCAACAGTATTTTTCAAGATCTAAGGCTGACTCCTCAGACGGTGTTGAACCTGAGCAACGGGTTCTTTTATTTAACCTTGCTCGATCCATATTTCTGCTCATAGTTGAGAAACTTGTTATTCAAAGTCCAAAAGGAAGAAAACCAAAAATTTCACCCTAAAGTCTGACTTTCAAGGACAAGATCTTTGCTATCATAGAGGTATGCTCTAGTAATCTATGTCAAAACTGATAAAAGAACAGGAGTGCTCAAATCACATAGAACAGCCAATGCAACAATTAAGCAGAAATTCCAATTAGTTTCACATGTTTCTTTAATTAACGCTACAACGTTATTGAAAAGATGTAGCAATATCCAGTAGTCTCGAAAATGAAAATGAAAGTTCGGACACTCAAAAAGCACATATCTACTGAATATCATGTTGTTAACATCACCAAACGGAATACTGTAAAAAAGATCCAAATGATGAAAAGAACTATAGAACTGCTGGTCATGAGTAACTTTATTATTCAAGTCCAATACGAGTCATGATAATATAGACTCTATAAAGTGAATGGTCAGCAATTTGAAGGCTGGTTAGATCCATCAAATATGTTATGGCACCAGATAGATAAGGCAAGAAGTTTTTTTTTCCTTTAGTTAACCACAGCTTACAACAAAAAGAATGAGCCTCATAAAATAATAAAACTGCCTCAACAATCAACATGGCCTTAAGAAAACAAGTATCTTTCTTTACAGAAACAGAAAATAAGCTCAACAACCATAATCAGTCAACTCTGCTTCAATCTCAAACTTATTAAGGTCCAATATATATGTCTCCAACAACCATGTTTTATCCCAAAAGATAAAAATAAAAATAAAAATAAAAAGTTCTCAACCAACATGCTTAACCAAGGAAAAGGAACAGAACCAGGAACAAATTATTTTTGATACAGACTGTGCACAGTACAAATTGAGAAAAAAATCATTAATGGGGTTCTGTAAAATTCCAAAAAAAACATGGGTGTGTGAAGATAGCTCTGCATGAAGAAGAGAAAATGAAAGAAAGAAGATCAATCGCAGTAGTGATGGATTCTTGGAGAAAAAAAAAGATGAGATTTTTTACCTCACATAGGCAGCTTAAACTTGATATGATGAAATTGGGAAAGGTAAACAAAAGGCTGCAAACATAGTCAAACCCACGCTACGCCATGAGAGGCCCCAGTGTTAAGAGTATTATAGTAATTTTTTTTCTTCAGTAGTATTGGAGAGTGTGACAAATACTATGTTGTCCATGAGCAACTTTGGAGAAGTGGAGGGTGTGGGGGTGGGGGGTGTTAAGGGGGTGTATCATATGTGGGCCACTGAATAATTGGACGGGTCGCCTTTATGACCCTTTTATGGGCCCAATTTGAATTTCAGGCCTCATAACACCATCTTTCTCTCTTTTTATTTTACTTTTTTTTAGGAACTTTCGTAAACAGCAACTAATAGTAATTTAATGAGGCCTTCATAGAAATATTTTGCTTATTTACATAACATAGAAACAATTTTTATAGGAATTGTATAATCTCGATATACAATACAAATAAAGTGATCTCGGTATACAAATACAAATCCGTAAATCTCGACATACAAATACACATATGTATTGTATATTTTGTGGAATCTCGGCATACAACTACAAATACAATTGAGTGTTGATTGAGAGAACGGCTTACAAATACAAATAACAATAGTCTTAAACTATCTACTGCGAAATATAATTGAATAAACTGTTGCTATGAAAAATAATCAAGCATGGATATTTGGTACGTTATGTAATTTTTCCTACTCTTTTGGGATAGGGTTTTATTTCATGTTATGTATTGTACGTCTTTTTTCAATTAATTTCTAAAAAATTATCATATTTATATAGTTAGTAAGTTTTAAATATAAATATTTTTATTTTATCCTTAACGACACCATTTTATAAGAATGAGGTAGATGTTTAAGACGACATGATAGGTTTCTCCATTAAGAAATCTTTGCAAACGTTTAACTATTGCTTTAGTCCATTAAGATAGACTTTGATTTTGGTATCTCCTTTCCTTTTTCCTTTTTGTGTTTTCATCTGCTATTTGATATTCGCTTTGGCATTTTTATTATGAATTTGTATCGCATAAGATTCACTGAGCTCGAATGAGACTTCCGAATGAGAATGGAGGGATCCTATCAATCTCATCATGTCTTTTCCTTAATTCAATATGTACCACATTCATAATTTGGATTCTCACTGCGTAAGGCCCGTCAACATGAAAAGCGCTCTCTTTCAATCATAAACTTTTTTCATTCACAGGGCTCGTACTCAAAATCTCTAGTTTTGATTAAAAGTGGAGAAACTATACCTATTCCACCACCACTTGTGGTGGTGTTATTTTCTTAAACCAATACCACACTCACAATGTACCAAACACAATGAACTTTATTGATTTGTAATTCTTACATTGAATATGAACAACTTGAATAAAGAATGATGAAAGCTGTAAACAAGGGGAAAATGCACATATAATAGGAAACTAAGATCCTTCTCAATTTTTTTATGAGAAAGATAGTCACTCCATAACATTTATTAATACTAGTTACATGAAAAAATATTGTAGCTAAAACATATTTTTGACTAGACAATGAAAAGAAAATGTTGAAGATCAAATTAAACAACATATAGATCAGCCAATTCCTCAAATGAGTCAGAATTAAGATTGTTGGGATCAGCATTTTCAAGTAACCAAAGAAGATGATCAAAAAGCACAACCTCACACTTAACTGAAAGATGATCTTTTTCCCCATGTTTCTGCTTTGATTTCTCTATAAGAGCATTCAATAGTGGATGGCTCAAGTATTTTGACTTTATCACATATTTCCTTCTTGAGTTGCCAACAAGAATTGTCTCAAAATCTTCTTTATTATCTTGATGAGATTCTACATTCCAAAAATCTTCTCTTGTAGACTTGGACCTTAAACTACTATAAGATGAGCTTCTTCCTAGTTGCCTTGACAAAGTCTTACACTTCCTCAATAACAAATTCATCTTCTTCATCTTCTCTTAATTCCCCTTCCTTCTTGGTTTCATCATAAATTAATAAAAGACTTAAATATGATATTGAGAAGATGCATATTGCTAGATGGATAGGTGAATATGGTTGAAAGGTCATTGTTTTCTGCTTCTAATTGGGGACCTAAATTATTTCAAATGACAAAGACAAGTTATCTTTCAGTCTTTGTTTCAATATGGGGTCTCTGCTGTTTGCTCTATGTGTGTTCTCATGATCAAGATTTTATTCATTGTGTCTTTGGAGAGAAGATAAGTATGCCCTACTATAATTAATGTGATGTTAGTTGAGAGGTAACCAGTTAGCTCTTTAACCAACTAGGTATCTTAGGCTTGCCTAGTCCTCTTGGTGTCTTTCCTCTACATATGCAATCATAGGCACAACATAAAACAATGTAAATCAAGTATAAACTCAAGAAGGCTTGGCCAGCTTCCCAGCCAAAACATTGCCTATTCAAAACTCATAAAGTTCAAATCATGAATTTGTCTCTTATAAATCATCAGGACATGACCAACTGTCACTCATTTTATAGTTTTTATACTACCGTGGAAACAATCTCCTGCATAAGGCTGCGTATAATAGACCCTTGTGATCCGATCTTTCTCCGAACCTCACACATAGCAGGAGCTTTAGTACATCGGATTGTCCCTTTATTGACTGCCGATGTGCTTTTATCCCAAACCTAAAGATAAGCCCGTCTTCCCATTTCCCAAAGATTTCCTTTTTTTTTTCTCTGAACATTTTCTGTGTTGTCAACTGTAATAGAGCTCGTATACCAAAGAAGATGAGATATTGTTTTAGTGGGCACCAACAGATCTTGGAATAGATTACATCCTAAATTTTTAACAATAAACAAGCACTAAAGTGTCCATTAGTTAATAGAAGTACATCCAATTCATTGTACGATTATGTGTTTTTTCCTCTTTGACTGGATATTTATATTATTAGTGCTTTCATGCGCAACATTTCTCCATTATCTTTGTCGGTTCTATAAATCCATGTCGTTCTATTTTGCAAGTGTCACTACATGCATTATTTCCAAGGAAAAGAACGAATAGCACTAGATATTGTCCATTGTTTGGATCTCTTTCAAAAATGGAAAAGCATTTGCTGATAAGGCAACCACTTGGACAAATAATAGACAGTCCAACAAAACGCAGCTTCTGTAATTGGTTCACTTGTACGAGAATCCTACCCAACAAAAACAAAATCGAGTCGATTAGGACAGAATTATTTCATAAGATACAATCATTATCTTGCTGTCTTTGTAGTTGGATAAACGAATCACTAAATGAGGGAATCAAACACGCCTACTATTTGTCTCATACATAATAAACGCAATAAACTTCAGATGAAGTTACATTCTACCTACAAAATTTCATTGTTATCTGATTATTTAACAGATAGTGACCAGATCATAAAAGAATAGGTACGCCTTACCTGCGCAGTGCTGGTAGAAGGGAAACAAAGACCCCTCCATCTTAGCTTCCAAGCAAAACTACAACTGGCAATTTTTGTTTCCTTTTGTTAGCATAGCAAGTTGCCACAGTGCAAGAGCATATCAAATGGTGTTAATAATTGACCACGGCAAGAACTAGAACATTCAATGGAAAATAGTAATAGTAACTGTGAGAGCAGCAAGTTGATGCAGGACGTCTTCTACATTTATCCCTGTTTGATCAAGCTTCCAAATTTTGTTTATTTAATCCTCTCACACAAATAAATCAAGAAGGAAAATGAGCAAAAAGAAGTTCCAAGTATCTCCATCAACCATGCAGCTAAGCTTTCAAGTTATAGCATTATATGAATGCACCGACTGTCGGACAACTGTCAAAAAATTCTACTTTTGAATCTTCTTCTTTCCGTATATTTCTAAATCATAAGTGCCCATCTAAGGCGTATGGGGGAGGGTGGTAAGGAGTGAAAGAATTACAACAAATTACACAAGTCAAAAGACCTATGGACATTGAATGTTACATGACGAGCCAAAATTGAGATTTGTAGCGGCTGAGTAAAAACCATATATCTATCTCATCAGCACCAGTTGCAGTGCCTTAAAATTCACAAACCTGGCTAGCTCATAAATATAGGCTTCACGACAAAAAGCTCTCAGAGAAAAATCTGATGTCTCAGAAACCTGAATGGTTCTGAACAACTGTGTGCATCATAAAAGTTTGCAACATCTCCTTCAGCAGTAGTATTTCAATTAGACATTGAACCGAAACAGCATTATATCCCCTTCTTGCACAACATACTCTTTCCCCTCTAACCTCAACTGCAAACACAAAGATAAATCCTGTAACCAGCTTGATCTATTCTTTTGTTTGCACGGTCAGTAGTCACAAAGAAGCACTGTTTACATTCTGTTACACAAGTAATTATCTTTGTGAAAGAAAACTACATACTAGTAAAAGTTACATGAGATTAGCAGCCTCTTTACAATTTGAGGGTAGGGGAGGCAATAAACATCTTAATTTAAGTGCTGGAGCCAAAGTAAGAAGGTCAGGTAACAACTATCAATATCCAATATCCAATTTACATAAACTAAGGATATTGAGGTATCTGACATGATAATGAAGTGTTCACTAAAAAAAATTAAAAAGGTTTGCTCAAGCAAAATGTTTTCCAATCAACACTAAATCAGGAAATGACACCAAAAAACAACCATGGATTCTTTATTTGTGTTCGCCAAAGCTTTTTGCTTCAGAAAGCTATTTTGATGTTACCACTGCATGTGCTTACAAGCCAAGATAGATATCTAAGGTTATTTTATGGGCATTTTTCTAATTAAAAAATTTAACTGCTAACATTGAAATATTTAGCTTATTTACCGCTACTTTAAATATTTATCTATGTTTGAATAACACCGCAATCACGAGTCCTAACTTTTAAACTGATTCCATGAGACATTTCAGGTACCTAAGGAATATCTGAGGTACCTTTGGGCCATGGGGAGAAAACCCTATTGGGTTCAGATATATCTGAAATTGTAAAGAAGGCACCAGGTTTTCAAATTTCAATCATACCCTTGGTTCAGGTAGACCGTAGACTATCAAATGGGTTATATAACTACTTTACTGTCTCAATTAAATACTACAAAACATTATCAAGAAGAACCATAAATGATCAGAAAGTGCCTACTTACAAGTCCTTTCTCCCTTGCAGCTGCAAATGAACCAGCAGAAACAAAGTCATTATAAGCAACCTGCAAAGAAGTAAAGTTGACAAACCATTTGAAAACTTAAAAAAAGTTCTATTTTAATAGGTAAAGAGAAAGACACGTATAGTGAAAAACACTTGGATAAAAACATACCAAGACCATATAAAATACACCTAGATGACGAATCATTGAAACTGTTTATTTCTAAGGCTCATCTCTCCTTAAAATAACAAAGGATAACTAATATAGTTCTACGTTAGCCGTGGTTGAGTCTGTTCACAACAAGCTCATCCGAGCTTGAGTGTGTGTATGAGGTTGGAAGGAGATGGCCAACTAAGCTGAAATGGTTCCCACATCTAGTTTGTGGCAAGTTAAGCCTTCTTCCATGAGCAAAAGAACTACAAGCACTCATAAGACAGTTCTAAAGTTCCACACATTCAGAGTGGTGAGTTTCTGGGCTACTTGAAATGAAAGACAAAAGATAACCACACGATCAAGCATAAAATATGGCAACATAATAGATCTAACCTTCAAATTCTCAACCAAACGAACCAATCCTAAATCAATTGGGCTAAGATCCACCCTATTTAAGGATTCATATATCCACTACTATTTGTCTGAATGGAGCTAACTGGATGCTGAGGATTCATACTAGCGACCTAATTAGTTTGGATTCAGTGGTATTTGTTGTTGGTTGAGCTATCATCCATTCTATTAACAGCTACTATTTGAACATCCAAAGGAACCCTAGCAGCACCAAAATAACATTTAAACAAAACTTCTATGTCTGGTAAATTGGGTAAATGCAGACTCGTGAATTTAAGTTATAACCATGTTAGCAAAGTCTTAAATTTCCAGCCAAAAAATAGACTCAATTCTTCATAGTCAGTGATAATCACGTATGAACAAAACAGTTCGATCAAGCTCCACCTATCATGCGATACCTTGCTTTGACTTGCTCTATCCATCTAAGGTGACTGTTCACAGAAATGGTTACATCCACTTGCCTAGATCAATCACATTTATTTGTGTTCGCAAAAGTACAAAGTTTCACCATTGTAGCATATCTTCATCATCTAACCAATGTGAAGCTTTAAGCTCTCAATCATTACCTTTGCAATGTTTAGGATATATTTGCATGCCAATTAAATTTTATCAGAAACATTGAGTATAGGGTCGTCTTCTAAAGCAAAAACAATGTACATGACGAAAGTCTTGGAAGTAACCAAAACATAGTTTACTGTTTCTTACGATTTGCCCTATTTTGAACATTTTTACATGATACTCACCGTCTCTGCCCTGATGAAGCCCTTTTCGAAGTCGGAGTGAATAACCCCAGCTGCTTGGGGAGCAGTCATTCCTATATAATCATAATGGTTAGACAAACATGTTCAGGATAAAGGATGTGAAGGATTAGATGCGACGTGGTCAGTCAAGAGCCTATCAAATACTCAAATTTGTACCCAATTTAAGCAAAATACAAAGGAATTTATTCTTTTCTAGAAGCTCAAGTGACTCATTATAAGTTCCATGTAAAAGAAATTTTTAGAGGAGAACAGTTTTAGCCCCTCTATTTTTTAAGCACATAAAATTTCTTATTTATTCTTGAAAATTGATCTAAATAACCATCCTAAAATATTTTTCTCGAGAAAATTGACCCACAAGGAAGAGTCTGGCATCAGAAAAAAGAAAATGAACTAGGAGGAAGAAGAACATCCATGTGGAGGAGCTCGGAAGGGGGGAAAAGTGCTGCATATGGTTGTTTGCATGAGCTGCCAAAGGATAGAAAAGGTAGCAGCCTGGAGAGGAAGAATAAGTGGGACGGCTGCTGGTTGGGGAGAACGAATGAGACTTGCAGAGACAATGTGAGAGGAGGGATAGAAAACGACAAGCATGAAGGATATGATTTTTTTTGCTTTACCTTTTTCTCCCTTTTAAATGATTAAAACTAAATACTTTAATCAGAGGAAAAGAAACTGATATTTAAAAGGAAAACTAATCTTCCATTTAAGTAAAGCTACTAAAGACAAGGAAACAAGGAGATTCTATTAACTTTTGGAAGTGCCATTAACAATGGGATTAAAAGAGCAAAAATAGGAAAAGTGGAGGTTTTATGTGCTTAGCCAGATTAAAAATTACCAAAATTGGAAGTAATATAAGAGAGGGACCAGAACTGCTTATTTTTCACTCTTAAGAAAGAATAAAATAGAGAAAATATAGTTCAAACCTGTAAGGATGGTCCATGCTTTGGTTTCCTGCAAGTTGACCAATGAAAAACTCAATACTCATACACACTATAGCACCAAAAACTATGACAACAATCAAAATCACTAAAGCTCTTTTATTTGTTCTACCTTCTCGCCAGAAGTGAAGTATGTACGCAACCCTAGGAGACCATAAGTTTCTCTGATAAGATTTCCAAGGCCACTTTCATTGACACCAAGAGATTTCAAATACTCCATTCTTTCTTCTAAAGGAAGTTCAGATAGCTCAGATTCAACCTGCAATACGAAGACCAGAAATATGTAGCAACTTGAAGTAACCCACTGATGCCAAGGAGATTTTCAATAGTGTAGAAAGCTAGATTCACTTTAACACATCATAACTCTTACTCCCTGAAGGAGGAAAAAGTAAAGGATACGTATGACAAAGAAACAAGTTGGTAAATAACTGCTCCTCTCCCTAAAATGGTTAAGAGATCTTGACAGGTCCTGATTTCCATGAAGGTAAGTTCATGTTTCTCAACCCCTACTCTCATAGATAGGTAATGTCACATATCCCGGACTTCCTTCTGGTATTAGTTTTATCATAAGAGTTTCTAGACTCATATCGAGGACCACAACTAGATATGACAAATAAGTAATTTCCAATAGAGCAAATAGGATAAAGATCTCCCACTGAAATGGAATGAGCCGTGAACTTTGACCAATTCAAATACAAATGGGAAGAGTCTGCTGAAAGATGTCAACAAACCTGCGCTGAAATAGTTACGACACCAGAATTTAACTCAGAAGCTTTTTCTATTACTTCCTTAAGATGAGGATTATTTTCAGGCTCAGCTACCTCTGATTCTGCTACATTTGCCACATATATGACAGGCTTCATTGTTAGAAGACAAAGCTGCCTTATAGCATCCTTTTCAAACTCCGACAAAGATACTGACCGTGCTGGTTTTCCATCCAGCAGTGCTTGTTGTATTTTCTCCAAGGCAGACTTTTCTGCTTCCTCCTGCAACGATAATATCGAAAATAGATATCCAAAAAGCAATGGTTGTAACGTACTACTAGGATACCAACCAAACAACAATCTCCCAGAAACTAAAAGATAAGTCTACCTTTACTTTAGCTTGCAAGGATGAACTACTCACTTAATTTCACAGAAAGATAAGTTTACCTTCACTTTAGCTTGTGAATCTTTAGCTCTGCCTTTTTTGAGTTTCTCCATTCTTTTCTCAATCTGCATTCTTGTAAACTTAGTGCCATTAGTTGGCTCGCATACTAGAAACTTTACAAGGAGAACAGGAATATAAAATTACTGTTGAAGAAAAGAAAGAAATATCATCCACACCCCTTGTCTTGTGCATATTTTGTCTGACACCATCAGGAGCCTGGCATGCATGCTTCATAGGTACATAAAAAGCTATTATTCATATACACTTCTCGTGCAATACTATCATTATCACATTCGATCAAATTTTTATTGTCCATTTTAATAAAAGCATGTACCATTTATGTTTATGTCCTCTTTTTCCTCTAAGCTATCATCATCAGATTCTTCTGCATGCCTCTCCATGAGCTATACTCCTAGTTCATGTTGGACAAATGAGGAGGCTCGGATAAGTGATTGCCTCTCTATAAGCAACCAAAGATGAGCAGAACAGTTCCGGTCATCCCCATGATCATTTCTTATTCTATATACTTTTACATATCCTGCATTATCTTACTTGAGCCCAAACAAAATGAGTTATATTGCAGATAAATCATCTGCCTTTTTTCAAGTAATTCACTTTATTCTCAAGTCTCAACTAAATTTAGACATCAACTCAGGAGGACTTTATGTCTAATAGGAAATGTAGTTCTTTTTTTTTTTTGATGACCGTGGTGTCCGGACCAGCTTTCGCGCACCTCGACTAAATCCACGGGATACCTGCCACCTCCCACCAGCAACAGGTAACTCTATCCACCAAGGCTAGAACAGATGGGAAGAATCACCTAGTGTTTTTGTCTCCGCTGGGACTTGAACCTAAGACCTCAGACTTCATGGTTCTTTAACCCACTTCATTGACCACTAGGCCACACCCTTGGGTGAATAGGAAACATAGTTCTTCTCCACCAAATGTTCTTAAAAAGGATAATTATATTCATCCCTTATAGTTATGAAACTAATGCTTATTGAAATTTTTAATAGACTCCATGACAACAGTTAATTTTCATTTACTTTGTCTTTTCCATTAAATGTGTCAGTGTATTAAATAAAGCAAGATGGCCCAAAAGCATGACTAAATGTATTATTTTCAGGTCGTATTGAAAGGGTGCCAGAGAAATTTTATTTTTAACAAGTAGTAGTCTTTTCAAGAATACCTCAGGTTTTTAATTGCAGATTAGGTACAACAACTACTACACTCAGCCCCAAGCAAATTTGGGGCAGATTGATGCAAGTTCGGAAAGTACTTATTGCATGGAAGGATTTTTACTTGACATCAAAAGTTTAGAGTGTTTCAAGAGAGTATGGAAACCAAGAATCAATCCAAGAAAAGATTAACATTATATTTTGGGTTCTTTTTATCATAGTATGATGTACATGTATTTAAGGGCATTTATGTCTTTTCTTATCTAAGTAAAACCTAATAGTATAAATAGAATAGGATGAGGATTATTTGAGGGTAGACAATATTGATAGTGAGTTTAGTGGGTTTATCCCTTTGTCTCTACATTGGATCTCTCTTGAATATCTTTTGGTAAGATTATTATGTATGAGTTCAATTCTCTTCTCCCTTGAATTTAATCATGTAATTGTTTGTTCAAATTAGAGAATTGCAAATCTATGTTTGTTTGTCTCTAGTTTACTTCAATTGTGGGATTATTTCTTTCTTTCTTCCCCATCTCCCCTCAATTTCTTGATTATCCATTGAATCTCTTTATCTTGTATCTCGTTTTACATCACAGATCAAGTGATAAACCAAATTTTTTGCATAGAGCTTAATTGAAAATCACTCCCATCAACCGAAGATAAAGAAGTGTTCATTATTCTGAAGTCAGCTGCACTGGACAATTTACTGACTCACAGGATACCTACTGAATGTCTATTCTGGAATGTACGAGATTTTGTGCAGATGAAATAACTACATCAAATTCATTTAGTTTCTATTTCTAAGGGATAATTCGACCACTATATTACTAACGTTCATCCTACGCCGACAGAGTACCATAAATAATCCTGTCTTCTTCTTTTTTTCACCTCTCTTATCAAAATAATGATGCTAATCAGACAGAGAAACTTAGAACTGACACTGGTCTGCAACAAACACAGAAAGTAAATGACCGTACATATAGTTTCGATAAAAATTTAAACCATTAGTATTATACCCTGTTCTCAAGCAAGAGATACTAATTTAGTATGTCAAACATGCAATCTCATTTTCTCAAACAGATTATATCGCATCTTCATAATTACATATCTAAAAGCAACCTACATGCAACAGTACAAAATCTAACAAGTTGGTCGTCAGCATAACAGCCAAGAGCACCCATAGCTTTCATGAAAATCATATGCTAATAACCTCTCCCTTTGCAAATCATAAATTCCAGTGACGAATGAACCACTGGAACTGATTTCAGAAAGGAATGAAGTTCTAATTGAGCTATAGAAAAAGGAGAAGGAAGAAAAAGTTTAAGTGGATCCCAATGACAACTGATTTTTCCTTAATTATTTGGGAGATTTTCACGCAGTTTCTTTAAAGATCACCACATTAGCATCCACTAAATGTAAAGCAGAATTGCAACAAGTACCTGATCCAAGTCTGAGAATACTAATTCCAAGTTGATTACATCAATATCAGCTTTTGGCTCAACCTTCCCATTCACATGAACAATGTCATTGTCCTCAAAACAACGTACCACCTAAAATAGTACACAAAAGCAGTTCCAGCAAGCAACAAACAAAAAATGTATGACAGAACTGTTTTAAAATCAGTAAGGAACTCAAAGCGTGCTGATGGAGTACTCTTCCTTCTCTTTACATGCTCATATGCTAGATGTGCAATATAACAGCAAAATAAATCCTCACAACTCAAAGGAGAAAAGAAGGCCTTGGAATGATTTACTTATGATTATTTTCATATTTGAAATGCGATTGAAGTATTAAATCTAGAAAAGAAAGTACAACAGTTTAAACATACAGAAGGTAACCGAATAAGTTCAGAAGAGTTTCTTTCCTGAATTTGATCTCAAGTTGACCATGGCAATCTAAGTGATCCTTCGAAGGATGCTGCCTGATGACAATTTCTTCATTTCTTACCAAAAAGGGATACATCAAGATCTATATTTTATGTAATATTTTTCTCTTGTCTTTATACAAGGATCAAGCCACACTCTTCAATAAGGTCAATCAAATAGATTCATCATTACTTCCATGGAAATGGGCACTAACATGGACTTCAACATAGCACAAGATTATAGATAATAATGATAAAGGAACTTGGAAGTACATAAAACCTGAAGTATGGAGTCCACTTCACGAATATGTGACAAGAATTTATTCCCAAGGCCCTGCCATAGAAAACTTTTATAAAGTTATTGTCGTATCTTCAATTTATAATGCCATTGATGCAATGAGACAATAAGTAAAACCATGACTAATAATAATTGATGTTAAGAAATTTTAGGTATTGAGAATAAACCTCCCCTTGACTGGCTCCCTTTACAAGCCCAGCAATATCAACAAACTCTATCGACGCCGGGACTGCTCTTTTGGATTTGCTTAGATCAGAAAGAACATGGAGACGTGTATCAGGGACAGCAACTATCCCTACATTTGGCTCTATTGTGCAAAAAGGAAAATTGGCAGCCTGAGCCTTTCCATTCTCAACCTGCAAGAATATTGGCAATGGCTATTAGGATAAGTGACCAACTGCAACCATACCACCAGATAATCAAAGGAGTTTCTGACAGCAAACTACAACAGTACAATGTCAAGCATATGTTACCATTTTAGCTTTTCAGACTGAAATACACAGAGAATGAACCATAGTAACAGACTAATAGTACATGTGCAGCTGACACCTGCTAGCAAACAAGAACTTATGAAATGTCGAACACATAACCCATTCTGTCAGTTAATGCTAGGAAGGTTTCAGAGATACCTGAAGTTTAAGATACAATGTGATCTACATCGACAGCGTTTTTTTTTATCAGGTAAAATATTTCATTAATAATAACAAGGCCAACATGGCCGTATACCAGGGGTATACCAAAAAAAGGAGAAACCTACAAAATATGGTTCTCCCCAAAAGACATCCAATCCTCTATACAAACAGGAACTACATGGGTGCATCAAAAAAAAAAATAAGGGAGCGGAGACTACTCCTCAACTGAACAAAGCTCATCTCCACCCCTTCAAAAGCTCTCCTATTTCTCTCCTTCCAAATGACCCACATCAAAGCAAGAGGAGTAACATTCCAAGCCTTGTGTCTTCTTCTCCTAGCTCCACTCTTCCGGCTGGATATCAACTCCTTCACGGATCTTGGCATGACCCAAGAAACGCCAATCCATCTAAAGATTCCCATAACCTCGTAGTTAAATTGCAGAGTAACAAAATATAGTCCACATCCTCATCCACCTCCTTACAAAGGAAGCACCAGCTCACACATACAACCTTTCATTTTCTAAGATTCTCTGCCGTCAAAATCACCCCTCTAATAGCTAACCACGCGAAGAAGCACACTTTTCTCGGCACCTTAGGAATCCAGACAAATGCATGTGGAAAACTAACCTCTGCCCTAACCAGAAGCTTCTCATAGAAGGACTTAATTGAAAACGAATTGCTATTCCCCAACTCCCACCTCAAAGCATCGGGTTTGTCGCTTGGCTCACAATGCTTTTGAAGTAAATCAAGCAATCTTTGAAGCTTGCTCACCTCCCAATCCTAGAAATTCCTTCTAAACCTCAAATCCTAAAAATTCCCATCCCCTTGTGTCCCCCTAACTTGTTGAACAGACAATTCCCTTTGGCAAGAGTCGGAAATTCGTCCTTAAGCACCAAATTTCCACACCACTTTTGAACCCCAAAACTAACTCTACTCCCATCCCCAACCTTGAAAGTAATGTTATCATACATCGACAACCATAACAAGAAACAACACTACAATTACCATTTTGTTGGTTTAACACTTGAACTGACACCCAACTCCTCGAACTAAGATATTTAACTCCCCTTAAATATAAAGATAATTGTCAACAAAAGCTAGCTTCTTACCCGCCTAATCCACAGAATGCAAGTAAACACACAAATTCTTCAGTAATATGATTTTTTTGCCTAGCATGTAGAACTAATAAAACATTCATCAACTCAAAACCTCAGTTAGAGTCCCTCTGACTAGAAAATAACATCCTTCATACATGATATGCACTATACATTTATCAAATAGAATAACATCAATTCGGCTCAGGTCACCAATAATATTGGAAACTAGAGATGCATCTAGGAATATACACAAAATCAATCTTCCAATACTTTCCTACAGAAATTGTAGTTCGCCAGTTGAACAGCTATCCAATTTTCAATTAACAGCATCTACCTTCAATTCCTACAGAAATTATAGTTTTCCCCAAGCACGTTCATCAACTCAAAACCTCAGTTACAGTCCCTCTCACTAGTGAATAACATCCTTCATACAGATACGCACTATGCAGTATGCATTTATCAAATAGATGAACATCAATTCGGCTCTCGAGGAGCATCTAGGAATACATATGCAACACAAATTTCCATTAATTTCCTACAGGTTGTAGTTTGCCAGTTGAACAGCTATCCAATTTTCAATTAGCAGCATCTAGCTCATTACACACTCGTACTTGTAGTTCAATTTCTAATTTTCCACTTCCAGTTTCTGAGCTTTAATTGCATGACTACTGGCATTTCTACAAATATGTAGTACGCATTGAGGTAAGATAGAATGAAAATTAGACTTACAACGGCGTTGAACAGTGTGGACTTGCCGACATTAGGAAGGCCAACGATACCGGCACGCAAACTCATGCTTATCTTAGCGACGGAGAAGCGCCTTTTGATGAGTACCACAGGATACGTAGTTTCTGAGAGTCGTAACCACTGGTGAGAAGAGCCATTGAAGAAGGAAGATTTGAGAGGAACTGCCATGGAAGGAAGAAGATGAGAGCAAGCCATTCTCGCCATTTTATCACTCACTAGCAAAGTTGAAGTGCTTATTGAGTGGTAACAATTTTAAGTGGAGAGGAAACACACAGCGTTGCGGCTATCTATCACCGTGCTACAATTACAAAAAGAATTCGGATTCGAATTCAGTGATGACGGTACATGTAAAATTACAAAAATACCCAAATATTACTTGCCCAAAAGTTGAAAAAATGAAACTACATATTTAAATGATGAAGTACCCTATTACGTTGAGTATGGCGTAGAATAAAGCATTAATAGGACTTCTTAAAAATTTAAGCAAAGAAAAAAATTAGAATTAATATTGAAGATAAAGTTGATTGTAAAATATATTAGAGTTAAACTAAATTGAGTTTCTTAACTTTATAAAAATGATGCAAGAAGTAACGAGGGTAAAGTGTGTAGAAACGTTAGTCGTTACCCCTACCTTTGAGAAGGTATAAATTACAACTTAAGCGAAAACTTGAGGATTTAAAAAACAAAATTACAAGAAACAAGAACATATTCGGTTCATTGTGATATAATTTAAACAACTGAAACTGTGGCATGGCGTGAGCATCTTGTTTGTGTTGTATTATCACAGTATTTTTCTAACGGAAAAGGGTTAAAAATGCCCTTAAAAACATATCATAAATGGTTTAAAAATGCCCTCCTTCCTTCCACCTATTGGATCAAAAATGCCCTCAACGTTTTTTTCAAGGTCTAAAAAATGCCCTTTTTATTAACAGCAAAATGATACGTTCAGTTCATCCGTATCCGTGCATGCATTTTTCATTCAGGAACATCGTTGTTCACTAAGCTCTTTTTGCGAGCCCTTAAAGTAAGCCAATGTCCTGGCAGTAGAGAAATCATTGATTGATGCAAAGACTAATTCATCGAAGTTACATACACCAAAAAAGATTGTAGGAGCACAAAGACATCATACATTGAAATAATCATTATCTAAGTAAGTTATCCAGGCTCTAGTTAATGATTTTCACCGATTTAGTTCCTTCTGCCACGATCATGGTCACGAGCTCGATCACGACGACGGTCATGGTCACGATCATGAGCTCGAGCATCATCACCCTCTGACCTTCGGTTTCCTCTATCTTGCTCTTCCCCTCTTCCTCTGTTCCGCGAGTTGTCTTTGTGTTTAACTTCATCTGCATGACCACCATCATATTCCACCTCATCTTTCCGATCCCTCTTATCACTCTCCCTCCGGTAACCCTTGTCTCCATGCCTCACATTCTCCGCATGTCTCTTATCATGGTCTGGTCTCTCTCCCCCAGCCTTGCGGTTATCATAATTAGTGTTTCTTCTATAATCTAGATCGTTTCGACCCCTGTAATCTCTCTCCTTCTCTCCACTTGCTCTTGTCCCACTTCCACGATGCCTCTCTTCAGTTCTGTAATCTTTACTTCTCTCCTCCTGCCTATGGCGTTCATATCCATCTCTTTTCCTTTCCTTCCTGGCTCCATTATCGTCCAATTCCCTACGTTTAGGATTCTGATTCTCATAATGTTTTTCACCTTCAAAATCTCTTCCCCTCTTATTTCTCTTTGGACTTCCGGCAGCATCTTCGTCAAATACCATTTCATACCTTGAATTAAATGTTCAGAAGAGTTAAAAAAAGGAGTTTTTAGAGAGGAACAGGAGGAATGAGGCATGGGCCATTTGTTCCTACTAACCTTGAGTTACCATCTCCCCCACGCTGCTTGTTGTCTTCTTCTTTAAGTATGTAGTTTGACTGCTGTTTGGTGGCATCACCAGTGCAGTCTTTAGCCACGTGATCAAGAGAACCACATTTGAAGCAACCTCTTCCTGAAATACATAAAAGCCATTGATCAGCTCTAATTGGCAGGGGCTGCAACAGTGTTGCTGGCTACCATATGTTCCAAACATGCAGATACACATAAGAGAGGTTCTGGAACTACTTTAAAATGATAAAGTCGTTATAGAAAGACATCAATAAGCAAGCCCACATAGGGATATTTTACTTGAGATTGTGGGAAACATTTCGCTGGCAAGCTTACAGGGATATGCTGGAAAGGCAGCAGGGATGGGAACTTTTATGTGAATTGTATTTTCAATCAAGAACTTCCATGTGAAATCTTGTTATCAGACTCTGATGAGGAATGTGGCTTGGGATGGTGCTACCATGGCCAAATGATTTGAAAAATTCAAAGCTCCTAGTAGAGTAGCTTCTTTTAGATGGGTCGCAGCACATGAAGCTTGTTTAACGCAGGAAAAATTACAGGTTTTAGCTTTTGTAGCTGGTGCTAAAATTGCAAAAAGATGGTGAGACAGTCGATTGCTTGCTACTACACTGCTATTTTGAGTAGCATATTTGCTGTATGTTCAGATGTTCCATAATCATATGGAATTCAGTGGGCTATGCCAGCCAATGTGAAGCAAGCCCTCTGTAGTTGGCAAAACTAGAGTTTGAAAAAGAAGCAGAAGAAGATCCGAAAAACAATTACTTTGTGCATAATGTGGACTGTTTCGTCAGAGAGAAATTGAATATGCTTCGAAGGGAAAGAGAAGAATATTGCTTTTGATGTTGATGTAATGCTGGAATTTTTGGAATCCTCGCAGCTATAAGAGGATTACTACCCAGCATGTTTTTTGTACTTGCCCGGTACAATCTTGGTACTGAGATCCGTTTTAAAAAAAACTTAAATCATACAATCAGATGACATCAGTTTTTAATGCAAATAGATCCCATTCAAAATTGATAGACAAACACAATACACGATGTGCAACGCTTACCTTTACCCGTTTGGTCTTTGCGTCGATATTGGGACCACAACCTTGCAACACTCTGGCTGAAATCAACATGTATCCTCCGATCATCAATTAGAGCATTATCCATCTACCAAAAATAGCAAAAGTAAATCATCTAAAATCATAAGTCTCTCACCATATATGTTGCTACCTTCTAATAAGTATAGACAAACACACAATTTCAATGTTCACGTAACAAGTTAATAAAAATAAAAGAACAAAACAAGCTAGACAGAAATGCACAGCATTTGCAAGTGCTCCTGCCATTAATATTGATTGTCCACTTCCCTGCCATTATATTGATTGTCCACTTCCTTTTTTGGTACCTTTAAAAATAATGTCTACTTCCATAAAAGGAAAGTTCTACCACATATTTCATCACACCAAACCTTGCAAAGATTCCACTTTAGATCACACCACTTGTATTGATTGAAAACCAAAAAGTGGATTGTTGTTCCCATATGTTCCTCAACTAAAATGCTTACAATAAACATTTTAAACCTGACCTGGGAAAAATAAATGCTCAACAAGACATTCCGTTTAAGTGGAAAAAACATGTTTTTCTAACGAAAGGAGGAAAAAAAGGCAAATACCTTCATAAATTAGGCAGGCAGGTCGTGGAAAAAAAATATATTATGCCAAGAACATGTATATCAAGCACTACTTCTATAAAGCAACTGCCTTAAAACCCACCAATAAGGATCTTTAAAATCAAGCTTTCCAATTGCATGCAATAGTGGTATCACACACACATTATATATATTCTTTTAATTAAAAAAGAAAACAAGTACCAGACCCCGCTCATGGGATTACACTGGGTATGTAGTGAAAACTAGTACCAGACCCCGCTTATGGGATTACACTGGGTACATTCTAACACCAGCATTCAAGTTTTACATTCAAGTTGGAGCTCATAAATATGAACTTCTTAAGCCATTTGATAAATAGACACAATTAACAAAATACATTTACGCATTCCAATCAAGACAAAGCTTATTCTTCTTTACTACCTTAAAATATGCTTGTTCACAGGCCTCTTTGTCCTCAAACTCTGGCAAAATAAGAAGTTATAAATCAGTACACAAGGAAAAACATACGAAAGAAAGCAATTACTCGCACTATGACTAATTGGGGTTAAACGTAGAGAGGCGGAAAAACAACATAGTTAAAAACTGTTTTCCAATTTAGTTGGTAAGCAGATAGAGAAGGGGAAGCCAAAAGTGAAGATATGAAAGAAACTATGTCTACAAGCTTTTCAATCCCTTCAAATTATTAAAAAAAAAGAGGAAGTACTTTATTTGCCTCCCTTGTATTGTGCATAACCAAACCAAAACCAAGGGGAAAACATGTTCAACGTGTCCCTAATTAAGATGAAGGGACTTGATACTGGGCCTTGTAGTGCCCCGAACTTAAGATACGCGTGCAACTCGTAAACGTGAAGGAATCATTATGAACCAAGAGGATAAGGTTGTGAATAGATAATTGTACAAAGGGGCACTTATACTAAGCCATTTGAAGTGATATACCAAGGTTATAGACCAAATGGAGACTTGGAACAAAAGTTCAAATTGAAGGATTCACTACGGTGGACTATTTCAAGCAAGCTAGTACAAGATCTTACTTGTAACGGGTATATCTCCCAATATAAAATGATTTAGAGGTCCTATGAAGTACCAAATTAAAGGTATTTGAGTCTAGTTTGCAACGCAACAAACCGCTCATCCATACAAGTTAGGAGTAAAAAGTTATGCGCATTTTACTACAGACACGCGCACTGCCCAATCACTGCGGGACATGTGGCAGCCTTGGGTAAGTCGGCCAAAAGTGGTGTATTTATATTGAAACTTTGGGATTTCGTCTCCCATACATATCAGAACATAAGGGACCTGCTTAACACTTGTTTTCTTCAGTTCTTCTTCATCTCAAGCCCTCCCTAGCCTAAGATAAGTGAATTCCTTCGAGAATCAAGTGTATTTTTCATCGTAGGTCACAGAAACATACTTAGTCAAGTGTTTTCTTGAAGGAAAAGGTGTTGTTCTTGAAGATAAAAAGGGTGCAGGGATTGTATTCTTATTGATAAAGGTATGGTTGCTGTTCTATCCCTATAAATATGACTCTAAGAGTTGTTTTAAGTATAGTTTACGGGTAGGACTCACGGGACGGTGAAAGGAAGCCGTGAGTCTATGTTTTGCCCATTGTAACTAATATATTCGGTGAGGAGGGAGTATGTAGAGGGCTGTAATGGTTGTACTGTGTATTGTGGTGTATTGAGGCAGCAAGCTTGCTGCGATAAGGAGGGACGCTAGGTATAGCAAACACGATTTCTATGGCTCTTGCAAGCTTGTCCCTCGTCAAGTGTTTGATAAAATGCCTAAATGGATTGAGGATGTTGTTTATATGTTATTTGGCTTCCTATCACTGTATTAAATGTTATAATTCTCGCCCAACTTAATCTATGAGATTAAAGGGTCATTTAAACGCTACTAAATAAAGAACTCCCGAGGCGGTATTTAAAAGTCGAGGGGTCAAGTTTATGACCTTGTTTGGGATATGGAATGGGCTGCATATCGTAAGGAATTGATGGAGGGATTAATATTGACTTCATAGGTGGTCATAGTTCAGTTGATAAGGGGAAAAGAGAGAGGTGGGACGATACACCATTTAATTATCTTATTTGCTAAGCTTGTCGCTCGTAAGCTATTATCATCTTCCCGACCTCACCATATTTCTTGGTTAGTCGCTTATACTATTGAAAATGTTGTTATGTCATAGATAAGGAGTGTTTGACGGGAACCAATGATGCTACATAAGGGAGAGCGAGTCTCGAAGTAAGGTATGTAAAGCTAAAACCTCTTTTCGCCATCAAGGCACGACCTAGAGTCACATGTTCCTCCTATAAAGGTCGTCATAGATTATATGCTTCTTGAAAGAAAAGCTTAATTCTATTATAGGTCTCTCTCGAGTGGAGTTCTAAACCTATAGAGTTATAGTACTCATTTCTAGTCAAAGAAGTCACATGTTTCACACGATCATACATGTCTTTAGTTGAAACTCTTAGAAGTTACCGAGCATATATGTCACGAACTTAGAGAAATTAATTGGCCACAAAATAGACCTGAGTATATAAGATCACATAGATATATGATTCTTCAGCTAAAAGAAAGTAATCAATATTCAGATAACGAGTTATATGATTTATAAGTTGCCTGCTATGAGCCTTTACAAGCAAGACGAGATTATAGCCTACTCTGCAGCGTGGGGTGGGTATCATTAGGGCCACTACGTGCGACGCTATTCTGTGAACAGAATTCAAACAGAGTCAGCTTGAACTTCCCGTCGTGGATTCCCTGACTACACAGGCCTGCGGGCAGACCTTACAGGAGCCCTGGAGGGCGTACCTTGACAGACCACGTTATCCAGACTATAAGATTTCACACATGGTTGTGATAGTTGGCTACAGATGCCAAACAGGTGTCACCGATCGCCGACAGCAGGCCATCTTGTGACTTCCTGACAGTTAGTATTAAATAAAGAGTAGATAAATTATGTAAAAGGGTAAAGATGTCACCTAGGCAAATTCTAGGGATTTTAAACATATGTAATTAAGTAGTGTATAAGACGTTATATAAGGACCCCTGATATTGGTCATTGTATTAGTTTCACTTTCAGTTTCAAATTACATTCTCTGTATGTGTATGCTCAGATTTTCCTATCTTTGATATTCAATTCAGTGAGCATTCTTACATGTCTACTTGTTATTCAGTCTGCTTTACATACCAGTACATGTTTCATACGTACTGACGTCCCTTTATTTTTGGGCGCTGCATTTTATGAATGCAGGCTCAGGTACTCAGGCTAGCAGACATCCACAGTAGACCAGTGCCTTCCCGTTGATCAGTTGGTAAGCTCCACCTCTCTCTGGAGCTATCAGATGCCTAGGTCACATGTTTTGGATTCATGTACATATCGTATGTTGGGTATGTCGGGGCCCTGTCCCGACTAGTTATCAGATTTTCAGTTGCAGACTCTTTAGAGGCTTCTTAGACATAGTTTTGTTTCAGCTGTACAGTTTGTCTAGTGGGCCCTTCAGTTATTTATGTTTCAGAATATGTAAACATATGTTGATGTCCATACTGTTTCTTATCAGTTTATAACTTTATCATGAGTTTAGTATATATGTTTAGCAGGTTCTCGTATAACTCACTTGACGTCCGCCCCTCCTAGCTAGGGGCGTGACAGGCCTGGTCTAAACACAAGGGTTTATCAACTTGGAGTCTTGGGCTAAGGTTAATCAAAAGCAATCCATGTGCAGACTATAATCATCAAAAGGAAGGTTTTTGGGTAAGTTACTCCAACAGGGTCTGCTTTGGAAAAAAGTAGAGGCAAGAAAAATGTTAATATGTTATTTTCTTGCATTGGACTTTGTAAGAAAAGATATTTACAGAATGAATATTGATTAGCAATCATATCACCATCTATGATTCTGTTCTTCATAGTGACTGAGGTTCTAATGAAAAGTTCTACTAAAGATGCTTCTGCATGATTTCTAGATAGAATTTGAGCTTTTAAGTGCTAAGTTATGTCCCCTCTCTTACCTTCTCTTCTAGACTCTCCTCAAAGCTCATTCAAAAGAGTGATACTCCAACATTCTATTGTGTTCGCTTCTTTCATATTCCTTCAATCCAAACAAGCCCTAAGGTTAAGATGGGTTATTCCTAGTGAGGGAGAGAACAGAAGAGCATCACTGGGAAAGGTAATGCAGGTTATAATATGATCAGTGATGAAGCAAACAAATATTTGAATAGGACATACACGCCTTGTGGTTAGAGATCAAGGTGATGGCATTCACCATCTTAGATGATGATGATCAAGGTGTTGCTCGCTAACAATAAATTGTCACTTCTGAAAAAATAGCAGGTACCAACGAAATCAATTGGAGATCAAGGTGTTATATTCAGCTAGGAGTAGTATACAGCTAGATGAGGCAAATCAATCAAGATTTGAGGTATCATACTGATCAGATCACTATTGAGAACTTTGCATTGGAAAATGTTGATAAAGTGGTACACATATTGGTATTGTTTTCAAAAGTATATATAGGTACGGATATCGAGCAAACATAAAGTGTCATCCTTGATTCAGATAATTTAGAGAACTTTGCCCTAAATAGTGCAAAAGTAAAAGGAGGTCTTCCTCGGGTAATTGGCTGGTCAACACCAGTTGCTCTCTTAAGAGGCTTTTGACACCCTCGATGAGCACCAAAGGTACAGATACCATTGTAGCACGCCCAGACTTGTTAGCAAGCATGGGGTAACTCACATCACATCCTTAGAGTTGAGATTATGGAGAAAAACATAACTGGGGAAGAAGCAGCAATAAGATGCATATATTTTTGTTAAGCTTTATTTATTACCTCAGAATTGTTTCAGTGGAATCTTAAACTTACCAATGAAAGCATAGCAGAGGCTATCCCCAGTCTTGAAGTCCCTGATAATTTCAGCACTGAAGAGATCAAGTAATTAGTATTGACAGATAGGGAAGAATAAATAGCATGTAAAAATATTCAAAATATCGAGCAGTCAATGACTTACGATATCACGGTACCAAAGCGTGAGAAGATTGTATACAGGTCTTCATCCTGCATGGAAAAATATTTTCTGATAGTACCAGAAAGAAAGATGGCATACTTATTCTGTTCTAAAATTGGAAGACCAAGACCTAAAGCTTAGGTAATAGTCCTTAAAAAAAAGAACCTTAAGCACAAGAATAAAGAAGAAACTCACTTCAGTGACTGGATTCAATTTACATACAAAAAGTACATTGTCAGGCGGTTTTATCTCAGCATCAGGGATGTCCCCTACCTGTGACACAAGTTAGTACAATTACAATTTAGTTGGTCGACAATTTTTGAATGATCAAACAGTTAATGAAAGTTCTTACACTTTCAAGTACTACTGCCCGTGAATGTGCTTCTTTTGCACGCAGAACCTCCTCAAGTTCATGAATACCTAGTTGCTCATCCATTGGCACCCAATCATCTTCTAGTCGAACATCATCTTCAACCTAAGTAGATAAAAACATGTAAGGGCACGAATAGGATAAAAAGGTAATGCTTGAAAGTGGACAGTGAATACGTTGGGGATATTTATCCTCTTTTATGAAAATTTCATTCACTGCCGTTGACAAGGAATATGGGTATAAAGAAGAGCATTAGGTCCCCCTGAGATCACATCATGTGAGCAATTCATGCAGTCTCATCGAAGATCAGGAAGGGAATCCCAAAACAGGCCTAGTGTTTTACACTACATGGAAGAAAGAAAGACTGCTCTATGCAATACGCTTAGGAAAACAAATCTCCGAGTTTTTTTCTGTAATTACACGTTATATAAATATACCATCTGAAAACGGAACTCTATCATTCTTTTCAGATTAAAGCCCAAATACAAAATCCCTTGACTAAATATGGAAGAAGAATTTTTTTGTTAGATAGTGCAAACAACAACAACATACCCACTATAATCCCACAAGTGGGGTCTGGGGAGGGTGGAGCATACGCAGCCTTACCCCTACCTTGTAAAGGTAGAGAGGTTGTTTCCGATAGACAACGCTCGACTACCTACTAACCTTTTAACCTAATCCTCAACCTCCATATCTTCCCATCTAGGGTCTACCTCTATCTCTCCTAATACCCACTATAGCTCACACCTCCTCACTGGGGCATCTGTGCAAAGCCTAATAATCTCTTAACATAATCCTCTAGCAAAAGACCAATCTAAAGACAAGTAATGTGGCTCTCATGCTCTATTTTCTGACATTTACATTGTTAAAATCCTCCAGAAGAAACAAGCTTTGTTGTAGACAATTCTTTGTCTAGAACTGAACAGTGGGCTATAGGTGTTATATTCAGCTAGGAGTAGTATACAGCTAGATGAGGCCTGTTTTAATTCTTTGCAGATTAAAAGGAAAAAAGAAGAAAGTAAACAGACAACAAAGCTTTGCAGAGTCTATAGGTGGCTAACCTACAGTCCAAAACTTGAGACGTAGAGAAACTCAGGGAGGTGAACAAGTGGACCGGTAATTTCTACATTCTTTACCTCATCTTTTGGCTTTCCTTCAGGTGAAGCATCTGGAACCAAGTCGCTTAGTTGGGGAGGATCATCAAAAGGATCGTCCAATATGTAAGTGTGTTTGATTCTGAAGTGTGGAAATTATCAATTAGAAGAGATCTATTAAATAGTGAAAAAGAGAGCATAAAATACATCAACAACAAACCGGATATTTTTAAATGGCCTGCCCTTCCCGTCCACATAAGCTTCATTTATCCTATTCAACGTGTCCTGCCCTTCTGCAATCTCTCCAAAAACCTAATAGAACAAAATCCATTGATCACAATGTCAAGAATTTCGCGATCGTAACAACTTTAAGAGAACACAGAGGAATTATATAATCAGAAGCTTCATACCTTTTAGTCTCGTATTATTCACAAAGAAGTCATAATAAATAACAACGAAATAACATGAATGATATAGAATATAATCTAAAATTAAGCAACACTAGGTAGGAAAACCAAGACAATTAAAGAAAATAGCATATAAAGATATTTCCTTGATGTTTTGCCTGTGATGCCACTGTACAAGATATACTCTAGCACTCAGATATTATGCATCATCTTCAGACCATAAAGAACATATTGAATAAAAGGTTGTTAATACACTCTACTAGCTATAAGTCATGGACAAGCACAAACATAGATAGTACTAATATCACTATAATTAGTGTATTTATTTTCAGAATATGTACAAAAAAATCACAACCTTTTTTGGAAACTGCTTCACTTAAAATTTAACCCAACATAATGAAAAATCCACAAGAAGATAGGAGAGAATTTTATGCGACCTTGGTAGGAGCAAGCAGGACTAGTTTGAAACTAGGATATGATTACTTGGCCTCTCCTTGAAATACTTTAGGGAAAAAGAAATTAAACATCACAAGATGTAGGTCAGCAAGTATCAGAAATTATCTTGCCAAGTAGCTTTCTTCTTGTTATCACTACTAATGAGTTTCACAAAAATATTCCAGAATAGGATTCTCCAGATAGAATCTGAGCAACATCAAAAAAGAGAACCCCTCATAAAATGAATCCTTATTTGGCTATAATTTTCATATCAGTTCAAATTTTAAGTGGAAGGTGTATATATTTTTGTGCTATAGTTGGCATAATACCTCCTACCTACTTGGATGGAGGTAAAAAACAAAGTCGATAGGAACAATGACCTTAATGCCTGTGATTTGTGAAAACACCATATTAGCTAAGCAATTCTCATATCGTAGTGCAACTGAGATAAACAAATAAGGAAATGCTCATAGTGCCAAAAAACATGGTTAAATGTTAATGCAGCTAACACAGAAATTTATAGTGCATGGGTCAAAGAAATAAGTCAAACCATGGTGTCTTAATAGAACAAAGAGGATGAATGGATGAATAAAGTTTAGGATAGAAGTACTCACGGTGTGCTTCCCATCAAGGTAGTCGAGATCATCACGCAGTGTGATGTAGAACTGAAAACCCAAAAAAAGAAGAATCTCATAACTATATGATGTTGTATTACAAGCTATGAACTCGAAATGAAGACAAAAGCTACAAGAACTTCATTATAAAGGATTGTATGGAAAGCAAATGTGAGGGAAAATTACAAGACCTGAGAAGCATTTAGGTTCTCCCCAGCGCTAGCCATGGCTACAGTTCCCATCTTTGAATGCTTCAAGTCCAAATGAATCTCATCTCCAAAGAAACGAGCCTGATCACCATATAAAATTCTGAAAACGCATCGAGTGATGTGATCAGGCTAATGTGAAATTTCATAACCCTACTGCATCTTATAGCAAAAGACAATCTAAGACCCCTCTCCCTAATAAGAATTAACAGATACTATAAATGATCCAGGGGTAGACAACACATTCAGGCCATTACTTGAAAGATAAGCCATTGAATAGGGGGAAATAGACGTAGAGCCAACTGGACAGGATCCTCCACCTCCAACTACGAGGTTGGGGCTTGAGTCACCAGTGAGTGAAACTGGAAAAAGCCATCGTTGGCCCTCGGGTGGGTGTTTGGGTTACCATATCAAAGGAAAGAAAAATCCACTTGAAAAAGAATGAATTTAGCATATTTCTAGATACTGACTTACTTGTAAACTGCATCGCCACCAGACCCTGTTCCAGTGGGATCTCCAGTCTGCGCAGTGAAATCCTTCTGAACCGTGTGGAAAAGACAGCCATTGTAATATTTAATCCTACATTATCGAAGGGGGTACGTTCATAAGTTTAAAGCTCTTTAAGCATGTATGTATTCGTTTTATATACTGTTTTCATCGTGAATGCAATCAGATACAGCTCTATTATTGCATAGAATATAAGAGGACATACACAACTCATTCATAAAGATAATTATGGGCTTCTGGTCACAGCCGTATGAAATAGAACGAAAGACTTGCATAAGAAACGGTACCATTTTTGAGACATTATTCAAAAGTTGACAATTCGGATCAAATAAACCAACAAGAAAAACTGAGACAAAGGGAAAAGCTATGAGCTAATAAAACTAAAACAAAAACAAGGAAAGTTGAACTAAGAAATCGATTATTAAGAAAAAAAAGGAACCTTTAATGTTGGATGCAATGAGTTTCTTTGTTCTGTTTCTCAATATATATCTTTTATGATTGTATTATTCAAAGAAGGCCTGTCAGCTAAATGCAAATCCTCTACTGTTCAATTTGTTAATTTCAATAGATAAATGCATACACATACCTATTTTCATGGCAGTAGATTCATAGTTAGCATGTTGAAATTAATGTAAATAGGTTTCTCATTGACATGACAATACAAGATTAGCAACGAATTGAACAAATTTAATCGAATGTCCATAGCTTAATTCCTCAATTAGACGAGTATAAACGGAAGATAAATAGATACACAGCTATTTTTGTAGCAGTAGATTCATAGTTAGCATGTTGAAATTAATATAAATAGGTTTCAATAAAACGCGAAATTAGCAACGAATTGAACAAATTTGGCAAACTTATTCCAATATTCGTAGATTAATTCTGCAATTAGACGAGTATAAACAGAAGATAAATGCATACACAGCTATTTTTCGTGGCAGTAGATTCACAGTTAGCATGTTAAAATTAATACAAATAGGCTTCTGATTGACACGAATACAACACGAGATTAGCAACGACTTGAACAATTTCGGCAAATTTATTCGAATATTCATAGCTTAACTCCGCAAATAGACGAGTATAAATCGAAATAATATAATATCCATAAAAGCAAGCTCAACGTAAGCGCTTACTTGCAGAGCTTCAAAAAATTCTTGCATGTCAGCGGGCAGCGATCCGTAAACAAATCTATTACCAGCTCTCCCAAACTGGTAACTATCAATACTGACATTTTTTTCTCGGGAAGAAACGATATTGAAGAATTGCGAAGAGGGGTTTTGGGTTCAACAGGCTCCAAATCGAGAATTTAAAGAGCGTGAGTTTTTTAGTTAGCGAAATACATTTTCACTAATTTTTTACGATGTATATACTATGCTCTCTCTTGTTTAAAAATTTTGTCACATGGTACTTATAGAAAAATAATTTTACTGTAGCATAATTAAATAAATTAATATTAAATTAAAAGTTTAGGTTAAAGTATAAAACACATCACCATATAAATTAATTTATTCTCCATTACAACATTCAACATCTTCTTCTCCACCTTCTTAGTCGTGATCTTGTCTCAACCGTATCATCAATATCTCCAATTTGAAAAGAAAGAATTTAGGATTTTAAAATAATAAGTTGAAATATATATATATTATGTATTAGCTAATAGAGTCGTTATATATACTAGGTGGATAAAGATTTTATGGCTAAACACGCTTAAAAGTGTTTGTAGATTAATATTTGGTCTGGTCAGTGTTTATGTGTATTTCACTAATCATTGAAAACTAATGCAAGTAGAAAACTCACAGTCCAAATAATTCAGAAATTAATTTTAAAAAAAATAGCTGTGCTTTTTTAACTTTAATTCTAAAACAAAAGCAATTTATAAGTGGCAATTGAGAAGAGACATGTATAAACAAGGAGTATTTGAGAAGAGAGCTCTTTTATTTTTATTTTTATTTTAAAAAGTTTTATACTTAAGACGCGTTTGATAAAAGCAATTTATAAATTATAATTATACAATTTATAAATCATATTTGCTAAGCAATTCACAAGTTATGGGTGAGGATATCACTTTTATGAAAAATCGTTTATAACTCTTATTCAGAAATGCTTTCAAAATAAAATTTAATTATTTCTTCTTCAATTTAATCTTTTAATCTTCTTAAACGAAATTCAATATAGGATCACTTTTTTTTAATTTATAAAAATTACATTTCTATCGATTGAAAAAAAATATGAAAATAATTTATTTTGAAAGAGTAAAAAAAAATTGTAAGCATAACACACGCATAATGTCATGTAGAACATTACATAGGATGTAAATTGCCGCGTAAAATATCACATAGGACGCATGTGTCTACTTGTTCAATATTTTACAAGTTTAAGTGTCTACTTATGCACACCCAAAGTTGTAATGAATAACTATCAGTTGAGGCCAAGTTAAAGGCTATATTTATCTATTATACCTATCTTTTAATATGCTTTCTACATCTTTTCAATGATTTTGATACATTTCTATTATTTTTCTTTTTTTGAATGCGCACAAATATATATTGATTCTTGTAAAAGAGCATGTTGTAAATGTTTAACTTTTTTAGTTTGTCAAAAGCTTAATAATATTTTTTAATATTGGTCTTTTTTTCACAAATTTTCTCTATCATTTTTTTTTAATTAAATTCCTTTCATCTACTTTTTGCAAATCTCCTTTTATTTCTTTTGCTTAAAGACATATATTTTTTATAACTGGGTGGCGAAAAAATAAATTAGTGAAAGATATTATTTGAGTCTTCTCTCAAGACAAAAATCAAAACTCTTTTTTTAGTCATTTATCCGCTTTAGTTTTTGGGGAGATGATAACAAAATTATCTGTAGTTTTAATATAATTATCTTTTAAATATATTTTAGAAGTAATAAAACACCGTGTAGGTCTCTAATTATCCTTTAATAGTTAATTTTTATTATTATGCCTTATTGCACATTAAGCATCATATATTGGAATAAACAGCAAAGCACTAAGAAAGTGCATTGGAGGTATAAATCAGAGAAGCCACTACGCAATACGTCAACTATATATATGTGAATGCGATTTATAATTTAAACATAATACATGTTAACAAATAGCTCTAACTCAAACATTGAACTTAATACTCAAACAAATAATCAGCTACTCTTAACTTTTGTTTGTTAAAAACTTAAAGCTGCCTTGAATTTTTTAATTTTTCTTTCTTTTGAAAGCGACTTGATAAATCTTTTCAGAACTTCTTCATTTGAGCTACTATGTTCACATGGTTTAAATAAACATGTATGCAAATTGATCCTTGAAAATGGTTGTTTCAGTAAAAAAAAAAAAAAAAATACTTCAAGAAGAGCAGAAATATGAAAATTAACCGTATCTCACTAGCATGAGTAAGAAGGTCCAAGATTGGAGATGAGCTACCGTAAAAGAGCCACTTGTGAATCCCATTTGGCTGATGTCTTAACATTATATTTAGATTTCATCTTTGCTAATGATCTTGTACCTAACGAGATCACTAGAAAATGCTCATAATTTCTCAACTCTACGAAAAAAAAGTCGAGTTCCCAGGAAGGATTGTTTGGTTACTTCAGTTGTTGCAATAAGAGCCTATATATATACAAAAAATGTGATCAAGAGTTACTACATTACATGTTAAAGAGAGATTAAGAAGATAATTTTTTTTAAAAAATATTTATCAAATTGTTGGGTGCAACTCCACCATCTACAAAATTGAATTCTTGAAAATGATCATCTTTGTTTTGGTTCTTGAAATAATGAGCTGAAAGATCTGTTGAACATGCAGATGTGCTAATGCAATATCTGATAGCCGAATATCCACTAGTGAATTTTCTTTGGCCTGCATAAAACATACATGTTAATAGATAAAAATTATATAGAATTGAGATAAAAATAAATAAAAGATTAGTACGTATTTTTTTCCCAAGAAATCCTGCAAATTCATAAAAGGGAGAAAGCATATATAGTTAGGAACCAATCTCAAAAGTAGAGAAGATCGTTCACCGCAAATTTTTGATATCAAAAGTTAAAATAACAATATTGGTTAAGATTTTGAGCGATCGTGTTTTGCTTAATTATTCGTTTATAATTTGATGAAGATATTTACCGTTATAATTTGGTCTCACCAGAGATTTCAATATCTTTCTTATTGATCCCGGCAATTCTCTTACATGAGATTAAGGACCCATTGTTAGTACATGTTATATATCATCAATTCATACCTTAAATCAATTGATGAAAAATGATCAGTTATTAATTACCCATTATGGAAGGGCGTGATATCCTTGGCAGCAAAAAAAAATCGCTCTTCTTTATTTGGTGCAGTTACATTGTTGTTATCAATTCACCCGTGCTTATTTCTGCGATTACGTCAAAATAATCGGTGAGTCTTGTATCCTTTCCATTCAATTCCTGTTATCTAAATCTTGAATTTATAAGTTCAATTTGTCAAAGTTTAAATGAGTTTGTACATTAACCAAGTTCTAAGTTTCACCTGAAGTTGAAATTCGAGATATTCAAGAATGGTGTCAGATATAATTTTCCTGATTTTTCCTCCATCAATACTCAAAATAGTAACACGATTTTCACCCGTTAGAGACTTATGAACATCATGTTCAAACGTTGTTGTCTTCATGAAGTGATTTCCTTCCTTCTTTTTAAATACTTTTCAAAACAATTTCTCTTCGAATTATTGCTAAAAACATTAAGTTCTTCTCATTATTAAAAAAAAATATTGAATATTTGCTTACATGAATTACGGACGACTTTATAATTTGTTATAACTAAATTATTTATCAAAGTTATAACTTTAAAATATTACTGAAATTATTTATCATTTTTGTTTAGTATAATATTTTTAAAAGACATTAAACGTTCAAATTCACATATTAATATTATTATTTATAAAAAATTAATTATTTCTAGTTAGTAAGATGTTAGCCTTTTGTTTGCAATGCATTACCTTGGATGTTGTTGTAAATTTTTTATATATTAATATGAATATTTGAGTTATTTAATTCAAAGTTCTAAAATATTTCTAATAAAAATTAGATAGTTCTTCTTTCTTTTTTTTTTTTTAAAAAAAAATAATAAATTTTGTACCTTTTATTTTTTATAATCTTTAATATTATTTCGAGTGAAATTAAAATCACAAAATTCATTATTAAATTTTTTGGAGGCCTCAAAATTTTAGAGACCTAAAACAAACGTTTTACTAGCTTTACTCTTGAGTCACCACTGCTAGGGGTGTTCATAGAAAATCAAAAAATTAAATCAAATCGAAGATTTTTTTTTGCCTTAATTTTGATTTTATCAATAAAATTTAATTGTATTTTGATTTAAAGCAAGAAATAACTAAAATAACCGAATCAAAATAACTATGTAAATATCTATCTAAAAATTATAGTTGCTAATGAAAATGAATTTTCGCCGAAGAACGTTCACAAAGGCTAATTGCAATACTGCGGCTCAGTATATGGTAGACAAGCTTCAAATTACATACCATTCAAGATTTGTCAAGTCAAAATCTGATTTTCGCTGTTCAAATAGCAGAATCTGCTCATTTAGCAAGTGCCTACAACCGTCAACTAAAAAATGCTATCAATTTACCTGCTTCTCCGTAGCCAAGAAACTGGAAAGTCACCCATGAAATCAAGAAATAACATCAAAATCAATTATTATAACATAAATAAATAGAATTTTGTTTAAAATTTTACAAGAAAAAACCGAATAATTCAAAGTATAAAGCAATTTCAAATAAGGAATAACTCACCAAACTCAATCTAAATTAGCTAACACTTCACACTAAACATGAAATAAAATTAATCTCAAATATTATTACTAGATTATTACACTTATCTTATGTATCAAACGATCTCTTAGCTCCATCTCTAACTTTTTTTTCCACTATCTCCTTCTATTCTCCGTATGATCTCTCTATCCTTCTCCCTAATTCTTTATTCCTTCTTTGTTCTAATCTCTTCTTTTGTAATGATTTACTCATTTAGTTTGTGAATTAAATTAATTATTTTTATTATTTATTTTGTGCTGTGAATTTTGGTTTATTACACATTGTAATAGACATGTATGACCTCTTGAATTGCAAATTTGAAATAGTACTCTTTAATTGTCTTTTTATCGAGTTTTTATAAATTTATCACCCTTTTTTCTGTTTTATTCATTAAATGTCCATATTTGATTATTCTTCCTTTTGGTTATGTTGAAAATTTTGGAAAATAGATCATGGAAGAAAAATTACATGCTATGTTAATCAGTTAGATCAATGGTTATGATTTCTTGAGTTAGAAGCTCAAATAGTTACTTAACTTCGGGTAATTGATCTTCATAGTCACTCAACTTTGTTTTGTCTTTTAAAAGGCAATCAACTTTGGGTAATTAACTTTCATAGTCACTCAACTTTGTTTTGTCTTTCAAGTGTCACTCAACTTTGCCAAGTTAGCTTTTATGGTCATTATTCTCAAAAACATAATTTTTAATACCTATCTTATGATACGACAGATGTAAATTTTCTTTAAAAAAATATTTTAAAAATTAAAATTAATATTTAATTATTGAGTTATCATATTTATAATTTTAGTCATATTTAAATATACATTATGCTTAACTATAGCGAATTAATGTAAACACTAATCTTGCTACTTTTACTCTAGTTATTCTTGCTTCTACTGATTTGTTGTCTTGTAATATTATGATTGTTGATTTATAAATTCAAGTGTGTTAATCCTAATTTATGTTAATACAAATAATTAAAAAACAATTTTATATGATACAAAGTACTATATTAAGATGTGTTTATTTACAAGAAACGTCAACAAAATTATAAAAATGAAACAATTTTTTCATCAAAAGCAAACAAAGTTTGATTTGATTTTATTTTTTTCACAAAAATATTTTTCACGAATTTCTCAACCAAATTAAGGGTGTCTACTAGGCTAGATCGGTCTAGTTCGAGTGGATTTTTTTTTAACCAAATGGCTCGAGGCGGGTTGGTTACCGGGTTGGCTCATTTCGGGTCCAACCAATTTGGTTCCAAAAGGGTTTAAGTGATCCGTCTAATTTCGGATTATACCGGTTCAAGCCGGATTACATTAATTTTTTTTTTAAATTGTTTTGTTTTAATAAGAAAACAAAATGGTCAAGGAAAGTTGAATAAAAAATCGGGCCAACCGCTCCGGGCCAAATCGAGCCGGGTTGATTACTCGGTATTGTTTTTGATGTGACGATATAGGTTCTGATCAATTTCGAATTACAAAATTGAACCGGATGGTTCCAATTAAAGTACCTAGCCCAACCCAACCCAACCCTTAAGCATCGGGTCGGGCCGAATTGAGTTTTTACGGTATTGTGCCGATCTGATTCTGGGTCAACCTGACTAGATTAACACCCTTAAACCAAACACCAACTATTTCAGAATTTAGAGGGGAGACAAGCACAATTATTGAAACTAGAAGTAGCTAAACGTAATTCATACAAATATATTCAACATTTTCTCCCTCACTGAGGTTTAGGGTTTAGTGAAAGAAGAAGCAAAACCTAACACTCATAAAACTAAGCCACTGTTCTTCTTTACACAGTGAAGCTCTCAAGATGATTACAGGCGGAAGAAGCTTAATCTCTTCACAGCCAGCATTTTCAAATGATGCGAAGAAGCTTCTCGTATGCACAGGAAACACAGTTTCTATTTTCAGCACCTCCACTGGCTTACAGGTTCAGTTTTCATTCTATAGCTAAAAATTATCAGTATAACTTATTGTAAGTTGTTAATTATTGTAATTTTTACAGATTGCTGAATTGGAAGGACATAAGGGATTGGTAACATCGGTAGTGGTAGTACCATCTACTACTCCGGCAGGGAAGATATTGTGCTATTGTTGGACAGCTTCGGATGATGGTACTATTAAATATTGGGACTTTTCGGTGCCGGAGCTGATGAGAAGCATTGATGTTCAGTTTCCCATTCACTCAATGGTAAACAGCTTCTCACTTTACGAGTTCCTTGACGTTTAACCAATCAATTGGGAACACGTTCCGTGACATAACCTCTAGATTCTTATGCATTAATTTTATGCTACCTGGTGATTTTGGTAGTTATACATTGTATATAGTTACCTCAAGCTTGAAAGTTAATAGAGCACGTGGATTGTTCCACGGGTACCTCCTACCACGGCCTAGACAGATGAAAAAACAACACCTTTTTTGCTTCCGCTAAGATTTGAATCCGGCATCAATAGGATATCAATTCTAAAGTTGAGATTTTTTTATTTTTTTTGGACTTCTCAAGAAAATGTTGATTTTAGTGCTTACCGCTATGAAAAAATAATATATAAATTGAAATTACAAGGAGAAAAAGGATTGTTAGTGAATCATTTAATCTAGCATCAAGTGATTCAGGTGCTCTAATTTGCTAAATACATGCCTGCCAAGGCTTGGGAATTTCTGGAATTTATATTTGGGCAACCACACAAGTATCTGGATGGGACAAAAGTAGGAGTAGTTAGCTGTGGGTTCTTTCCCCTACCTGAGGAAATGGTAGTTGCCTAGATTCCTGAAGAAACTCACGAATTGCATTATACACGAACAAGGTGACAACACGTCATGACAAAGCCACTTTCCAGCTTCACCTTTGCTGTTGCTTTATGTTGTTTACTAAGTACTACTCACGTGTAGCAACATCTCTCTCTCAGACTCTGTGTGTGCTAACATTTCAGCATATCTATCTTATCATCCCTCTGTCATCTTTATCAGGTAATTCCAGGTTTATCATCACAACCCACAGAGAGTAGCGAAAAGCCTTCTGATCTTTTTGCGTATGTATCTATCAGAGTTTCAAAAGAACAGCAGGGAGAGAGTAATGCTTTATGGTGGCAGATAAGGAAGTGTAACTTAACCAAGTCTACTTTGGTTGGTGGAGTGACTCTGGCTGAGGTATGCAAAATTGTCTGCCATGCCTTCTCTTTTTACAGGGAAGAAAAAGTATCTGTTGATTGTTGTAATTTTTGCATTAAGATGGCTCTCCTCTTACAACAACAACAACTTATCCAGTGTAATCTCACAAGTGGGGCTGGGGAGGGTGATGTGTACGCAGCCTTACCCTTACCTTTTGAAGGCAGAGAGGTTGTTTTCGATAGACTCTCGGCTCAAGTAAAGCATATTAAAAGATGGCTCTTTGTAAAAAAAGTAATCATGGATGGTTTTAGGTCTAAAACAGTAGATCTTTGTTGAATTGTTTAAATTGTGACTAGTGTTTCATTATTTTAGAACTTTGCCAATTTAGATTGTCCCAAATAGAAAATCTATTACAAAAGTCATAAGAATTTTTTTTTAGAACTTCTTTGTTAAATCATTATGAAGTTACCCTTTTTCTCCTTTTATGTATCAGATCCAACTGCGAATAAAATATTATCTATCTTATAAAAAATATATCACACCAGCTAATGTTAACAGTTTTGCAAGTGTTTTCCGTGGCAAAATATATGGTTTCATGTCGAACTCTTTCTAGCTTGTGTAAAAGTTATCTTGAGCTATCTTTTGCTTCTAAAATCATACACACCATTACTCACTGTCAGAAAGGTGTTGATGATTTTTCACATCATTGCATTTGCCACAGTCAAATATTTACCCTTAGTCCCTTACCTTATTTTACAAACTAAAAGCCTACAATAGCATTTTTTATGCGATCGAGGATGACCAATGTTTATAACTTTCTCTCAGAGTCAAAACGCACTATCTATAACACTAAGCTCCTCTGGGAGATACATGGGCATCTGTGACAAGCGCAAGCTTCGCATATGGGAAATACCAACAAAAGATTCTGATCAAGTAGTGCTTCAGAAAATCAGACTACATCATACGAAGACCCTGAGCACACTAGCTTTTCATCCAACAGAGAGAATTGTTTCAGCTGGAGATGTAACAGGAAGGATCTTAATTTGGAGGGGTGTTGGGGAGCATAATTTCTCAACTAAAAATAAACAGAGAAATGGAGGACTAATGAAGGACATGGAGGAAAAGCCTGGAGTTAGGGGAAACGATGATGCTGATTCTTGTACCACAAGGCATTGGCACTCTGCAGAAGTGAAAGTTCTCTTTTTTTCTTCCGACGGTGCCTATCTCTACTCAGGTATAAATTTAGTACGAGCAGCATGGTTGGTTGTATAAAGATGAGCTTAGAACCTTGTACTCATGGGATGTTCTTGTGGACAACTTATTATATACAAAGTCATAGCTAGTAGAAACTTTTTAGGAGCATCGCTCTTTTATTTATTTGGAATTTAGAGTAAAAATGTATTATAATTCAATGTTTTCTTGAAATTAGCAACTATTTAACTTGATCCAGGTGGGAAGGAAGGAGTTCTCGTGGTTTGGCAGTTAGACACTGGGAAGCAGAAATTCCTCCCGCGAATAGGATCCCCCCTTTTGTATTTTACCATCTCATCTGATCCTTCTCTGTCTTCTGTAAGCAGATTTGTCCATAAAGTAGAACTAGTTGCCACTGGATTTGTTCTTACTAAGTAAGTTTGTCCAGATATCTTGTGCAGATAACCGAATCCACCTTCTTAAAATGCCTTCGATGGATGTATTGAGATCCATTCAAGGAATCAAGGTTTGTTCTTGTTCTTCTTCTTCTTCTTTCTCGGAGGCAAAACATAATTAGAAAAGATTAAGAGCGGAGAAGAGACTTCATGCCTGTCATCATTTTGCTAGGATATTGTTCTGCATAATACTTATCAAAGGAAAAAAATATCTAAGTTCATTAATGATTTTGTTTGATATATATGTATGAACATCTGGAATGTTATTTTTTGATGAAGAAGCATCTGGAATATTGTTTCCAAGCACTAGAACAAATCTATTCTTATTCCAGCCGTACAACTATTGGCTCGCATTTCCCTTTTGGTTTCGTTCTATTGTGTTTATGTGGACTCTATGTAGATTGGTTATCATAACTATAAACTGTGTGTATATGATCAATAATAAAGTTTCCTCCAGCCCAGTGGTTGCAGTGCTATAATGTCTTTGCTTGGAGTGTATGATCAATCCATTCTAAACACTTATTTCCATCTTACCTGATGTTTTGACATGATATATGGAAAATTTTCGCTTTGGGAGCCCTTACAGCTTTAATTTTCAGCTTCGTAGCACGGTCTTGGATATGTCTGATGGCTCATCTGAAGGAATTGTTTTCGACTCTGCCTCGGGGCTAGTTGCCATACGTTCAGAAAATTACTGTATCCAGTTCTATAGCTTGTTTGATGACCGTGAGGTTTCTGAGGTAAGTGGATAGGAAGTAAGTAGCATCAGTTGATATTTTCTTTTCTGTTTAGCTCTAAACTTCCCCAGTTAACCCTCATCCTCACAAAAATAAAGATAAATTGAAAATAAGGAAGTAAAACTTACAACCTTAATTTTGTTTTACCCTTTTTTCAATAGGTCACCTTCATGTCGTTTCTATCTTTATTGTGTGTCGGTTAGTTCATCTGCTTGCTCCCTTGGGGTGTTTACATTTTTCTTTGATTCACAGAGAGGGGTTCTGTTGGTTTCCTGGACATCTGATGTTCCCACCCTTATGATTAGGATCAATGCATTCTTATTTTACAGGCAAGCCTTAGATATATCCAATGCTTAGTGGGGGAGGGGATTAGAGAAGCACAAGCATTTGAACATTAGATGTACTTTTGTGAGCTTGCAAACAGTTATCCTCTTGTACTAGTGCTTAAAAGTATTTATTCTTTTTACTAGAGTTAGTAGTTGATTTTGCCCCATTCTGTTCATTTGTAGGTTCAAGTTTGCGAAAGAAGCCACCAACCAGCTGATGAAGTCATGGTATAGAATTTTTTCCTATTGATCTTCTTATTTTATTTACGAAGTCCTGAACGGCCATATATAAATTTATATTCTAGTATTTGAATCAGCATTTATAATTGTTTATATGGATGTGTGTTTGAATGGAAGTTCGTCTGTGTATTCGACTAGTCCACTCCGTAATTTTGTACCCATATCCTATTTCCTAGAACTAACTAACCTGAGAAATTGATCAGTTTTTCTACTACCTTGTACCATGTGCTTCTGCACCAAGTTTCATGCCATCAATAGGAATTAGGAAATGGAACCTAATATGACATTAATGAATTTACATGATACTCATGAGTGTGCAAATAAGAAAGCTGCACATATATGGTCTCATTCCTTACCTCAGTTTCCAGATTTTGAGCTCGAATTTGGGCCAAAAGTACCTTCTATGAACTCTGGAGATGGAGGAAGTGTAGAAGTTCAAGAGCTTAGACCAGAATGTGGATTTTCCCTTTGTATATTGGTTATATCAAATTCTTCTCCCCAACAAATTTTCCAAGGAATAGAGAAGAATGAAAAAACTTAGCCGATATTGGCATTAATTTTCCTTTAGAACTTCATCTTGTGGGTATGTTGTTGTTGTTGAACTTCATCTTGTGCTTCACATCAATAAGCCTGTTACGCCCCTATATCGAGTTCCATAGTCGTCATACTATGCATTACACCATAGACGTCTGGAACAAATTTCCCAGATGGTTAGAAACCCTTCTACGGAGAACAGTACTTTTATTGGAATTATTGTAATAATATGGACAAGCTATTAAAAGTTGAGGGTTGAAGAGCTCTTTTTTGGTCTGCTGCAGGTGGTAGTGGATTTGGTGGCCCTCTCTCCAGAGGGTTCCATCATGATTACGGTGGAAACCAGGTTTGCTGAAGAAGGAATAGGAGGTCTTGTAAGTCTGAAGTTCTGGTCATGCAGCTCTTCAAATAAAGACTTCAGCTTATCCACAGTTGTCTATGAGCCCCACAGGTTCTTTCTTGTCTAATTCTCGGAGCTCCTTTGGCCTCAAATATCTATTAGCTTGTGCTCTAATAAATTGGGCAGTACTTCTCTCATAAATTGACTTTCAAGCACGGGTGGTTTGCAGAGATTCTGGTATTTCGTCCATTGCTTTCCATCCTTCGCGTCACATGGGTGTTACTACCTCACGAGGTGCTGATTTCAAGGTAAGTGGATAGATTTAGATAAATTGTGAAGTTGTGTTCGCACATCGTATTGGATTACACTGGGTATGTTGTTGTTCTGTTCACTAACAACACTGTTTTTCGGTAGGTTTGGGTCGGCAGTCAGGAGATGCAACAAAAAGACCGGATGCAAAACGCTGGATGGACATGCCATTCTGTTGGTTCTTACAAGTATGTTTTGCTTAACATTATAGGGAAATTACATTATTGGTTTTATTTAATTATGTTTACTGTAGAATGTCTAAAAAAAATGACTACAATGGTCAGATAGAAAATTGACCAACTACGTAAAAAGTCCTAACTGTTTGAGAAAAGGGATTCTAGATGAAAATGACCCTTTCTTTGCTGTTCATTCAGTTTCATTTCATTTGTACATGAATACTAGCAATCAGCTGTCATTTGCATTTAGTATTCTATGATTTATGGCGGCTTGTTTGAACTCTGCCAATGTTGATGACTACAACATAATGAATTGATAGGACTCTATTTCTTGATTGACATAACTTCTCCTTTCATAGGAAAAAGCCAATGACAGCTGCTGCCTTTTCTGGAGATGGTTCTGTGCTGGCTGTAGCTGCAGAAAGAGTTATTACGTTGTGGGATCCAGACAGGAATATTCTTGTGGCGACAGTTGGGGAGAGTCTTGAGGTAAGTTCTTGACATGCCTGTATTAATTTTACACTATTGACCTATCAAAAAATAACAATTTGACACTTCCTAGTTCAAAATTTAAGTCACTTGCTTTGGGAAAGAAAGTTTTTTTCCTAGTATTTGAAACCTTTTTACCCAAAGTGTTCTTTATGACTTGTCAATCAGAAAAAGTTGTTCTTTATGACTCACTTCTGAGTTGCTGTCTGGTAAATTTCATTGGACGCCAAAGAAGCTAGCTATGAGGTTATCCTTTTTGTTAAACAAACAACGGAAATATGAGCCCATGAAACAACCGAAAACGAATCTTGAAAAAATTATTTGCAGTTTTGATGCGTTCCTTGTGGCACTTTGTACACCTTTATCATTCTTTCTGTATTGATCTATACAATATTTTTCTCATTTGAACTATTTTCTTTGTGCAGCCAATCTCTTCCTTAGCATTTATTGGGAAGTCAGAGTATATTGTAACCACATCACAAGGTTCTAATGCACAAGTATCAGTGTGGAGCATGTCAAAGCTGTCTGTATCATGGTCTTACAAACTTAAGATAGAAGGTTTGCATATCTCTTGTTTATCATACTTCACCCCAATAATAAACTTCAGACAACTGTAAACCACCTGCTTTTGGCAGCTTATGATAATTCTCTAATCATTATCATTTATTTCTAACGTGCTGCTTCTAGTTAATGAGAAAAATGGGAGAGAGAGAGAGAGAGAGACTTGATTAACAATGAAGACAATGTGTTACATATAGTGTTATTAAAAGCCATCGCCTTGTCATTCAAAGCAATGAAACTGCATAGTGAAGGGTTAATATTATTTGAAGAGTGCCCTTCAAATAATGACACACAAACTAATCCTAAGGAGAAGTGGTCAGTTCTTTGAATCTCAACTTCGTGGAATTGGATTAATATCGATGCAATTGTATGTTGGATACTGAAATTAGTTATTTAAGTATTGATCATTATAGTGCTGAATTCTCTCTGTTTGGTATTTTTAATGTCATGACGCGTGCGCGTCATTTTTGCTTAAATCCCCATGGCTATTGCTTTTTTGCGATTTTCTTCAAAACACTGGCATCGGAAGTGTAATTGTCAATCATATTTCCCCATTTTTGAAGTCGCCAATACGAGGTTGGCTCTTGAATTTGAATTATTAGGTGTCGTATGCAAATGGAAGTATGTAATCTTGCTAAAAAGTTAACTGAAGCGAAGGGCTGGTGGATGTATTGATTTATTAGTTCTGTAGTCTGGCCCATGGTAGATTATTCATTGTGGTAGTCTTTTTATACTGTGGAGGGATCAAAGTCCAGAAATCTGTTGACTAATATCTAAGTCAAGGGTCATCTTCAACTAGGGGAGATTTGGTTAACTGGAGGCTCTCCTTGAATCTCACTGCCCTTCTATAATAAATATCAGAGTTGCATGGCTTGGACTACATCTAGTACACTAATTCTCTTTTCAAGCCAAACTCAAGACAGGTCTTTTGGGGAAATCTTAAGCTATTTCTTTCTTGTGAAAACAGTACAACTTTGCTGCATTGGGATTCCTATTAAAAAAGAACTGCTGCTTTGGAATAGGAAAGCAAGAAATGACTTAAAGAGACTTAGATACTAAAATAAGTTCTCCTAAATTTGCACCTATATGTATAATCTAAAAGGTCTGAACAAGTCTAGCAGATTAATGATAAACTTGTAGGCAGGGAGTTCTGTCTGCACAATTTGTTATGTATTGTGTCATACATTACCGTAAAACATTTGTTAATGTTTCATCCTAACTAGTATCTTATACATCACTGCAGCTGTAACTTGTGCGATGGATGACTCCTCGTTTGCCATCCTGGCCCTTCTCCCAAAGTCAGTTAGATCTGCGATGTCTAATGAAGCAACAACTCCGGCTGGGGATGGGGTGATCTTATTATTTAGCGCTGGAGATGCTGTTCCCGTAGCGAGCTGGTTTGTAAGAAAGGTATTGTCTCCTGTTTCAAATTTTGAGTTCTTTTTTCTTTCCGAAGTTTTTAGTTGGGAACTTGATGTCAGTTGCAATGGGGAATCAGATCACCTTGCTCTCGTTTAGAGGTGGTAGATTTTGATCTTGTGAAGGCTGTTGAGAAAATGATTACATTCACCCTGACCTAGGTTTTGTCTGTCTTCATTCCCTCGAGTTTCCTGCACCCAGTGTACAGATGTTTCCTGACTCCTCTCTTCTAATTTTCTGTCACCTTCACCCTTCAGAAGACGCCCTCTGCAGTTATGTTGTGTGTAGCTTTCTGACAGTTCCTTGCCTTTCTAATTTAATTCATATATTGGGAGAGGTATCACATCTTCTAAGGTGGAAACTCTATCTATAAATGGGGCGAAAACTAGACATCTTTACTTTGTTTGCATCTCATCTTTTCTCTTTACAGGCAAAAGGTGCTTCGCTTGCTTTCATTCGCGGAAGTCCCAAGTCGGAGGATAGTGTTACTGATGGCAGATCAGTGCAGTTGCTATTAGCTTACCTAAACGCTGATCATGAATATGTGCTTTTTGATCCATTCGACAGTCACACCCACATACATAAGATAAGCCGAGGAAATTTTGCTGATCTTGAGGAAACAGGTGTGTCCCATTTTCTCAACTAAGTTCATGCCTAACACAGCTTTTTATGTATTTCAGTTTCCGGTGTCTATTAATCTGGGGATGTAGATGGGCCTTTTTTGGTTTATTTTATGTGATAGGGTGCTTCAGAAATAAACCTTGTTTTTAAAAAGTTTAATGGGTGCTACAAGCCTTAAAATGACAAGAGCCCAGAGGCACAAAGATGTATGGTTACTGCACGATGTCTTGTGATAACAAGTCGTCAAAAAATACGCCTCAGTCCCAAATAAGTTGGGGTCAGCTATATTAATCCTCATTCCGTTATTTAAGCTCGTATCGTATCATCATCATAATAAATCAAATAAAAGACAATATCTTGTGATAACCTTAATGAGAAAGGAAAAGTAAGCTGAATAGGTTGATGCATTTGTTCCCCTCTGCTGACTACAAGGTCCTTGGTTTCTATGGCATCATTTTCAGATCAAGCAAGTACATATTCTAGAAAATCTTTATCAAAATTATCTATGGATCGGAGATATGTAAGAGGAAGCAACCTTTAGCTCTAGAACGTAAATGATGCATATTCGGGGTTGGGTAAGAGGGATAAGGAGAAGGGATGCAATAGGGAATTGAACACCTACCCGACAAAGCTGTAGAACAATTCTCTGCAGGTGGACTATCCTGATGTTTAGATAATCTGCAGAAAACAGCGTTTCTTTAAATATTTAAAGATGACTGTCAGGACTGATGAAACTAAATGCTATCCTATTTGCAGGGAAATTCGGTTATGCATCTATCTACGGGGACCTACCAGAATTTAGCTTAGAGAGAAAACAAGCTCCATCGATCACATCAGTACCATCAGAAAGATATTGGGAGACGCTATTCAGTGGACCATCTCACAATCTTCCTCCTCTTACTAAATTGTGTTCCACATTCCTGGAATCATTACTGCAGAAGAGGACTAGTGCAGTTGAGTGATTGCCAGTAGTTTCCAGTTGAGTTGCGACAAACTCGCTGGTCTAATCTACGATCATTGATGAGACGACGACATTGTTGTTAGGCTTGATCCCATTGCAGCTGACAGAGAGCTGCCTGACATGCACATAGTAATACTAGCTCGAAGGTGCGAACAGTGGGCTAAGAACTAGGCAGCCATTCCATTAAAACTGTCGAGTTCAAGAAAAAGATGCCCAGATTGAGTGGGTTTGAAATTTTGGTAGCACGATTAGATGTCTTGTCTGGATAATAGTTGTAGCTTGTAACTTATTGAGCCTGCAAGGGCAAAGCAGGAATACGAATACTGAATAGATGTACGAATTCTTTTTGGCCAATGCTTAGTCATGTTGTGTTTAATAGTGTAACATTTATAAGCGCAATAGTCACTACTTAAATATGCTGCCATTTACTTTGTGTTACAAAATTATTAGACATGATAAAAGACCGCTCACTTGAAGAAAACTCTTTTAGAACCTGGTATAAGCCCGCCTGGTTCAAATGACATTTTATCCTATATTATCGCTCACCGCCCCTTAGGCTTAATTTTTTTTCGTTGTCACCACCTACGGAGATGATATGGCTAGTTTTTTAACGAGATTTCTAGCTTGAATTAAGGCTTTGAAGCCCCTCTCCTCCCTCTGTAACTAGAGAGGTAGGCAACCTCAGTTTAGAGTCACCTGGATTCGGGATGTTGGAACATCAACCGGATCGGAAAACCGAATCCTAAAGTGATCTAGGATATAAGTTTATTACTACTATCAACAGTACAAAAGGATCCAAACATCCTTCACCAACATATGTACAAAACAAAGAAAACTTCAAAGCTGATGATGACTGATGAGGTTTAGTTCCCTAACTCAAGGAGGATTTGTTGTCCAATTGTCAGCCTTCTTGCTATCAAACATGAGAGTTGCAGCTGCTGGAGGAAGATTCTTATCCATATTCTCACCATCATAAACATAAGTATTCTTTCCCTGATCAGAAGAATCTTGAGGTTTTTCTTCTTGTTGGGGTTGTCTTTGTTTTGCTGCTGCAATTTTTTGTGCACTTGAGGAGAGTTCAACAGGTTGAGAATCAGCAATCTTGCCTTGTTGATTCTCAATATTACGAGCACTTGAGAAAAGATCAAAAGGTTGAGAATCAGCAATTTTTCCTCCTTCAAGAGGAGTGCCTGCTTTGTACCTTATTCTAAGAGCATCATCTTCAGATAGTCTTGCTTGAGCTGTTCCATAAGTAATATCATCTTTGCTCTTTGCCATTACTTTCGCAACAAAACTATAAAAAAAAAACCTTTGATTGCTTCTCTATTTCTATTTTTTTGAGTACCAAATTGGCCACTAGAATGTACTTATTTAATTAGTCCCATGCTTATATAAGCAGAGCAAGGGGCAACTTGGATGTTCCTCTAAGAGATGGAGACAAGTGTTTCTATTTATGAAGACGTGGACAGTCTTTCTAGCTGCCTAATAGGCTATACGTACTCTGTGTATACATAGGCGGATTCAAAATTATAGTCATTCTGATTAAACTTCAGCGAAATCTCACGCGATTTGACATGTAAGATGCGTGTGTCTACTTGTTTAATTTTAGGATAATTTAAATGCCTACTTATGCATATTCAAAATTGAAGAACATAGATGTGAGCTGAGACAAAATTAAAAGGCACCTTTATGTATTATGCCTTAAAAATATATATGTTTGTATTCAAAAGTTATTTTTTAAAATACAAGTTCATCTTAAAAATAGGTCATTCATTTAATAAACAATTCTAGCTAAATGACATTATTGGGAGTGTGTCCTCGTACTAATACCTACTTATTTCTGCATGATTAAGTGCATTGTTCCAACTTTCAAGTCTTACTCAATATCATTTCCTCTTATACCTTTTCTTCCTATTAATTTAAAAAACAAACCTTAAGATTTAAGATTTATGAATTTTTAATTTTGAATTGGACATCGAATAATATAAATAAAAATATTTATATATATCTAATAAATTTATAATATAAACATAAAATTTAATTAAAAACTAATGAATTCGTTTGAATCCATATCTAATATTGTAGCTCATCCCAGCCTATCACAACAACACAAAAACATATCCACGGTAGTCTCACAAAGTGAGATCTAGGGAGGGTAGAGTGTATGCAGACCTGACCTCTACCTCCGAAGTAGAACGGTTATTTCCGATAGACCTCCGGTTCAAGATAAAAGCAGTCTAGAAGAACATAATGGAAATAAAAGAAACAACAGACTGTAATAAAACAATAGATAGTAACATCACAATACAACATCAAAAGAGTACTATAATGAATTTCCATGCAACAATAGATAATAACAGAAATCGAAGAACAAGAAACTGAGTAATACTAAAAAAAAAAAAAATCGAGAAGAAAAAAAAGGGACTTTATGACTAGTCCCTCACCCATCTTTTGGATAACACTGAGAGGGAGTGGACAGACTCGACCCAACACTAGATGGAGCTCAATTGCTCATTGTGCTTTTTACTTACTTTAAAAAACAAACCCCGTGAAGAAGAAAAAGCGCTCTCTTTTTCCAGTGGAATAATCAAGAATGGCATAGATTCTCTAAAAGACCCTATATTGTATGTTCTTTTTTGCTCTTTCTTTATGATTGATTCTTGAGAGTTAGACACCCACATCATATTTTTGGTTTTTATGATTCTTTTCTGCTTTCTATAGCTTCAATCATTTTCTTGATTTCAATGGCAGTCCCGTTAAATTCAGTATCCACAGTAACAAATCCATCACCAGAAAATGCAAGAACTTCTTGTGGATTTTTTACCCATATACCAAAGTTCCTTCCTTTCTTCTATAGCAGGTCCATTTCAAGAAATTTAGCTTCTTCCCATTTAAGTCCAGCTCTAAAAGAACAGGTACCAGTAGCTTCAAAGGGCAGTATTTTCACTCTGCCCAATTGGAGGTCAGGCAAAAATGACCCAAGAAACAAAGAACTTAGGCTTTATGATGCCTTTTTGTATTTGGAATACATGGTGGGAAAGGGCCAAAAGCCTGATAAAACTCATGCAACTCAGCTTTTGTATGATCTTTGTAATTGTAATAAACTTAGGAAAGCTGCTAGAGTTATGGAAATGATGGTGAGTTCTGGTACTATACCTGATGCTGCTTCTTATACTTTCTTGGTGAATAACTTGTGTAAGAGAGGTAATGTTGGTCATGCTATGCAATTAGTTGATAAAATGGAAGAATATGGATATCCTACAAATACTGTGACTTACAATTCTCTTATAAGAGGACTTTGTATGAGGGGGAACTTGAACAAAAGCCTGCAATTTGTCGAAAAGTTGATTCAGAAAGGGTTGGTACCAAATGCATATACTTATTCTATATTGCTTGAGGCTAGTTATAAAGAAAAAGGGGTTAATGAAGCAATGTTGCTTTTAGACAATATTATTGCCAAGGGTGGAAAGCCTAATTTGGTTAGTTACAATGTTCTCTTAACTGGGCTGTGTAAAGAAGAAAGAATAGATGAAGCGAAACAATTCTTTAGAAACTTGCCATTGAAAGGGTTTAATCCTAATGTTGTTAGCTATAATATCTTGTTGAGGAGCTTGTGTTTTGAAGGACGCTGGGAGGAAGCGAATGAGTTTTTGGCGGAGATGGTAGGAGAAGATCGTTCACCATCGATAGTTACATACAATATATTGATTAGTTCGCTTGCTCTTCATGGACAAACGGATCACGCTATCAAGATACTGGATGAAATGTACTTTGGAGAACAGTTCAAGCCAATTGCTGCTAGCTACAACCCGATAATTGCACGTCTTTGCAAAGATAGGAAAGTGGATGCAGTAATTAAGTGTCTTGACCAAATGTTAGAACGACATTGTAGTCCTAACGAGGGAACATATAATTCCATCGCTGTGCTTTGTGAGGAAGGATTGGTAAACGAAGCCTTCTCAATTCTCCAAGCTTTGAGGATTAAACAAAGCTTCTCCAGTCATGATTTCTACAGAGCTGTGATTTCTGGTTTATGTAGGAAAGGAAACACATTTGCAGCTTTTCAGCTTCTGTATGACATGACAGCCAACGGATTTACTCCAGACTCATACACCTATTCATCATTGATCAGAGGATTGTGTTTGGAGAAGATGTTGGTGGCTGCCGTTGATGTATTCTACCTCATGGAAGAAAATGGATATAGACCTGACGTTGACAATTTCAATGCGCTTGTGCTTGGTCTATGCAAATCCAGAAGAACAGACTTGTCGCTAAAGGTATTTGAGGACATGATCAGCAAAGGTTATATGCCCAATGAGATAACATATACCATTCTAGTTGAAGGGATCATCCACGAAGAACACAAGGAGCTTGCATCAGTAGTACTAAAGGAATTGCATCAGAAAGAAGTAATAAGTAGAAATACTGTTGAAAGACTTGTTATGCAATATGAGCTTGAGGATATGGCAGTATGCTGATCTTTCACAAAAACAACGGTGTGTGGTCACTGGATGAGAAACTAACAAAGGTTATTCATCAGCAAATGCTAAAAACACCAAATCAACAAGATTATTCTCATGCTGTCTGTCAGATGGGAACTTTACACAAATAATAAACCTCCGGAATAATTGGTTTTCAGATATGGTAGTTGATTCATAGTAGGCTTTAAAGAGGTGAGTGCTGAAATTTGTCGATTCACATTAGCTTGCTCTTGCTACTGAATTGCTTTTACAAAAATAGTTGTATATCTTCCTTTATCTAAAGCTTTCTTTCTAGTTGCATATTGTATGATAGAACATACAGTATTTGCTTTCGACCCATGGTTAGTAAGTAAATGTTGAACCTGAGAAAATTGGTGTTGCCCAAGGTGTAATGTCTAGCATGGATTACTGACACTCTTTCTTTTTCCACATATGTGGAAAATTTGAACATAATTTGTAAATTCTGCAGCTTCAGCTAGTTAGTATCTGTGACTTAGGCTGATAAATGAAAATTTCCATCTTTTAAGTGCAGCAAATATACATAAATGACTCCCTAGTGTCTAGGAGGTTCAACTCATCTTAATTATATCACGTTTGTGTATTCGTTTATATTGCACCAAGTCACCAAGCCTAATGTCTGTCTTTCCCAAGTTAGCAACTTCTTTCCTTTCTCTCTATATTCACATCTATACCATGTTATGCTCTTGAGCGTTGAAAACGGTTTCCAGCTCAAAAGATGCAAGTGATTCGTGGTATTGTTTTGTTTCATTTTTTGCTTTTATTTGACAATTTTTAGTTCTGATCAACCTTAGTAGACCTCTTATTGATTCTTGTAAACATGCAATTGTCAGTTATTGTCCATTAAAGTGGTATAAACACTTGCAATTAACATGATAAATTCTCTTCGAGATTATTCAGATCCAATATGCCTTCATATTCTGGAACCAAGCAAGCACAAGCATGATAGCTCTAGATCAAGACCAAGCATGTGTTTCACTTCACGGCTGTTCATACTCAGAAGATCACTTGAAGTACTAACGTTCATAGCCATAATTTATTCAATTGAAATGCAGCCCAAACAAACAGAAATCTTCTCAATAACGTCAGCTTAAAAGAGAATTCATTCAAGATATATCTTTGGTCGACAAAACTAAGCAAGTTCCCTCAGAAACACAAACCAACATCCTTACTAGCAATACTTAAAACTAAAACTAAGCTCCTTCATAGAACATAGTAGATTAACTAAATGCAGCTTCAAACAACGGACAACCTCCATTCTTCGGAGCTGCCACAGAGATGGACAGCGATAGTAAAAGGCAGCAGTTTCAACCAAGAAACCATCCTAGGAATCTGGACCCCTGCTCTACTTAGATCTTTGTCTCATCTTTCGGCGCTTCCTCTTGAGTCTCCTCATACGCTTCTTCTTCCACTGCATTTAAAAGAACATTAGAGGCTGTTGCAATTACAATGGTACAAGAAAACAAAATCTTAGCTAACTCCCTTTTGTTCACAAAACAAGTTGATGGCGTATTGCGGTGCCGAGAGAGTTTTGACACTTGGGGGTAGTTTGGTTGGGAACAAGCTATCCCGGGATAAGTTATCCCAAACTTGGCAACCAAACAAGACACCAAAATTTTATCCCTAGACTTTTTTTTTATCCCTCACACCAAACGACCCCTTAGTTGTTATCTGAAGAGGCTAAAATGCATGCCACATTGTCTCAGCTTTCCTCTAAATCTCTTCAGGCCACATTTTTCAAAACATCTTCATATTCCATTCTGGGGCGCACACTAACCCAGTAGCACATTCTCTTTAAAATAAAGGCTAATAAATACTTTCTTCCATGGAAGACGCAGGATTTGAGAATGTTTCTATCCCAAGATTAGATCTCAAAAGACCCAACATGGTCCAACTTCAAACAAATACTTTTGAATATTTTATTGAAAGGCGTTTGATAAAGAACAAATTGCGTAAGCAAGTACACCTCGTAAAGCAACTGAGTGTATATTAATATAAAATGCCCCATGAGTTAAAAAAATGCATAAACGATAACACCTTTCCTGACCTTTTTGGCTAAGATCAAGGAGACAATATAAAAATAGAAAGTGAGGTCCGCCAAGGCAAAATATTATAATACCCAAAATAGATTTTTGAGCTCATATTTCATTTCTCTCACTTAGAACCAAAGCTCCAAAGCTCCAAAGCTCCATAGTTCCAATTCTCACTCTCACTTCAAACCAAAGCTCCATAGTTCCAATTCTCACTCTCCTTCTCCAAGGTAAGGGAATCCTAAGATCACTTATGGCTACTCCTTCGTTGATTACGTAATTCTAACATCAACTTCTCTCCAAATTATAGCCAATTAAAGAAATATCAAGGATCTTTTCCAATAGATTCAAGTAAAGAATTTTTAAGGTTTGATCAACAAAGGCAAGAATCTTCTTTCATTCATATGTATGAATTCATGTAAGTATTTAAGTAAGTTCTATGGTTAGGACTCACGAGATGGTGATTGGAAGCCGTGAGTCCAAGTCTTGATTTTTGTAATAGATGAATAGAGGAGGATTCCGTATGTAGGGGGCTGTTTTAGTTGACCTCATATGAGGTTCATGTGAGCTAGGAGAAAGGATGAGTGGAAAAACACCATTGTTCACCTTGGAGCTTTACGCTCATCAAGTTTTTTTGATAATGAGCTTTACGCTCATCAAATGTGTTTGACAAATTGCCTAAATGGCTTGGGCGATGTTTGGTTGCTAACATGAGCCCCTATTATCACTATTGTTGTAGATTGAAGCTGTGAAGAAGTAATTGAGTGTCGTGGTATGTTTAGAATTCAAAATCCAAGTATGTTAGGCTAAACCTCCCAATTTGGGAATTCCTAAACGAGTCTCTTACACGATATGTTTCTCTTATCTTGTTATATCCTCTTTGTGAGCTTCCAGGTTACCTTACCTGGTTTGTAGTTCCTCTATTTGAGACGTCTATCATCCTACATGCTAAATGAATCATCTCCAAGCATTACGATCACCATGAATCGTGTATTATAAATCTCCAAGCATGACACACTAGTTATCCTCAAGTATATGATCCAAATGCCTCGAGTCATCATGATAGCTACTCCCAAAGTCATACGCTCTCCATGTCGTATATAGGTTCTTAATGTCGCAAGTTCAATAACGTCCTATGAAGTCCTTAATGATATTTTAAATGTCTATGCAAAAAGTTTATTTGATGTTTCTAAAGTTGTCGTACTTATGTTACAATTTACAAAATGATATTAAAGCTATAATATTATGGGAGGCTATTGAGCCACAAATTTTTCCTAGTTGACAACGTCACACAAACCTCTTATGAGGTCAACCAACACCTTCACAACAACCAAAACAGCCTTACAAAGTCAAGACTTGGATTTACGGCTTCTAATCACCGTCCTTATGAGTCCTAGCCATATATCATACTATAAATACTTACATGAATCCGTAGAGAAGTTTTATTTTGCGAGTCACATAACCAAAAATATTTATGAGTCTAGTTTATTGTTTGACAAGTGGACTCATGGGTCCCATAAGCTTATTTTTAAATATAAAATATAACATTGAAGTTTACACTTTTCCTAATGAGGATGCTTAGCTAAAAGGAAAGTTAAAATTTTAAAAGATCTCCATATACTATGTGTTAAAACTTCTAGTTGTTGCAAGGTGTCTTCATTGCAATTTTTAATTAAACTTCTTGCATTTTAGTTTCCCATCTAATTAAAACGCATGAGTAATTTTTCATCTGTAAAACTCTTGAACTTCCTTTCTTGAAATCATAATTTTTAGCCCGTGCTTATTCATAAACATGTAAATATTTTATTGCTTTTTCAATTAAAATCATATTTAATCTAACATTCATGAAAATTAAATATTTTAAAGTAATTGATAGTCTAATCAATCTAATCGGGTGATTTACTATCTTCTCCTAATCAATCTACAAACAAGTTATAAGATTGATGATACTATAACTATCTTCCACACCCACCTTTGAGTCGAACTTTCAACTACATAGGAGTAACGTTCAATCAGAGAGACAGATTCAGAATTTAATTTTTATGAGTCCAATTATTTGTTGCCATTTTAATAATTTTTCACTCATAAATTAATAATTGTGTTGAAAGTAATAGATTTAGATGAACATGATACCAACTCTCATACCTCCCTTTGTGTTCAACGCGTACAAAAAGCAGTTAACAAATTGATTTTTATAATTGAGGATCTAAGGAAGCAAGCATGACCATAGAATGCAAGAAGTTCAATTAATCATTGCACCTTGCAGTAACTAAAAGTTCTAACACATACTATTTGGAGATCTTTTAAAATTTAAACTTTCTTTTTAGCTAAGGATCCTAATAAGAAAAAGTGTAAATTTTAATATTATGTTTTATATTTTATATTTAGGAATAAGTTCATGGGACTCATGAGTCCAATAAACTAGAATGACATAAGTAATATTGACTATGTGACTCACAAAATAAAAAATAATGAGTTAGAAAGGCTAAGAACAAATTCAACGAAAACAATAATAGCAAACACAAACCACATCACTGCTAGCAAATATCAATTGGAAAAATTGAAGCTTTAAACAAAAACATAACTCAAAACACCACCTATATCCGATAATAATTTGGATTCACGAAAAAGCAACACAAAAATTTCAATTTCGAGCTGACAAAACAGAAAAAGTAAAACGAAAATGAATAATTTAGGATCAGAAAACGAACCTTGGCCCTCATGCTTGCTCAAAATTCACTGTCGACTCTCTCTTTGTCTCGTCCTCCGCCGCTTTCACGGTGCAAATGTGGCCTCCTCTTGTATTTATAGGGAGGTAACAAACCCTAATTCCTAGCAGGGAGATTTTAGTCATTGTGCCCTTAGTTTTTCTCTTTTCCTTTTTTCTTTCTCCAAATATGTTTCCGTAAAATAATAAAACAAGAAAAAGATATATAGTGTAATGTTTGATCAAAATGGTAAAATTAACTTTATGTTGGAAGTGTTTTTTAATAACTTTTTTTTTTACTATTGCGGCAAAAATAGCACTTTGTGTTTGACTAAATAGAATTATAATTTTTTGTAATTATTTTAATTTTTTTGTATAGTTTGGTATTAAGTGTTGATTTGAGTACTTAAATGGACTCAAACGAATCGTAGTATCTGAAGCAACAAAATCGAACATACTAACGGTAAAAAAAATATTTAAAAAAAGTGACTTTCATTAATTTTGAGTGGCAAATATAAGTTAGTTAACTAATTATTATAAGAGTATATTTAAAATCAAATTTGTCTATTTTCCATTATTAAGAGTAAATCTTCATTTTTGATCCGTCTATTTTAGGGGTGCGCATCGGTCGGTTCGATTCGGTTTTGTATATTATCGATTCAGTTTTCGGTTTGTCAACATGCAAAACCGATAACCAAACCAATAAGATATTCGTTATCGATTTTTGGTTAATCGATTTTGGTCATTAACCGATAACCAAACCAAGAAAATGTTTCTATAATTTTTTTTTGCTTTCTCTTATTTTCATCTACATATATACACTACCTTCATGCATAAAAGTCTATACAAATTACAAGCATAAGCAAATTCAAATACGTTATTAGTAAAACAAACTTATTTTTCTTTCTTGTTAACTAGCAAACTTGAATGTAGTAGCAACGCTAGCAATCTCTCAAAAAGAAAAACAACACTGATAAGTAGAACCCCACCAAACTAACGTCTTTAGAAAGAAAACAACAACACTAAGACAACAATTATAAAATGCAAAAAAATAATAGGGTATATATTTAAAATCTAAAGTCACTATTAAAATTATTGATAAAAATATAGTTTTAGTATAATCTTATTGGGTTATCGGTTTAACCATTAACAAAAATCTTAAAACCAAAACCGAACGGATAGCCCAATAAATTTTTTTACAAAACCGTTAAAAAACCATTAACCCAATAACTCGATATCGATAAACCAATAACATTTTTATCGGTTTGGTTTATTGGTTAAATCGATTTTTGCTCACCCCTAGTCTATTTAGACTGAATGAATTGCATTTGTCTTTTCTGGACAATATAGAAGGAGCATACCATATTGCTTTGAGGGTCGAAGGACCTACTGCTTTAGCCAAAAATAAAAAAGCAGTTGTAAGAGGCGAAAGCAACAGTTAAAACACGTCGTGGAAAACCACCACAGTTGAGGTCCCCACACATGAGATACTAATTCAACCGCAAGGATCGTGAATCAAGAGAAGAATGCGACGATAATTTTGAAGTCTTCCCCGATCGAGACCTAAATGACAATCTAACATAGCACGTCATAATTGAGAAAGAGAGAACCTACTCGAAATGTTGCTCGACTTTCTCAAAGATCAAATACATTACGAGAAGATTTACATCATCCTTCATTCGATAAACACGTTGCTTTCAACCCTCAAATCAAGACAAACAACTAGGAGATAAGAATAAAGGGGGTACTTGGAGTTGTACTCAAACATTTATCAATAATATGATTTTTTTTTTCTAATAATAAAGACATTTTTAACTTTTTTTTTCCAATCCAAAATGTCAAAAGGGAAAAAGAAAAAATGGTACTATATCCACTGGGCGGAGTATAAAAGATGACCATTCTGCTGACGATTACCGGAGAAGACAATGTCGAACGAAGCCCCAGAAAAACCACCGTGCACCACCCCGGAGCATGACCCAACCAGTATCACCGCCGACGGCGACGGCGTTGACGACAACAATGACAACGACACTTCAAATTCTCCCTTAGCGAAAGGACTTTCCACTATAATTTCTTCTATAATTCGGGAATTTGATGACAGCGCTGCGGCCACCTGTCGTAGTCAAGATCAGCTCTCTTCCACTCTCGATCGTCTCACTGGAGGTAGAATTAATCACCTTCTTTCCAATTGTATTAATTTCGACATTTATTTCTAATCCTCTGTATAATTGAAGTTAGGGATCCATTTACTGTTTATTAAGCTGAAACATTTCATTTTTGTTACCAATTGTTGTTGAATAGTATAAAGTAGGAAGATTGACAAGAGGGGTTGCTCGGATGATAAACGTTCATCCCTCAGGTTGTGGGTTCGAGTTACCATTGGAGCAAAATGGGTGGGAGCTCCCAGGGAGGGGTAAAAAAGAAAGAGTAGGAAGATTTGAAAACAGAATTGCTCTATTATGGTACATCTTAGAAAGAGTCCAAATAATCTTCACTAAGGTGGATGTTTCAACAGAATGGCTGAATGGTTGAGACATAGGAGTAACAACCCAGCTGCAATATGATGTGCAGGCTTACCCAAACAGATGTGGTTGTGCAATGTAGCAAGTTTTTCAATGGATTGGATTTGGTCGAGATGAGCACAAGATGCCTTCACGAAAATCAGTTGGGGGGGGGGGGTGCAGGGAGGCAATAGATATGAAATTTCTTCACACCTTCTAGTTCCATTTGCAGCTCAGCATTGTTTCCATGACAATGAAGACATACACTTTCTTCTTCTCTTTTTGCTGTTGCTATATGATATATTCTAAGTTCTCATTCAACCTTAAAGCTTCAAAAAGAAAAGGAAAAAAAATACAGTGTTTTTGTGGTTATTAACACAAGTCTAATGACATTTTTTCTTAGAAAATTAAAAAACGTCATCTTTTTTCCATACATTTTGAAAAGTCAAATAACTTGGTGGACTATAATCCCGTGTGTGCAAAAAAAGAGTTAAAGATATCTTGAAATAGTTTTTAGCTCCTCCCTCTCCCATTGCTATGTACAATGAGACTTTTGTGTTCTCTATGTAAAGAAGACATGTCGCCGTCCTTCTTTATACCTGATTATTAGTAGCGACATGCAGTTGCAATTGAAAAATGGATATAAAACTTTATTTCTTTAAGTTTTGTTTCTACTTGTCAATTGCCCGGTGACATGACAATAGGCTCTTCTCTCCATTTATCCACATCAACTGCATTAATAATGTGTATTCCTTGGATGATTCTACTAATTCCTGGGTTGTTCCTTATCATTCCAGAAGTAGAAAATAGCGTCACTTTTTTTAGAGTAAATATCTGAAACAGACAAACAGTATTCTGGAAAACCTCTCAGTACAACAACAACAACAACATACCCAGTGTATTCCCACAGTGTGGGGTCTGGGGAGGGTAGAGTGTACGCAGTCCATACCACTACCTCAGAGGTGAGGTAGAGAGACTGTTTCCGATAGACCCCCGGCTCAAGACAAAACAGTCTAGAAAAAGGCTAAAAAAGGACGTAACAATGATACAGGATAAAAAATAAGATAAACTACAAGAGACGATAGGAAGTTACATGTAGTAACAAACAACAGACAAAAACAGAGCACTGCCACAAAATACTACCACGAGGAATCCAAGAACAAGAAACTAAAAGCGTATCACTACGATTACTAGTCGGGACTAATAAGGGAAAACACTCCTACCTACTAGCCTACACACACTTCTACCTACTACTCTTCTACCCTAATCCGCGTCCTCCACACCTCCCTATCTAGGGTCATGTCCTCGGTAAGCTGCAACTGCGCCATGTCCTGTCGAATCACCTCTCCCCAATACTTTTTCGGTCTACCTCGTCCTCTCCTGTAACCATCCATAGCCAACCTCTCGCACCTCCGCACTGGAGCATCCGTGCCTCTCCTCCTCACATGTCCGAACCATCTCAACCTCGCTTCCCGCATCTTATCTTCTACCGACGCCACACCCACCTTATCTCGGATATCCTCATTCCTAATCCTATCTCTCCTGGTAAACCCGCACAACCATCGCAACATCCTCATCTCCGCCACCTTCATCTTTTGAATATGGGAGTTCTTTACTGGCCAACACTCAACTCCATAAAACAAAGCTGGTCGGACCACCGCTCTGTAGAATTTGCCTTTAAGTTTAGTAGGCACCTTCTTATCGCACAAGATTCCAGATGCGAGCCTCCATTTCATCCACCCAACACCAATACGATGGGTGACATCCTCATCAATCTCTCCATTTCCTTGGATAATAGACCCAAGATACTTGAAACTCCTTTTCTTTTGGATGACCTGTGTATCCAGCTTCACTTCTACGTCATCATCCTGAGTCGCCTCACTGAACTTGCACTCCATATATTCAGTCTTGGTCCTGCTCAACCTAAACCCCTTCGACTCGAGGGTCTGTCTCCAAACCTCCAACTTCGCATTAACTCCTACGCGAGTCTCGTCCACCAAAACTACATCATCTGCAAATAACATGCACCATGGCACCTCACCTTGTATTTGCCGCGTCAATACATCCATTACCAAGGCAAATAGAAACGGGCTAAGGGTTGATCCCTGGTGCAACCCCATTAACACGGGAAAGTGCTCCGAATCTCCTCCCACAGTTCTAACGCGAGTCTTGGCCCCCTCATACATGTCCTTAATCGATCTGGTGTACGCCACGGGTACCCCTCGAGCCTCCAAGCACCTCCAAAGGACCTCCCTAGGGACTTTATCATACGCCTTTTCTAGATCGATGAACACCATATGCAAGTCCTTCTTCCTTTCTCTGTACTGCTCCACCAGTCTCCTAAGGAGATGAATAGCTTCTGTAGTCGAGCGTCCTGGCATAAAGCCGAACTGGTTCTCTGAAATAGGCACGATCTGTCTCAACCTCAACTCCACCACCCTCTCCCAGACATTCATAGTGTGGCTTAGCAATTTGATACCCCTATAGTTGTTGCAACTCTGAATATCGCCCTTGTTCTTGTACAAAGGAATCATCGTGCTCCATCTCCAAGCTTCAGGCATCTTTGCCGTTCTAAAAATACCATCAAACAACTCGGTTAGCCACTTCACACCTGTCTCACCCGAGCTCTTTCAAAAATCAACGGGAATCTCATCTGGCCCCGTCGCCCTACCCCTTCGCATCTTACGAATCGCAACCTTAACCTCTTCAACCTTTATACGGCTACAATAATCATAGTCACGACGCCTCTCTAAGTGTGCCAAATCTCCCAGCACAAAGCTTTTGTCTCCCTCTACATTCAAGAGTCCATGGAAGTAAGACTGCTATCTCCTCCTAATGAGTACCTCATCTACTAGTATTTTACCATCTTCGTCCTTGATGCACTTCACTTGGTCAAGGTCCTGAGTCCTCCTCTCTCTAGCCTTTGCTAACCTGTATAACTTCTTATCCCCCCCTTTATCCTCTAAAGCTGCGTATAAGCTTTCAAAGGCTGCCGTTTTAGCTGTCGTTACCGCTAACTTAGCCTCCTTCCTAGCTATCTTATACGCCTCCCTATTCCTTCGCCTCTCCTCCTCATCCTTACTCTCTACCAACTTCGCATATGACCCCTTCTTTGCCTCCACCTTTCCTTTTACTTCTCCATTCCACCACCAGTCCCCTCGATGCTTGCCAGAACGACCTCTCGAGACGCCCAACACCTCTCTAGCCGTCTCCCTTATGCAACTATCGGTCGTATCCCACATATTATCCACATCCCCACTACTCCCCCAAGCCCCCCTAGTCAACAACTTCTCCCCTATTTCTAGTGCACTAGCCATAGTCAGGCTACCCCATTTAATCCTAGGCCGGTCATCCACAATCCGCTTCTTTTTCTCCTTCTTGATCTCTAAATCCAACACTAAGAGTCTATGTTGGGTCGAAAGATTCTCACTTGGGATAACCTTACAATCTTTACAAAGACCTTTATCACCTGTCCTAAGGAGCAAAAAGTCTATCTGAGTCTTGGCCACCGAACTACGGAAGGTAATCAAGTGCTCCTCCTTCTTCGGGAAACTAGAGTTAGCTACTCTCAACCCAAAGGCTCTAGCGAAATCTAAGAGTGCGGCACCCCCTTCATTCCTATCCCCGAAACCAAAGCCTCCATGCACATCGTCATAACCCCTCGAAGATGCCCCGATGTGCCCATTGAAATCTCCTCCAATGAAGAGCTTCTCAGTATCAGGCAAACCTCCCACTACCCCGTCCAAAACCTCCCAAAAGCGTTTCTTCTCCTCCTCATCTAAGCCCGCTTGTGGTGCGTAAGCACTAATAATGTTCAAAGTAGACCCTCCAAGGACTAACTTAATTGTCATCAACCTATCGTTGACCCTCCTAACCTCCACCACTTGCTCTCCCAACTCCTCATCCACTAGGATACCTACCCCATTTCTATTCCTCACACCTCCTGAGTACCACAACTTATACCCGTCTACCTCTCGCGCCTTAGTGCCCACCCATTTAGTCTCCTGGACACACGCTATGCTAATCCTCCTCTTCCTTAGAACTTTCACTAGCTCTATGGACTTTCCGGATAAAGTCCCTATGTTCCAAGACCCTATTCTCAACCTAGCTGCTCCCTTAACCCCCTTACCTCTCCTTCCCCTCGTCCCCGCCCCCGGCCCCACCCACGACCCTGCCCCCTGCCCCACCCCCGACCCTGCCCCCAAACCCGAGTGTGACCGATGACATGACCCTACTCGACCATCATTCACCAAAGCCACTAAAACGTGCGCTATAATCAGGGATAAACCAACTCCACCAACTACTCTATACTGAACAACTATATGACAAGATAAGCAAAATAGGGTACGATATAGAGCCAATAATTTGCTTCCCGAATACACTACACGTCACAATCAATATAAAATTTAAAAAAACTAGATAGCGATTGTTAAAGCAATGTGTTAAGTCATCTTTTATACGAGGATAACTGCACTTCAATTTGGCTTTGCAACAATTCTGAGATGACAAGGTTTAGAGGTTGGTAATAAAGTTTTAATGCTCTTAGCTGTTTGTTATTTGATGCAAGAAGTAGAGAAGAGCAAGTAATAAGCTAATCAGAAAGCTAGAGCATAAGATAAATACTATTAAGATTTACAGTCTGCTCCTTTTGACCACTCGACCACTCTACCCTTACGGGACTAAGTCCCCCCTTAATGGGTTCTACTTCTAAGAAGGATTAGCGCCTAAATCAATCAAAAAACATATTTTTTGTATATGGGACTCTCCCTTCACCACCCCCACGGGGATGGTCGGTAGGGTCCATAACTACTTTTCTTACTACTCTATGTTCACTTAGCCGATGCTTAGATCCGAGTGCAAGCACATTATTGCTTGAGACAGTTGATAGATTTCCCTTGACAGTGCTTCTTACACTCTGTAGGGACTTTTTTCTTGAAAGGATTTATTTCAACCAGGTAGTTCATTTCCAGTGTTACTATTTTTTTGACAGATTCAATTCTATCTACCATGCTGATGAATGGTTTGATACCTAAGGAAAATATTAAAATGAATATAGATCCTAAATGATTCCTCTGGAGGAGGGTGATGTCTCTGAGAGACATAGGATAGACAAATTCGGGGAAGAGTAAAGGGGAACAGTGATCAGACAGAATAAAACTTCAGCCGCATATATACAAGCCCCCGGAAGTTTCATCAATACTTATCTAATTGGATGTGGGTTCACTAACTATTACATGCTATATAGATGCAAGGAAAGCATTGTTCTATGTAATATCTAAATATTAAAAGGGCTATTAGGAATAGCCGACTAGAGATTCAGGTTGTTAAGTGTGGTGTTTTAATCAAAGATTATGTTTCTATGTGATTGCTTTTCTTGTTCTTTCATGGTCATGCTTCTACCTGCAGAGCTTGACAAGCTGCTGGAAGATGCCCCACTGCCTTTTATCATGCAGCATGCTGCCAGAATTTCTAGTGTTAGGAAAAGAATTACATCATTGAACTCACTTTTGAAGTCTATACAGAGGCGTCTTGATAACATCGACCACACCTTATCTGCTGGCGTGATGCATGGTACACTTTTTTTTTCTTGATACATCTTATGTCAAGCTTTTTCATGGCAATTCGAATAAGATGCATGCATATCCTTATTCTTTATCTTGATTGATACTTTGCACTCTGATATGGATGCTTTACTTGTGTAATCTTTCAAATAGTTCTGTGGACACGAATTATCTTGGTATATAGCTATAAGTACATGAATTTGGTATTATGTCCACGCCATTGGACATAAAAGTTCTGTGGAAGAGTAATTCCACAACTTATCTTGGAAATTTAGTTTTTCCATGGGGTTGTCTACGACAGCAGGGAAAATATGTCGTGGTCTGCTAGAGATGTTTCATAGCTAATTACACCTTCAATTAGAGTATCTGCTTTTCCATTTGCGCATTTTAGTTGAGTTGTCCGGAGATTCTCATCCACTAATACCTTGTTATATCTTTTTTGCAGAGAAGACCACAGGGGATGGTGGGCGAGACGATGAGAAGCATAAGTCTTCATTGAAGAGGTAATGCTGTTACTTGGTATTTCTGGTGTTACACGTTTATTAGGATCTAGAACACGCAATTGTAGTGCATTAAGTGATTTCTATATGAACCTCTTACTTCTTAATAATAGTTTTCCTCCTCAAGAGAACATCAGAAGAGAGCATGATAAGCATGGCTGAGTGTCGATAAGCCAGTGATCCACAGAGTCTCCCCTTATTTTTAATTTATGGAAGCAGGAAGAACAGGTCGCTTCCACTGTTTTGTGGAGACTGTTAGTGGCAAATCTTGACTTCCCATTCTTAGATGCCTATCTTACTAGATAAAGAAAAAAGAATAATCACTCCACTCTTATCTACACAGCAATAATTTCAAGTAAATGTTTCAATAATTTTGGCTAAGTTTAGAAGTTTAACATGTAAAACAAGACAACGAGGGTCCAACATAGGAGGCATATCTTGCATGGTAAGTGATACCCAAACCTAGAAACTGGCTGCAGGTAGAGCCCTCTTAACATAAACCTTTTCCAGCCTTGTATAGAATCAGTGATATTTTCTTACTCTATATCTAACCATTCCCACTATGCATAATGAATCAATATAATGTACTCATTCTGTTGTGTTTCAATATCTTGGTGCTGCAATTGCTTGCTGAGCATATCATTTGCAAGTTTGAATTATTGAACTGTGCAATATTATTGGAAGATTCAACATGTGAAAACCTTTGGATGCGCTAAATTCTCTCAGTAGTGCTTTCATGATGCCTTAAAAAAGTGTATTGGTTTTATGTCATTGACAAACTTCTAAATCAGTTACTATGTGGTGGTTTTGGTGCAGTTCATGATCAAAATCCAGGAGAAGATTTAAATGTCCTTCGCAGTGCCAGTAGAATCCCCTTCTGATTGCAAGAATTTGGAATTGATTCAGCCCTGTGGTGTAAAAGGTAGTCTGATGCATGAGGTTATAACACACTGGCATTCTGAAAAGATGTTCTTTTACCTGTCGAGAAAATGCGCGTTTTCAGCTTGTGCCACAGTACGTCTGAGTTGCCCCAGGAAAGTGAAACATTATAAAATGGAAAACATGTGGCGACTGATTAGCAGCTCAAGCTAGTGTAGGCCTGTAAGTGCAATTTAAAGGGTGCATCTTTGTGAAACTCAATTCTTATATTCTGCCCCGAGACGTATTGTTAATTCTTTTGCATTGCATCGGATGTGTCCTTTGTTTTACAACTTGAAAGCTTAGTGTATAATGTGTATTCATGATTTTGCAATTGATGAGACCAGTGATTGTTTCTGAACACCGTGAATAGATTGCTAGAATATATTGCTAATCCTTTCTATTGCGCTTAAAATCTCTATTCTAATGGATTTGCATGTGTGCCATCTACTGAAGTGGGAATAGGCTAAGGACGAGTACAAGACATCTAGAGGGTCTGTTTTCGGCTTGTCATAACCAGAACTCTTAAGTTAAGGGACGAGACAGGAGAGGGGGTTGGGGGTTGGGGTTTCTACCCGTCGCCCAGTACTCAATATAGTGAGGCAAATTGGATTTCTCAACGTGAGATACAACAGACAAATAGCATATTTGAGATACAATATTTATTTATAGCATTTAAATAAATATAGAATTTACTTTAATATCAATTGCAAATGTTTAATAATTTTATTCTTATATATAACTTTCTTAATTAATACGAGATACACGTGCAAAACGTATACACTAAACCACCGTAAGAAATCTGTTACAACAAGATAGACCTTCGGCGAGGTACTGTTATGAGGTGGTTTAACAACCATCTAATTTCAAAACTAAGTTGAACACGCATACACATATAGGTGTCCAACAAGAAACTAAAACTTGACAATTGGCTCAATTTAATAGAACACCTAGTGATGGTAAACTAACATCAACAACAATCTACCCCACCAACATGGGTTGTGGTGCCGCGGTGGGACTACTCCACCTTAATCAGAGATCTCGAGTTCGACCCCTCGGTATGGAGAAAATCCTGTTGGGAGCGTCCCTCCCAGAATGGACCATGCATGTGCGATCTGGATTAGTCGGGGCTCCAATGTGGACTTCGGACACCAGGTGGAAAACCAAAAAAAACAACAATCTACCCCCTAGCCTTCATTACTTTCCAAACCAACCAATCAAAAGTCATAACCAAAACCAAATAATTAACTAACACTACATAATCACATCATAATCTTAACCAAAACTTCCATTATAAATACTCAATCCATTAGCTTCTCATCACCATCAAACAAAATCTCAAAATCTTCTCAACACTTCAACTCCAACTACACACACACATTAAAAAGAAACTATGGCTAGAAACACATACACTTGCATGTTCATAGTTGCTATGATCACCTTAGCACTTAGTGGAAAATCTGAAGCTAGTCGTAATCTATTGCAAACCAACAATAACCCAAGTTTTCCTACTATACCAGGCATGCCAAATATCCCAAATATACCAAACATGCCAAATATCCCAAATATGCCAAATATACCAAACATGCCATCAATTCCAAGAATTGGATCAATGCCACCAATGCCATCAATTCCAACAATTCCAAGATTCACAATGCCACCAATGCCATCATTCCCAAAATTCCCAACTTCTATTCCATCTATCCCATTTTTCACTCCACCACCTCCTAAGAACTAATTAAGTAGATTAGTCTACTTATTATAAAGTTCTATTGAAATGATTTGCATAGTATTATACTGTTTTCTTTTGTTGATGATATGATTTGCATTTCTATTAATTAGTTGTGTTATTAGCTTTCAGGCTATTTGCCTTTGTGTACCACTATACGTCCTGGGGGACTATATATAGTTGTGTGTTGTATCATATTTCCAGTTATGTAATTTTTACAATTTCGTGTGTTTCACATTTATATACAATGACACTTTTATCGTTCGGCTTTATGTACATCGCGCTCGTTTCTTAATGAGATGATTTATAGCCACACAAATATTTATGACTTATTTTAGACCACAAATTTCACAACTATTTATTTCTTTCTTAAACTTCGTGACTAGTCAAATACCCCTACATAAATTAGAATGGAAGGAGAAAAAAGATAGATAAAGAATGAGAGAGAAAAGCTATTACATTATTGATTGAATAATCCGATCAACAAAGTGGCTGTAGTTTAGTGGTGAGAATTCCACGTTGTGGCCGTGGAGACCTGGGCTCGAATCCCAGCAGCCACATAGTATTATTTTTCAATTTTTTAAAGTTGTTTCCGAAAGAGCCTTCGCTCAAGTAACGCATTGATTTTTACTACATATAAGGTAAGTATTAATTTACTTGTGATCTTGCTTGGATTAAATCATTTTTTCTACCAATATAGCATTGAAATAAGGTTGAAGTTTAGCTATGACAAACATTTCATTTTCTCATACTAGGAACCTAGAAAAGTGATTTTTTTCCCCACATAGTTGTAAAGGTTGAAGCCAGAAAATGATTATCCAAAAGAAGATTATTTTATGTCTTAATGTCAATTTTTTTTGTCTATTCCTAAAAAGTGAAGACACAATATGGTAGTTTACTTGAATACAGTGATCAAGCCCTTCACGTGAAACTAGGAGTGGATTCTTTAGTTCGATTTTATCAAACTTCAAGTCGTTCTTCTGCTTTCAATTTTGGAAAAGTGTGCACCGGACCAACGGCGTTCGGTTCTTTAGTTTGATTTTATCAAACTCCGATTTGGTTCTTCTATTTACGATTTTGGAAAAGTGTGCACCGAACCAAACTAATTCAAATAAGTTCTATTTTTTCAACTTCAATTTGATGTTTTTAAAACGGTTTCTCGGCGCCAATGAGAAATAAAATGAGGACCAAATCAAAGTAATAGGAGCAATTATACATGTTTAGAACATGCTCAATCTAATAACATTATGATAGAGTTATCTGATTCATTAGCTTTACTAAATGCAACTACGAATGTTGTGATGATATAGCTAGACAGCTAATAGTGGAACCAGCTAATGTGTAGTCTCAGAAATTTGAGACTACACAACAAGAGCATGCTAATGAAATGGTTATGGAGATATAATCATGAAGATATAGCACTATGGAGGACTGCAAATGATGCCAAGTTTGTAACCCACAAACATTGGTGTTCTAAAACAGGCTCATGAACTCATGGAGTTGGCATTTGGAAGCACATTAGTAGCCACCAAACAGACTTCTTCAAGAATATCAACTATAAAGTTGGGAATGGATCTCAAGTTAAATTGAAAGAAGGATAAATGGCTTGGCAATAACGTTTTTAAAGCCTCTTAACCTGTACTATTCCTGATAGCAACCAACAAAGAGTCATCTGTCGAACAATACAGAGACTAACTCTTGGAGCCCTCTATTCAGAAGGAACCTTTTTGATTGATCTCCTCTCTTCGTTAGCCACTCCGGAACACTACACAATTGAAGAACAGCAGCAATACAAAATGGTTTTGGCGGGGAGTCCCAAATCGGGTAGTTCACAATCAAGGACAGCTACAATATCATGTGCTCTCAAAATGGTATGCTTGACAAGAGGCCTGGGGAGCATGTCTGGAAAATCAAAACACCTCCAAAGGTCACCTGCTTCACCTGGATTGCTTTAAGTGAAGCAGCTCTAACCCAGGACAATCTCAATGGAAGAAACATTGCCTTAGTCTACAGAAGAATTAAGAGAAGAATAATAACAACCAAATGACACTATTTCGAAGTTAAAAGAATTTTCTTGGCTATAGCTTATTAAAATAGGGAAAATGGGAAAATATACCCCCAACTTTCAAGACTGATAAACATCAGGAAGGCGGAGACCCACACTTGCAGCAGATTTACCCAGCACTTTCGTCATCTCATTGGATCTATCTACTGCAATGTTGTAAGAAAATAATAAGTCCTGCAGAAACAAAGAAAACCAGATGATTTGCAAAATGCAATAGTAATATTCCTGTGACTCCCTTTATTTCGTTTCAACTTTATGGTCAACTAATATTTAATAAAGGATAAAACCACAAGGTATACAAAGGCTCTATTAGGAAAAAACAAAACTTCAGTGATATAAATGAATATGCAGCATTAATCAGAAAATACAATTCATTTCAAATTCAAAGCCAACACTTTTGATAAGTGATAAGCGTCAGGATTATGCCCATGAGCGGAATATGAATACCGTAGGAGTGTCATTCAGAATTGGAAAATCTAGAAAAGGAAGCTGAAAAGAGAAGATGCGCAACAAAAAGAGTGGCTAGTACAATGCAAAGAAGATGCACAACGAAAATTGTACTCCCCCTGTTTTAGTTTTAATTTGTTTGACTTATTTTTCTTTTTAGTCTGTTTTAAGAAAAGAATCTCTTTCCTTTTTTGGCAACTCTTTAGTTTTAATTTTCCACATGGCATGTTTAAACTTCAAGATTGAAGGGCATTTTGGTACATTCAAACATATCTTCAGTTTAAGACGGCAAGATTCAAAAGTTCCTTTACTTTCATAAAGTTCGTGCAAAGGCAAAAACAGGCAAACAAATTGAAACGGAAGGAGTAATTAACTAGAGAGATGAAGCTAACCTTATGATGGTGGACACTGTTGAGAAGGTAAGTATAACTTTGAGCAAGCTTAATTCTTTGCTGGATAAAAGAAGGGTCTTCCAATTCAAGATTTCTCTTCTTCCTAAACTCTTCCCTGATGAAGTCAGTGAAATGAACCTTGTGTTCTTCCTTCCCTATATGCTTTTCCACTGCTTTTAGTAGATTTCTATACACCATCGGCGTAGCTCTTAACCCCATTTCTGCAAAATCCCCAAATAACCATCAACCTTAGAGATTTAACTAGCACTTTAAAAATCCAAATATTGTGCCAAATAAGAAACCCATAGCACAAAAGGATTTAGAAGATAACTAGCCCCATTTGATAATTCAGATCGATGTTTTGCCGGACTAAGCAATGTGAATAAGTATTGGTGAAACCCAAAATTAAACAATATTGCTAAAGCTCGAAAGTGAAAAAAGATATACTCCTTGTTCACATTTTATCTAGCCATAAACATAATACATAAACGAGTATTTACAATTGAGAAGGTAAGTATAATTTTAGCTTCATCTCTATAGTTATTTACCATTTTCATTGCATTGTCTTTTTTGCGTTGTACTAGCCATTTTTCGTTTAGAATGCATATCAGATTATAATCATCCTAAGTTGTGTGAAGCAAGGGTATAGGATTAAATCAGTTACATGTCAATGCTTTATATGGAGAAAGAATTTATCATAAAAGTGCGGACATAGCATCGTCCATTTCATTGCTAACTATGTTATCCTGCAACAATCAAAAGCTGTTTATATAAAGGTGATGTAATATGAACGCTTCATCAAGGTAAGTGTTGTTAAGGAGTTGCTCATGGGTTTGATATTGCGACATGGTATCCATACCATCAAAAAGTCATCAATAGAATCAACTCTTCATTGTATCAGCAAGTATAAAAATAATTTTTCGCTAAAACTGAGAAGTAATGATATTACTACTTGTGAAACTTCTTATAATATAAGGGGGATTACATGATAAGTTTATACTCTGTCTGGATGGTTGTTACGTATTGTTTCATAATGTATCGTATTGTATTGTATCGTCAGGGGCATAGCTACCTTGACTCCAGGGTGGTCACTCGAATACCCTTCATTGAAAATTATATTGTGCATACACAAAATAATACTGTGTATATAAGTCAAAAACAACTTTTTAGAGATATATACTAAAGTTTTGAACACCATTAGAAAAATTCCTAGCTTAGCCAGTGTGTATCGTACTATATTGTTTTAATGAATATAATTTGGATAGATTGTATCATTTTTTATCATTACATAATCTTACACATCAATAATTTAAAGGATAAACCTAGTAGAAAAGTAGGGTATGGGATAGGACTACTATAAAAAGTAGGATAAAAAATAAAATAGGATTATTAAATAATAAGTAAATGCAAAAGGAGAAAAAAATATAAGGTAACGACGGGATCCCCAAACAATGGAACTTAACAATATAATTTAAGTAATAATCAAAATGAACCTGGTATTTCAACTAACAATTCAATACAATACAATACAATACCATGGGTAACAACCATCCAAACACACTGTTAGTAGGAGGTAAACGAAAATCCCTAATTGGATCAAATTGTAGAGGTGTTTACTGTTTTAAGTCGATAAAAGATAAAGCTACGCTAAAATAAGAACATGAGATAAATGATTTAAGCTTCAAAACTAATCTAACTGTAATATCCTTATACATAGAGCAGAGAAAATAAACTACTCTTAAATAATTACATAGAACAAACACGCAATTAGATACATAATTAAAAGAAAACAGAATTGTAAATGAGAATTACCTCTTGCCAAGCAGCCAACCGGACAATATAAAAATCTGAAGGCTGCTGGTGTTTTAGCTGCTGTCGTTGTGTGTGTGTGTTGAAGCATGAAAATGAGGAGGACGAAGAAGTGAGGTTTGGGCCCGGGTCAGCGAAAATGGGCCAAAAATTGGCTGCGATTTGGGCAAAATATAAGAAGCCAATTACGGGGGAAAAGAGGACTGAAGTGGGTATGTTCAAAGGACCTGGTCCTTTGGGTGGGTGGGGTGGGGTGGGGGGGGGGGGCGGTTGATCTAAAATGCTTAATTAATTGATAAAATTGGGAATGAGACAAATTTGTATATTTGATTAGTTATCGAGTTTTTTTAATTTTAACAATGTAAAAATAAAGATATAGTAATACATAAACAGGCGCTCAAACTTCACTTCGGCTGGCAAGTAAGCACTTCAACTTTGAGAATAAACATCTAGACACCTCAACTTGTCTCCATTGTTTCAGTTCAAAACTTCAACTTACAAAATGATTATCTAGACACCTCCAAAACTTATGTGTCATGTCAGCCTTGGATGTCCACGAAACAATGTGCGGATGAGTTGGAGTGTTTTAGTTGCTAATTGAGACCAAGTTGGAAGTGTCTAGATGTGTACTTTCAAATTTAGAGTGTTTGTTTGCTAGTTGGAGCCAAATTTAAGTGTCTGTTTAACGAAAACAAGTAAAGTAATTCGGAAGAAGGTATTACATAATGAAGGCACGCTTAGGTGCTTACATTCCCCCTTTATCTAAAAACAAAAAAAAAACATGAAAATTAAAATTTTCTCCATAAGCAAACAAGCTTATTATGATACTCCATGTTAACAAATCAAACAACAAGAACATGGTTATCTATCTTCAAATTGTTCTGTTCTGAGTTTGCCACATGGGGTTAGCAACAACAAATAACACTTTATATTAATTAATCAAATTTGAAAGAACAAAAGTATAGCAATCTTGAAACAAAAAGCAAATGAACAAGTCCCAAAACTTGTATAATGAGGATTTCACGTGACATAAATGAAATTGCAATTCATACTACTTTACTAACTTATGTATAAGTAATTTATGTATATCGATTAGAAAAAATAAACAGATTAATTTGTGATAAACAGATAGTAGTAGTACTTAAATAATTTAACTAGGTTCCGAAAACATCCAATGTGATTTAATTAAACGAGGTATATTTTAGGGGTGTCAATGGTTTTTAAAAAATCGACGGAACCGATCAAACCGTACCGAATAATTGGGTAGGTTTTTTATTTTATAAAAATTAATCAAAAAATATCAAACCGTACCGAATAATACATGTATAAACATATTTCATATATTAAGTTTAGAAATAATAAAATATTAGAAAATTTGCTTAGGACTCGGGGTGATGGAAAGCGGCAACAAAATTAACACTCAAAGTCCTAATATTGAAAATTACTGTACTACTCCGATCGAAACTAAATTTGTTTTAGAATTTTGACTCTTGAGTAGTAACTAGTAAGCTACAAGGTATTCCAATGATCTAGGGTAACAAACTACATGTTATTAGATATTTTTCCTTTCTTATGATTTAAATTTCTCTTATTCGATAATTATTTTAAGTACGACTCAAATCTTGAGTTTCATCTTCATTAATTTTGATAATATGAAATAAAACAATCAAAAAAATAATATAATACAAATTTTATAAAATAACCATCGAAACCATACTATTACACCCCTTTTTAACACCCCTTTTAACAGTAACCTAGAATTACTAGTGTAGTATATTTATACAAATAATGCAGTCAAGTTGGAGAGGTCTTCAAGGCATATCTTAACATAACAACAACTAACTTTCTCGTAACAAATGAAACTCATAACTTTTTCCACAAAACAAAAAAGGTAGACTCACTTGGTTAGCTATAAAAATTATTTAGTCCATCCCAAATTAACGGTCAATTAAATTTAGTTAGCGTTTGGACATGTGATTTCAAATTATGAGATGAAATCAATATTTGAATATGTGATTCCATCTCACGATTAAATTTCAAATTCTCAAAAAACTATCATAAAATACTCATATCAATCATTATTTCTTAAGGTGTGTAAAGTTCAAAATGGACAAGTAAAAATAAATAGAGAGAGAGTAATTTATAAGTCGATTAAATTAGCTTACAAGTAATTTTCTTAGTTTATTTAAACATTTGACAAAAACGAAAAAGTATTTATAAATCAAATTAAGTTGATCACTCGCTATTTATGACTTTTCAACTTATAAGCATGTTTGGTTCGCATTTTTTTATTTAAAAAAATATAATTTCAAAATGCTCGTCCTAAAACATACTCACAAGTCACAATTATCTTTCTATTCTATTTCCGCCATTCGTCTTTTATTGATACAAAAAACTATTATTATATATATATTATTCAAATAGTTATAAGGACATTGCAACCATTTTAAGAGAACGTTGTTTATCAATATCTTTTTATCAAATGCATTAACGGTTTATTATAATTTTCAACACTTTTTTTTTTACATATACACACATATATTTTGTTTATAAATTCAGTTTCAATACCTAATATTTTTTCAGAACACTTGATACATACTAATTACTTTTAATTAGCAAATCTAAATGGATTCTTACTCAGTTATTTAATTATTTAGTGATCAGTACGCAGGTTCCAGGAACCATCCTAATTTTGCCCTCTACCTCTCAATATAAAAAAAATACAAAATCAGATATTTAAAGTTTATTACAACGGTAATTACCTATTTATAAATATTTTCATTTTCGCTTAAGATAAAATTTGAATAAAAAAATAAAAACGAATATTTATGTGCCCGCCATGATCCCAAAAACTATCCCGCTTTTTGAGTTCGGGCTTTTTTTGGATCGACTCGGGCTTTTTAATCTTTGACCATATGCCACGTGTCTACTCCCCATACGTAGTAAACTATGGCCCACCCTGTTTCTGAATGTTTCTATTTATGTGCTTCCCCGTTCTCATATAATGCCACTGGGGCAGGCACAGTCTCCCTGCTCTGCTTACTGCTAAACAATGGAGCGCCACATACACAGTTTTTTTTTTTGCACTATTCAAAAACCCTAGCTTGCTAATATTTTTGGGATCTTTGACTATTTTTCTTTATATATATAATTTCATTTTGTAAGCGTTACGTTTTCTTCTATTTGTATGGTAAGCCGGAAATCATGGCTTCAGCTTGCGTAAACAAAATGGGTATGTCGCCGGAGAAGTTTTTGGATTGTTCTCCGGCTGCAAAGTACAAGTCATTTGGATGGTTAAGTCCGAGGATGTCATTCAGCGGAGGCGAAGGTTCCAAGGTTGCCGGAGCAAAGAAGACGAGTACTGTTGAAGCTGATAGGGTGGAGGAATTAGATCCAGAAGTTTCTAAAGATATGGCGGATTTTGAGTTTCGCGCACTTGAAGATCCGGTGAATATGCTGCCAGCTGATGAGCTTTTTTACGATGGAAAACTGGTGCCGCTTCATCTTACCATGATCCGTCCGGCTACGTCTACTACGACGTCGTCGGGTGCTGTTTCCGCCGGTGTAAGATCGCCGGATACACCTCAAGTTCTAAGTATGAGAAATGAGATTTGTAATGCTGATCCGTATTTGTTCTCTCCAAAAGCACCTAGGTGTACTACACGATGGAGGGAGCTTCTCGGGTTGAAGAAACAGCATCAGAACATTAACAATGGGGTGAAGCAGGAAGCTCAGAGAACGTCGTCGTTGCCGAGCAATGCAGCTCATAAATCCCTGAAAAATTTCCTTCATCGCAACTCCAAGTCCTTGAGCTCTTCTCTGGACTCGTCTTCTCTTCACCTTCCATTGTTGAAAGACTCCGATACAGAGTCCGTTTCAATTTCTTCACGATTATCCCTTTCGTCTTCCTCTTCAGGCCATGAACACGACGATCTTCCTAGACTCTCTCTTGATTCAGATAAACCAAACAGTTTCTCTCGAAATGCAAGTCATCAACGTAGGGTTCGTGTTGTGAAATATAGAGTATCTTCATGTGAAAATCCCCTTGCTAATAGAGCTGGCAGAAGCCCAGTACGTAAACAACCAGACCTTACTGTCACTACCATCCGAGTTGCCTCTGTTGACAGTCCTCGTATGAACTCGTCAGGGAAGATCGTTTTCCATAGCCTGGAAAGAAGCTCAAGCAGTCCAAGTACCTTCAATGGCGGACCAAGGTATAAACACAGAGGAATGGAAAGATCTTATTCAGCTAACGTCCGTGTTACTCCTGTTCTCAATGTCCCCGTTTGTAAATCAGGGGTCTTCGGATTCCCTCTGTTTTCTTCCTCATCATCAGCCTCTACTGTATCCGGAAACAAAGGATATCACAGTAACATGAACAGGCCCAGAACAACAGATCGTATCAAAGAATGAGAAAGAGTTTTAGGCTATAGAAAACTCGGTAATCCTTACCCTTTTTTTCCATTAGATTTTTGAGGGTTGTTTTTTTCTTGTTTTGGAGGTTCAATTTTTCAGGCTTTAGAAAAAAAATTAATGTAAATATGCAGACTTCCATTGTTCTTCTTCCTTTTTTTTTTTTTGCTAACTCTGATGGTAAAAGCTAATGTTTTTTGAATTTTCTTATTAATGGAGTACTACTTATTACTATATTTCTTGTAACTGAAAGCTATGGGAATCTCTGTTATACTTTTTGAAGCTTTTCAAAAAAGTTCTTCTTCCCTTTCTTTTCATTCTTGAATGAATCATGACAAGATGTTTGCACTAGCGTTTGAGAATCACGCGCCTATGGTTGTAGTGGGTTATGGGTTTTGAGAACTGTAACATTTTTCTGGGCAGAAGGGAAGAAGGTAACGTGACATGCATTGGCATCTTTCTCTGCTATTGCTTTACTGTAAGGAAATATAATTTTTTGTAATATTATTCATTTTTGTTACTTCAATTATTGTTTTTTTTTTTCTTTTTGGTGTTGAAATTTGGGAAATGGTGACATGTTATTTTGAATACACACTGAGGAAATGGCAGGTTTTGCTGATCAATCTGTTTTTTTGCACGTCAGTCTGATCCCTACTACACCTTATAATAAGGACCAGTATGTGTTGTATGGGTGTGAAGATTTCTATATAAAAAAATATATTGATATAATCTCATAAGTGAAATCGAATAAGAATAGCGTTACGCAAACGTTGTTTCCGTAGAAAAACAATGGCTGGTTAAAGTTTATGCACTACAGTTAGTTTAAACATGTAACAGGACTAAAACAAACAACATTTAACTTGAAGGGAATTACTTTTTAGATGGGTTATTTTGGGTTCAACTCAATAACGGTTAATGACCCTATTCATACAAATATCGAACAAGGTGAAAGTTCAAATAGTCAATCAACTAAGCTGCTAAGATTCTCCGTACGTTACATTGCTCTATTGAGAGAATGAAAGTCTGTTTCATTAGATATAAGAAGAGTTTTGTATAAAGCTTTGCATGATTAATGCATGCTGCTACCATGTGGAAACTGGGCAGATTCTACAGTCCATTAAGTGATAAGTCCATGTTAAAATATCTTAGACTACTTTACAAGTGTGAAATAAATGTTGTTGGAGAATCCATTTACTAAATAAATGTGCTCTGTCACCCAATGAAAAAGTCATACTCTCTCTATCTCAATTTATTTATCTTATTTTTTAGTTCATTTCAAAAAGAATATTTATTTACTTTTTTTTGATAATTTTTTATTTTTAATTTTTCACTTGACGTATTTAAAATCACACCATTAAAAGTACCTTTGTCTACTCAACAGCCAATTGCTCTATATGCTATAGTGCTTCTTTTGGACTGTTCTCTTTTCTCTATGCTAACTAAAAACAAATTTGCTTCGTACTACTCACTATTTATCACTGAGATTTTCAAAGATTTTTTCTTTTTACATTTAAATTGAATTTACCAATCAATCTAGAATCTATTCAATCCAAAAAGTAAATAAATTGGTCTTAAATCTTAATTAATGCTTTTGATTGGTCATATATGTATGGAAGTTGAGCTGAACTCATGTGTGAAGCTAGAGAAAAAAGATTACATTTATCGAAAAATCATACTGTATATATAAATATTATAAATGTTGAACTCTCTTAATGATAGTATTCAATATTAACGAAATAACATTATCTACACAATTATATTACTCGTAAGGTAAAAGGGAAAGGGGTCTGATTGGCCGGAAAATCACATTATGTATATATTATAGATGTTTAATATGCTTAGTGAAAATCATGTCTTCATCATTATTAATTGTACTCATTGACAGAATAAAAAATATATTTATGCATTTATGTTACTTGAAAGATATTTACGCGGGTCACTTTATGAAAATGATAATTAACATGTGTATTAGTAACCGAACAAAGTACTTATTGTAGTGAATAAACCCAGAGAGTCCCGTAAGTAAGAACTTACCAGAATTCGATATTTACATCAAATCGATGAACACGTATAGATGGTCTTCTATGTACATATTTTTTAATCTCTTAACATTGTATGATTAGTTAATGCACAATATCTTTATCTTAATATATCACTTAATTATGATTAACTAACATGATTTCGTATAAAAACAAAACAGTAGCAGTGAGGATTTTTTTTTTACCCTGGCAGGGATGTTGCAGCTTTTGCAAGTATATAACATGAAATTTGTACATCGAAAAGTTCAAAACTGAAAATAGTAACAATGCTCTTTTTCTCGATATATATAAGAAGCGAAGCTAGAATTTTAATTTTATGGGTTCTGGATTTTATAACGATGATTTCAAGTGTTAATAACTGGATTTTAAACTTAATATTTATACTAATAATACACTGTTGAAACAAAAGTTACTGGATTCGATCGAACCCGTACCCAAACTTCTAGCTCCGCCCCTACTTGAAGACAATATAGAAAAAAGTGGGGAAAGAGGTTCATGCATGTGTGAATTTTGTAGTGTAAATCAGATAAAGATATAACAGTTCTTTCAGTTGTCGTTGTCCTCTCTTCATGTCCCCATTCTCTTTGTTAAAATCTTCCTATATATAATGCTTCTCAATGTATAGCCTCAAATCTAAATTATGTAAATTATTGGAACAGTCCCACTTGATTCCAATAAATTGAACATTCTTTGTTTCGTTATCAATTCAGAATTTAAACGTTATAAGTTCAGATTCTTAAAGATCGATACACATATTTGATCTAACTATCGATACTCATTAACTCCAAAATACTGATTTTTTTTTGAAATTGTGAACTGAGTGGTGATTGGATCCTTTATTGTTCTCGTCCACCTTTACTCTTGACCTATCAGTTGTTTAGACTTTTCAAAAATAGCGTCGCGTATGTGTCTAATCCTTCAAAAGTTATACGATATGAGTGTGATAACATTTTTGAAAAGATCGAGCAATATAGCTTTTTAGTAACCATTAATTATTTCTTTGTATTGAGAATGCAAATTTTTACAAATTTCGAGTCTATCTGCTTGGAATTTCCATGATAAGTTTCTTGACTTTGACCACTGGTTTTTACTATGGTCATGAACTTATGGGGTTACTCATCTTCAGTGCTTTTTAGACATTGGCAATACCAGTTTATTCTTTGCTCCATTTGACCAAAATTTACTCTGAAGAAACTGAGATTTTGAGTTTATGAGTTTTCAATTTTAGAAACGATAATTTTATTAAAAGAATTATTTAACACAAATATACAAAGTTCGAGCCAAAATTATTGAATTCTGTCGAACCGTAAGGTGAAGATACTATGGCTCCACCCCTTACCACAATCATGAAATTAATGTGCTTAACTGAAAAGAAATACTCTTTTCCCTATGTTCCAATTTATGTGGCACTTTTTGCTTTTTGAGAGTCGACTATTTTAAGTTTGATCGTGAATTTGGGCGTGAAAACAACATAAAAAGTACTATAAGTCACGATAATTGACAATTCAAAACATTTAAAGATATATATAAAAAAATTACAATCAAAGATGGACTTGTTTGAATCTCGAAATTTAAAAAATGCCACATAAATTGAAACGGAGGAAGTATTTAAAGAAGAAAAAATCTTAAATTTTAGTAAATCTTTTTCCAGTGAAACTGGATTTTTACATTAAGAATTGCTTCATTTTATATACATTTAATTTGACATTGACATGAGTGTGCAGGTCTAGTGGCCGTTGCCAAATATCATTTAGGTAGCATAGTGTTAGTGGAGCAGCCTAAAGGTTCTTTTGTAGTGCCAGTAAAGGAAAAAGTGATACAGTAATATTAACCAATTCTTCATAGCATTTATTTATACAACAATTGTCTCACTAGTCGATGTTGCAGCCTTGCAATATTCGATTGCCCTTTTTTCTCAAAACCATTTCTAATCAAGTGATTTCTCTTGATAGCGAGTGCTTTACCTGAGTTGAATTATGTCGAGCAACCAACCAAAGTGCACAAATACGCAATTTTGAATCCACCATTTATGTCATATTCGTAATACGTAAAAATTTGTAAGTTTATCCACTTTAAAATACGCAATTTCATTTGGCTAAAATTCAGGTACATAATTGAAGTTCAGTCAGTTGCCTGAACTTCAAACACATATGGGCTATGGCTAAAGTTCATTTTTTTTTGTATTTTTGCAAGAACCGCAAAATAAAATTTTACCGAAATTTTTGAAATTGTTCCGAAGTGAGTAGACATACAAAAAAAGGTTTACAAGTATATTAAATAGTAGTGTTCAAATAGACTATCACATACTTCTTCTGTTTCTTTTTTACTTGTCATGTTTCGTTTCACGAGAGTCAGTTTGACTATTTTTTGGAGCTTAGATTGAATCAGATTAATTCAATATTTAGATGTTTGAATACAATATGAAAAATAGTATAAGTTGCAATCATTCTCATATTAATATGATGAAAAAATATATGTTAAAAATATTGGTCAAAGTCCATATAATTTGACTCTCGAAAAGCGAAATATAACAAATAAAAAAGAACGGAATGAGTACAAATTTTACAAAATTATTGTATTTAGTACTCTAATGAGCTTTAGAACACCCCTCATGGAGACTCTTATTTTAAACAAGCAAAAATTTGAATTAATCAAACAAACAAAATTAATATATGATTAGAGAAAAGCTTCTAGCAAGTGGAGCTTCACCTTCATGTGCACATGCAAAGATCAACTAAATGTGTTTAAATTATTGAAAAATGCCAAATGAGAAAAGGTGTTTTGGGAACAAAAACATATATGAGAGTAGTGGATTAGCATGTACTTAAATATATTCTTAGCAAACCAAAGACAAATATTAGAATTGAAAAAAGCTGCTGCACAAGTTGTTGTTTAGTTTAGACAGACAGGCAAAGCCCCCTGCAGCCTGCCTTAATTTTATCAACAATCCCTTTGTTTTCTTCTTCTTTTTCTTTAACCTTTGCTTAATTATATAATGTTTTTAATTTGTCTAAATTCTTATAATTATATAATATGGTTACACAGTGAAATGTCTTTGTCTCTATATAATATAAATCAATAGTAGAGTTGGTAATTGTTAGTGTCTCTTTCTTAGTTCGAAAGGAGACATATAGATTGAGGAAATGTCTTGGGTGAATGCAATTTTTTTGTCTTGTGGTGATTTTTGTCATACTTGAGTTTTTCTCATTCAGATTTGAATAAATTAATTTTTAATTATGATATGATAAAGTTTTTAAATTACATCAACATTTAACACTTAATCTGTTCATATTGTCTGAAACTTAAATACTAAGCATATTTAAGAGTTTAAACCGAAATTATCATATTTCTTGTATATTAATTCTTGGTAACAATATGTGTGATATTTTCAAATAAAAAAATATTTGCAAGTAATGAAAACAAAATATACATCTTTAATTAGCATGTTTATATCACATAAAGTTTTAAGAGTATTGGAACTTGGAAGTATTAAAGTACTTAAATTATACTTTTGCTTAATTTTCTAGCCAATATTCGATACCTACTTTGAATTTTTGACTAATCTGGTCGAAACGTCTCATTTTAAAGAATAAAACGCTCTAAAATGATTCAACCCGAGATCTTTTATTAAGAAATGAAAGATTTTTATCACTCCACATTAACCTTTGATGGTAAATTATAGTAGTAGTATATTTATTAGGAACGTGATGTTAATGAAATTGTCGGTTCACGAGATTCTCTTTTACTCCACTAAATAAATAAATAAATAATGATATTAGTAGTATAGTGATGGTGATGTAGGTGTTGTTTATTAAGGACAAATAGTGGGATTTGGAAATATTCGGTCGTATACAAAATCCATCGACCCAATTTTATAAATTCCATGCATCTATCTGCACGACAAAATTCACGAGACCAATATTCAACATTGATCCCTATTTTGCTGGTTTCCCTACACACCACAGAGGGAAGAATGACTGAAATAGTGTATTCACTTACACTTTTTTTTTAGGATTAATTACATTGTTTGTTCGGATATATTTTGATTATTATTATAGAGAATATATAATATAAAGTCAGTAGAAAAAAGAAGAAGAAGAACTACATATAATTAAGGCATTGTACTCTTAATGATGTGCGTCCTTTCTGAGAAAAGCGGTGCGAACTTGGCTAAAATAGGACCATGTCACGTGATGTTATTTACCTTTGATATGAAAATTGAAAAAAAACCAATGCTGAGTAAGTTTCAAATTCAAAAATTTCTTGGAATTGATCTAATTTTTTAGATTCAAAGTGTTTCACGAGGGAATCCATCGTCTTTAGGATTCTATCATAGAAATCGCAAAAAGGGTATATGTTGCTGACATTTTGAAAGGATTAAAAGCCTAAACGAGTCATGAAGCATTTTTGAGTCGGTTTAGTCCAACAATTGGTATAAAAACTAACGATTGACGGGGTGAGTATGAAGATCAGATAGCATAATGATGTAGCGGGCTCGAGTTATCGCCTTTGCCTGTCTATGAGTCGGTTTACTAGCTTTATTCGTAAAATGAAAGACGCTTGAGCAAATAGAAACAGTTTTGATGATTGACAAACACGTTTTAAAAGAACCAGGTCCTTTAGAGTTCTAAAAATGTGTCGTAAATGTGATTGTGTATTTAAATCTGCTATTATGATTCCTGAAGAACCTGGTTCTTCAATAAATTAAAAATAGGAGGTCTCTAGAATAACAAAGTCACATGCAAAAAAGAAGTGTATAGTATATATAGATTGGTAGCTATAGGGAGGGAGATTTTTTGTAGAAGTGACTGGTCAAGTCTCTACAATGGTAAATGTGTATAATGGAATAGGAATATGAAAGGCACTTAATCAAAAGTGTGACTTGTAAACGACAAAGTGCTGTTGCTAGCTAACTCCTACAGGCTACAGCTAACAGTCCTAGTATAGTCTATAGTAACAACATCAATAGTGAACAGACAACAGGGGAAATGAATCTCATGTCTGTCTCAACAAACAAAAATTTGGAACAAGACAAACTATGCATTTAATTTTGAACTTGAATTTCCCCTGTGCTTTGCCTTCTCATTTCCAATAATCATTTGGAGATGGTGAAGTGATGGCATGATGCTAAGTTGATTAATTTTTAACCATGCCAAAGGTAATTCGGAGATGCGTACACATAAGAAGATGCTAGTTCTGAGTTTCGGTGGCCATAAATGTTCGATCATATGGGTGGCATATAGTAATTATTCTCCAATTTTGACATGTGGATTGTGGTAATGGGCCACGTGAAACTTAGTTTGAGAAGAAGACTCGTGAATCATGTTGATGCCTTGATGAGATTATTGGTTGTGCACACAAAGTCTAATGTTGATAGTTGAAAAGATTAGGAAGCTATATATAAGAGGTAAAACTATAAATAAGCATTTAACGGTATGGAGATTTTCGAGGAAAATCATGAGAGCATGATCTAAAACCGATGTTATCACAATCACACTAAGCGAGCATTTGACCATAGATTTCGGATCAGATTTTGAAAATTTATCTTCAAATATTTGTTTGGCCATGAAATTTAAGCAGATTAACCTGAAAATATGATCTTCAAATGAGCTCGTTGTTGGATTTTTGAGACTTCCACTTACAAAACTTAAAGTTTTTTCGAATAAAAACGCAAGTTCAATCACAACTTCAAAAATTCAGATTTTCAAGTTTCAACTTTAAAATCTATCGTCAAACATGAGCTGAGGTAAGAGTATTTTTGGACCGACTTTGTCCAATAGAAAAATCTTCCTCTCTTGATTTAAAGTTGTAAATAATAAGAAAAGGAAAGGAAGCTTTCAGAGAGAGGTACAATTAGAACTTGTTAGTTAGGTGATAGTCAAGGATAAAAATTAAACAGTGAATAAGCTATAGGAGTATTTGTTGATGGAAAAGGAGATGAAAATTGAGAACTTCTACTGAGATATTTTGTACTATGCAGGATAAAAAGCTTTAAAGCTGCCTAAATTTATCTCATCTGTTTTACTATTGTGCTGTGATGTGCTGTGGCTGTTGCAGTTTGTGGCATGCTATTATGAGTTGTAACTTGAAAGTACTCTTATGTCTCCTTGTTGTGCATTTGCTTTTGCAACAATTTGTTTTCTTTTGTTTCTTTTTTCTTTCTTTTCTATATATACTTTCTCTACTTTTCCTTTTATTGGTTTTTGGGAGATTCTTCATGGGGTATTACCCAAAGAGTATTATCAACAAGAGTTTGATGGAGGGATATTCCTTCTTAGCAATAACTTTCGCGTTCGGGTTTTGGTTATGAAATTATCTTTATTAGGGAGCACTTTACTCTCAATATGAGATTTTCTGGCATGAGTATGAATTTAACTAGATCCCAGTACGAATATCAAACACCAAATAGAGAATGAGTAAAATACTAATAGAGTTTAAAAGTGTCTTTTCTTATGAAACGTATTTTCTTAAAGTATATATATATCAATAATTAATAATAACATTAGTAAACCAAAAAGTGTGTTGATGAAATTTTTGAATACTAAAGATTACTAGTAATGTCTTAAATATTAGTGGGAACGAGTAATACTCAGTTTAAAATTTAGATAGTCCATCACACTATGCTGAAGTTTCACATATAAAAGTTTAAAATTCTATCACATTGTGTTAAAGTTTCTCGTAAAGGGAGTTTTCAAATTCTATGCTAGAGTTTCGCTTGTAAAAATTCGAAACCCCAATGAAATTTCACATAAAAGAAAGTTTCCGAACCTCAATGTAGTTAGTTAAATCGTAGAAGTTTCGAACTTTAACTTGATATGTTGTAGTTTTTTCGTATTTTAGCTAGAGTTATTTTTAATTCAAGTTTAATTTCCGCATTAAAATCCGGGTAATTCTTAATTACATTTCAAAAAGGTGATTAAACTTTAAATACGAGTCTAAAAAGTGGCTAGCTCACACAACTTTTACACCTAAATGCACTTATTTAACGGCCCATACGCCTACCAACGCCAGCCCGTTCTGATAACTCTGATCCAAAGCCCAGTTCAAAATATTTGGGCTGATAGGCCTTATAACCCGGCCCATATATTGAATTCCCTACACACGAGCTTGGACTGAAATTCACCAGCAATCTGGGAAACTGTGGCGGGAGATTGCAAATTTCACCTTCAATGGCTGAAGAGTGCAAGTATTCTTGCAACACTGCGAGTGAAACCCTAGAATGGATTCATGCAATTGTCAACTTCATTGCACCTTATCGATACTTCTTAGATGCTCATGTCGTCAACTTTTTCAAGGTCTACTGTATGATTCATTTTTGAATTAAGCTAAGTTGAGCTATTTTTGCGACTGTATATGCTTTGCATATAGCATTCTGCTATCTTATGTGTGAAAATTTTTGCGAGTATATGCAGGATAGACTATGTGAAGCTGTTGATAAGGAATGGATGGATTGTTTACGCAAGGAGCCGGTCGAAAATCTTCTCCGAATACCTTCTGGTGTGGTTCAGGTAGTTATAAGTACTCACTCTATCTCATTTTAAGTGTCACCTTTTGGATTTCGATATTCAATTGGAAGTCTTCCTTTAACCGTAATTTTTTAAAAATATTTTGAATCGTCAATTATAGTACTTTTTACGTACTTTCCAAATATGTAAATTTTATTTCAATAAATTTAGAGTTTCCATTCCCGAATTCACGGTCAAAATTAAACTTGTTCGACTGTGGAAATTCGAACTGTGCCACAGAATTTGGGACAGAGGGAGTATATGTCTTTTTGTTTTACTTCCTACCTTTACGCTTTATATTGTTAATTTCATGTGTATTTAGATGAATTATTATTCTGTTTCCTGTTAATAGAGCATTTCCAATTCGAATTAGTGTGGTTAGTTGGAGCTATAGAAATTGTAGAGCTAGTAGGAGGTTCATTTTCTGCTTTGCGTCCACGGAGAGGAATTTCACATTTTTGCTAGAGATTACTTGTAGAAGGTCAAGCAGTAGCATATATTATCACTCCTCATTGCTAGTCTTATCTTGAATGTAACAAGTTCAACAAAAAGCAAAGTTCCATTGGCTCGAGTTTTGGCAGCTAGGGTCCATATGGAGCCATAAATGGGGATTCATATAGCCTACCCCAGCTAGTTTGGGATTGAGGCGTAGTAGTTGTTGTACTGTCAAGTATCGGCCACGAACTATCAAATGTAATTTGGATAGACATAGCCATAAGTTTTCTAGTGTGGTATCTATTCCTTTCACTGTATGGATTACTTTTAAATAACAGATTCTCAATACTTCATTCTGATGTCACTTATCCAGAACTAAAAACGAAAAAGATAAAGAAAAGAAAAACGAACACCTTTATTGTCTCCCAGCTAACTGTTATCTATAACAGTAAGATAACCTATGTTCCTTTGTTAATTGACTTTGTTCATTTATGGTGTTAGGATCACTGGCCTGGCTCACTTAAGGAGTTCATCCTTACTCTGAGGTCTCTTTCTCTTTCACGTGAACAGGCAAATTTTCAGGTATATTTATTTTTATTTTCATTCTTTTCTTAAATTTGTGATACATGGTAGTTATAGAATTACCATTAGAGCCTTTCTACTTATACATTTGAAGTTTTGTACACATAGCTTTCTGTACTGGTGGCATTTCTTCTGGTTAGTTGTTGTGGCTTCTGGGTTATGATATCTATAGAACTAGACTAAGGATATTTTGCCTACTCCCATAGCTGGTTCATTTCGCATAACTTTCTGTCTGAAGTCTAATGAGTTCTTGAAAGGTGCTAGATGACCCCTTCCATTGGTGAGTTCATTCTTTTTTCTTCAAATGTTCAAGACCATTTTGTAAGGCAGAATTTCACTTTTTCTGTTTGCTTGCAGGAATTTTCAGGAATGCACATAGCTTCACTAAGTAATGTTTTAGCTCAAGGCATGAAACATAAGAAAAAGCATGAAGTAAGGCATGAAATTATTTGCTTAGTCCTCTTACACACCTATCTTTGTGCTCAATTGGTTGGCTACAAATCTTTGGAGTAGTGTTTTATCCTTTCTGCTTTCGAGTTTTTGATTTTGTAGATTACTACCTGCTGATATAGGTCATTTAGGGAAGCTTCTTTTTTTACCATCAAGGTTTTACTACTCCCTCCGTTTCAAATTGATTGACTTGTTTTGACTTGGCACGGAGTTTAAGAAAATAAAGAAGACTTTTGAATCTTGTGGTGTTAAATTAAAGATATGTCAAATGTACCAAAATGCCCTTTAATCTTGTGGCCTTAAACATGCCATGTGGAAAGTTGCAATTAAAGAGTTGCTAAAAAGAGAAAGGGTCATTCTTTTTGAAACGGACTAAAATAGAAAGTAGGTCAAGTAAATTGAAACGGAGGGAGTATTAGCTTTTAGGTACACCAGAGAAGTGGCCTCCCTTGCTACTTGCTAGCTATGTTCTGCTCTAAGTATGTGATTGCAGAATATTTTTTCTAATATTGAATTTATGTGCGATAGAGCTTCTAAGCATATTCCTTCTTGTGTTTTGTTTTCTCAACCTGAATGAAAGAACATAATAAATTTTCAGAAGTTTGACAAAAGGGATCAAAGGATTCAGAGGTTTTTTTTTTGATTTTAAATGCTTTTCCTAATTAGAGATTAGGTTAAAAAAACCAAGCAGATTCCTTCCACGGGTTTAATTTTCTCAATCTGAGCGATTGAATGGTAAAATACTGTCTAAGCAGGTGGAAGCACTTTCTGCTCTAGTCAGTTTAGTCGCAAAGCAAGTTGGAGCCCGTACAGTTGTTGATGTTGGTGCTGGACAGGTGTGTCCGCTTCTGCTTTGTACAATTATCAGGCTTGTTCCTATGCAATTCACATATTCTGCCTCTTCTAGTGTTGATACATATGTGTGTGTATCTATATTTGCTTATTAGGATTATAACTTAAAAAATTATTTTATCTTAATTCATTTCGTAGAATGACTCAATACATAGGTAAACTCTACATGACCAAGGACTTTTGTGCGAGTTTGTAGATAGTGCTAGTTAATATTTATTAGCGTCAATTCCATGTTGGGTTTCTACCCGACAAAGGTAGGGGTAAAATCTGCCCACATCCTACCCTCTCCAGACCCCACTTGTGGGATTACACTGAGTATGTTGTTGTTGTTGTAGTAATTCCATGTTGGGTTAATGAATTAACCACCATTCAGCCTTAAGGTGCAATTACTCCTGATGGGCTTGAAAAGAATCCAAAACTTTTTCTAGTAATTCTAAATAAAATAACAATTATGCCACAATCTCAAGCAAGTTAGGATCAGGTAGAATTCTCATTCTTCATGTCGCTCCATTTAAGCTCATCTCCTTCAAATATTATACAAAATAGAATTGAGGTTGTAGTGATTCTGAACTTCTTCGCATCAGCTGAAAACTAAATGCCTTGTGAACCTTTTCTACCGGAGTAACCTTCACATTACCACTAGTTTCAATGAATTTTTTTGACTTCATCAATTCCTTAGAATTCATTCAGGAAGGTTGATTGTGAAAGAGCTAACTCATTTTTTTCCACTGATGTAATTTTCAGCATCTACTGAATCCAATATCTTTGAAATTCTGAGCTTACCTGATCAAAATAACAAAAAGAAATATTTTAGTAATCTTTTTGCGGAGAAATAATTATCTGGGTTATCTGGTTTTCCTGCTGTCGGCTTCTACTTAGACTGTTTATGTGGTGTAGGGTTATCTTGCACAAGTGCTTGCTTTTGACTACCAGCTTTCTGTAATCGCGATTGATGCTTGTTCACATCATGGTAAGATTACTGATGCACGTGCAGAGCGAATCAGGAAACACTATGCAGCTAAGATGCGTAAAAATTGGTAGGTAGAGTCTCAGAATGTGTCCTTGTCGAAATTATGATATATATGAAGCTCATATTCCTTATGCTAATGAAATCCTTATGTGAACTAGGTCTAAATTAACCTATATAACACTAAAAAAGTGGTCTGAAATTCTTGGCTGTACATTGAAAGTTGAGGACTATATCTGACTTGTTTTATGTTTGATTCGGAGGAAATGAAACTAAACTGAATATAGCTAAGATTCTTGCATTGCGTTGAGGGAGATAAACTTCTTTTTTTTTCCTCAGAGGGAAACAAACTTTTTAACTGCTGCAACTTGAGTTATTGGTTGAACTTTTCACAATAAATAACAGTGGTCTCCACTGCCTCATTATTCACCTTATTTCTAGACATCCAAAAATACATAGGTTAACTCTTAAGAACTTAGCTTTTCTAAAGCAATTTATGAGCAGTAGCACATGAAATACTTTTTTTAGGTACACTGGTGGGGGTGTTTAAGAAAAAGCTGATTTATTGCAGAAATTTGGCAGTACTCATTGTCCAGTTGACCAAAATATGCCTCTGCCTCAGTGCTCTACATCAATCTGATTCATGGTTACATTTAGTTAGCATCAGTATTTTGTGTCATTTTATTGGATGGTCTTCCTCTTTCAGAATGCTTATCCGTAGTCCATTTCCCTTTCTTCCAGCTCCGAACAGAGAGAGTTTAGTGTGCCAAAGACAGTTACATGCCGAGTGCTGTCTTCTGATACACTGAAGGCCTTGAGTAACTCCCCAGTAGAGAATGATCATGCAGGGAATCAACATTTGAGCCAAAAATGTTCAGTCTCTCAGCCATCTCGGCTTGCTGAGGATATACTACCTTCTCTGTCTTCTAGTGATTCAACTTTGGTTATTGCTGGACTTCATGCCTGTGGAGACCTCTCAGTGACAATGTTGAGGTGGGTACCATTTTGTATAATTGTGCTCCTTTCTAAGTCTCATGAGTTGATGCTGACCTAACAATATCTAAAGGCTTCTAGGACAACCATGAATGTTCATGGGCTACTCCATTTGTCTGACAAACTGACTGGTTAGTGGAGTTCGACTTGCGTTCTTTAGTGCATAAAATACTATGTCCAGAAAGATGGATATCCCATGTGTCTATTCTCCTTTGTCATTCTAAGACCTTAAAATATCATTTGGAATAAGTTCTGGATTTTATGTTTCTATCATATTAGGTATTATATTTTGAGAAGCTTTATGTGAATAATTCTTACTAAATGCCTTATTCTTATCTTAGTTTGCTTTATGGAATCGTTTTAGGTTATGATAGTCCCTCCCAATTGGATACTTGTGTGATGTGTAGTTGACTCAATATTTCTTTTAATTTAAGGACATTCTTGGAATGTGACAAAGCTAAGGCGGTGATTAGCATTGGTTGCTGTTATAACTTGCTTTCTGAAGAAGCCATTGACTTAGCAGATTCTTGTTGTGGTTTTCCTGTAAGTCAAGGTGTTAAATCTGCTGGAGTAATGCTTGACAAAGGTGCTCGTGATCTAGCTTGCCAGGTAGATGAGTATTATACTATTCTTTGTTGACCCTTGCTGGTAGAACCTGCTTGAATTAACAGTTCAAATTCGTTGCATCTCGAAAGCTGTCTACCTTTTCACTATAATTGTATTCCGACCTTGAGTTGCTTTATCAGAGTGCTGATAGATGGAGAGTCTTGGGTGCGCACGCTGGGCTTCACAACTTTGAGTTGCATGCATTCCGTGCTGCCTTCCAGATGGTACGTGCTGTTTATTTTGGTCTACTATTTAATTGGTTTCGTTGGGCTTATCTATAAGTCCTTTCATTGAAACATTTTGCCAATAGTAGCAGTGGTTTTAATGTTCACCTAGTCTATGCAGTAGCCCACTAACCTGCAGTTATTGTGAAGGTTCTCTTCAGACATTATCCGAACATATTGCCAGAAAGCCCTACAATAGGGCGTCAAGGGAAAGCCTTACGACGCCAACAGAATCAGAGGATCTTGGAGTCTAATTTGCATCATGGGGGCCCTTCAGAATCTGGTGAGTACTTCTAAAGGATACCATTGATGAACTTTGAGATTCAAGGTAAAACCATGTAACATGTATCTAGTATTAATTTCTGAATAACTTATTCATGAAAATTTATGTCAAATATTTATTGATAAGATGTCTCATATACTCTTGACCAGCCTTATATTTTGTAGATTTCATCATTTTGTGCAACTGTATATATGTTATTGTCATGCCCAAAACTGGAAGGATGCAACCGGCACCCGATGCCTTAAACTTCCATTGAGCGAAACAAACCTAACATGACATACTGAAATACATTCCATGCTTGCATAAGAAACATAACTTGATAACATTTCTTTAAAATATAAATGTGACATCATTCACCTAAACAATTGAAATAACATAAGTGTCATATATACACCCAAGTGTCGTAGCTTAACTGGGAAGGCTACCTATTAAGAAAATAATCTCTCAAGTGCTTTCTATGCAGGTGAACCACGGGAGAGTGTGGCGTTTCCTCATGAATACGCTTCTATTCAAAGTTCTAAAAGCAGCGAACCTAGAGCTGTGGACACATACTCACTATTTGTAAAATTTTGTGAATCTGGATTAGGTCGCCTACATCTCCCTCGTTTGGAGGATACAGATTACAGTGCAGTCTGGAGGGACTCTGAATCATATGCTGTAAGTAGGTTTGATGATATTATTATTGTTAGTGTCCTTTTTGGGGCCTGATAAATAACAACAAAAAAATAGATGTCTCTTTAAAAAAACAATAATCTTTTCCTTCTCTGATAAAGTAATCAACTTTCTGCAGGAGTTAATAGGGCCTTATTGGTCTCTTCGTGCTGCCCTGGGTCCCGTTTTGGAAACTCTTATACTTCTTGACCGATTATTGCTCCTCCAAGAGTATGGCAATGATCTGGAAGCGAGCCTCTTACCTATATTTAATCCTGTATTATCTCCGAGGAATATGGCTATCATAGCTAAGAAAATAAGCAAGAAGAAAATTTTCCAAAGTCCCCAAAATGTGATTCAACATGCTGTGTAACTATGATTTGTTCTCAGATATTTTGACAGCTTCTGTGTGTTATACTTTTTGAGAAATCCTTTAACCAGGAGATAAAAATGAACACAAGAAAAAGGAAGCAATTTGCGACCATAAACTAGCTTTCTACAGGGTCCTTGTGGAAGCAAATATTTACATGGACCTCTTAGTGGTGAAACGGTATTATATTTATATTCACTTCTTTGTGAATGGAAGTGAGAGAAGACGTAATGTTGGTAGACGTTAGTGGATTTTTGTTTGCAAGGTGTTGGCTGAAAGATTCTCTTTACACATTTGATCTCAAGTTGTCTACTGCTGTCTTTTCTCTTCTTTGAGAAGGCAAGACTGAGAATCGGTGTGATGGTTATCAATTGAAACATTTTGCTTAAGATGTGGATTTGTTTAATATCAACCAATTACCTTCTATAATCTTTTATCCATCCAACCTATTGCTTACTTAGATGTTTATTGGTCTAAAATTCTGACCACTCTGTATTCTTATGATCATCTTATTGACCTTTATTCAGTTGGGATATAATGTTATGAGAAACTGTCCTTGTTTTAACAAGTTGAGTACTATAATACAAGCTCGACGGTTTTGTCCACTGTCCTATGAAGTATTCAAGGAGAATAAACAAATGATATGCGATGACATGAACTTTTTTAGGCTACTTACACATTGATTACATTTTATATTCATATGTTATTCTTGTTTCCTTAATGTGTTGTCAAGTTTCTCGCAGATAACTCGTTATTATAATAGTAAATAAATGTCAGGATTGTGTGCCGGCCTTTTCAATCTTCTTTTTTTGTTTTCATGTACTGTATACATATTTCTGTTGATAGTCTTGTGTAAAGGCCTGAAATAGAAGCTTAATTCTTAAGTATACTTGTGAGAAATTTGGGATAAGATTACCTTGACTAAGTGCAACAAACTATAAAGTGCATTATTTATCATGATTGCCATTGCTAAATAGACTGTAGTGCAGGCTTACTTGCTGGAGAAAATGACTTGCAGAATCTTTAAAGAGTACTTCCTGTGGATATTGGGGAGTTGTATGCAGTGTACATATTTGCAAAAGCAAGAAGGTACATTGCTAACTCCTTTTATACTTTTTAAATCTTTTGGTTAGGAGGAATTTTACTCCTTTGTAGACTAATGTGTATGTGTAACCACAACGACATAGCCAGTGTAATTCCACAAGTAGGGTATGGGAAAGGTAGGATGTACGCAGACTGTATCTCAACCTTTGTGAGGTAGAGAGACTGTTTCCAATAGACCCTCGGTTCAAAAGGAAAGTGTCTTGACGCGGGATTAATTTTAAACTGAGTTGAATACACCAATGATTTTGTAGTTTATATTTGGTTAATACTCTGCCAAACCGATGCATGCACACAGAGTCTTCTGGACTTGCGTATGTGTAATGATGCTGGAATGATGGAGACAGGCCTAATTGTATTTTATCTATAAACCTAACAATTCTGTCTCATTATCAAATTCTCCCTTCCATTTTCTAATATTATTAGTAAATCAAACCTCAATCCATGGTTGGTTAGAAATATTCTTACATTTTATATGTAGCTTTCTTCTTTTCAACTATAATTGTGTGGCTTTGTCCGCCCACCTAATAATCTCTCTCGAGAACTAAGTCCCACATGATCTAGTCCGTTACTCATCTAATGAAATTTTGTGGGTCAAATTATCCCTATCTGTGACTTAATTTGCAAGACATAAGTTTAGAAAACTTTTGCCTTGTCCGATGTAAGTTGTGTAGTATCTAATTTTGTAAGGCATAAGTTTAGAGAATTTTTCTCTTGTCCGACAAAAGTTCCATAGGAACTAAATTATATCTGGCAAGGCATAACTTTTGAGTTATGAATTGAAGTTATGCCTTTAATGACATAAGTTCTTTAGGAATTAAGTGATATAACTTGTGTTATATTATGATATGAAAATATAAATTTTTCCTTGCGATTTTTACTTCTTGATGTCAGGAGTATTTTCGGACACTTTTTTTTTACGTAAACTGTTGAGTAAAAAATTAAAAACCAACCCAAAGGACTTTTTTGCGAATGACCCACTTCTTTTCCTTATCAACTTCCAATATAGTATTTTATTCACACATGTACCAATAACTTTGACCCATTTGCTTTTGATGGCCATGGTGTCCGAGTTAGCTTTTGCGCATCTTAATTAGTTTCACAGGATATCTACCTCCTATCACCAGCAACAAGTACCAAAATTACCTTTGACCCATTTTGATCCTACAATTTGACGGATCATTTCAAATTCAATTCATGAAATCGAATCAACAAGCATACCATAACCAATTCAGTTAAATTTAGACACTAAAAGATGAATTAAATTTTGTAACCTCCACCTCAAATTACATACTATTCATATAGTTAAGAGTGTTTCTAGATGATAGAATTCAAAGGTCAGTGCCCCGTGCTCGCCGTCAAGAGCATTAATCTCAGGAGACATTTGATTTAGACATATAAAGAAAAATGGGACTAACAGCTGTCACCTTTTGGAGTGGACACACGTGAAGGTTTGAATAAATATTTGTCATTAGTGACACTTGTTAGTTCATTAGTAGGTGGGACAAATCAGATATTAGTAAGAATGACATTGAAATTCCCACTAGCAAAGATGATTATTACTATTTAAAACAGGATTACTCAATGAAGTTGCTATCAAAGGAAAAGGTAAGTATTCAAACAATTCAAGGAATTTGGTATAAAATACAAAAACTTGCATTTCCAAACTTTATACACTTATTGCCAAAAATTGAACTCTTATGTAGCTGGTGGATGAAAATGGCTTGAATCTTATCAGGTGTTTATTCATGAAGTCTATCTAGACTAGAATCCTTGTATCAATCTATTAAATATTGCAGCTTTATAATTAACCCCCAAAAAAGAAAGATCGAAGAGTTAAAAACACACCTAAAGTATTATGATTTTTTGAATTTCATATTTTAACTGTCAAGTGTGTGAGTTTCCTATCTGAACTATCACAAAATGTTTAGAGAAACACATCTGAATTATCAGTTGTTTGAGTTTCATACGTAAAATTTCAGGTAAGAAACTCAAATAACTGATAGTTCAGGTGTGTTTCACTAGACATTTTGTGATAGTTCATATAGGAAACTCGCACACTTGATAGTTCAAGTATGAAGCTCAAAAATTGGGATATTTTAAGTGTGTTTTTAGCCTTTAACTCCTAAAAAAGGAATTAAGTACGAACTTCCATCATTTATAATTCTATAATCTATAGCTAATCGATTGTTAAGTAGGATTAACAATGTTTTTTCTGTTTAGTTACAGAAAGGTGGTATACGAAGAGAGTAACTCTAATGGATCGCTATTTGAAGTATATGGGTTTCTAGTTCATACTATATGTTAGTACTAATAATAATTAAGTGCACAATCAAATATTTATAAATAATTAGTGAATTTCTTAATATACATATATGATTTGGGTAAAAATTATTGGATGAGCGTGAACCCGTAACTAGAGCCGTCAATATGGGCTAGGCCTGTTGGACTGGCCCGGCCCAGCCTGTAATTTGATAGGATTGGGCTAAGATTTTTACAGTCCATTTAAAAATAGTGCTTTTTAGCCCGATCCAGATAAGCCTGCTGGCCCGTAGGGCTTGAGCTATATGGGTTGGGCTGGCCCGTGGGTTAAATAAAAATAATTAAAATATAAAAATAGAGTACTAAAAAGAACAAGATGAGTCCAAACACAAAGTCTACTTAAACCATCATAAATATTAATTATGTTTATAAAATATGTAAGGTTCGAACAATATCATGTCAAAAGTTATTTAGTTTTACTGATTATTATGATTATTTTTTTGTGAACTTGAACTTAATTAGCAAATAGTATTATCCCGTCGAGGCCCGCAGCCCACAAAGTGATGGGTTGGGTTTGCTATTTTTGAGCCCATCATTTTGATGGGCCAACCCGGCCTAGCCAATCAAATTTCAAAGCCCGCGGGACTAGCCCGAATGGACTGTGCCAGCCCGTATTGACAGCTCTACCCGTAACCAATATTTTAGATACTACTTTGTCAGGGAGATGATTAATTTATAGAGTTTTAACTATTAAAAGACAAGATTTGTTCACTTGTTAATATAAGTTATAAGTTCAGCATAATATTAACCACGTCTAATAAGAGACAATCTAACCATTAACAGAAATTGAAATTAGTTACGAACTTTATTGTTTATTCGTAGCTAACATAATCTTCTGATAATTCATTACTACTTTCTTACTAAATAAAATTAGCGACGAATTTACTATTTTAACTATAAAATTTGTCCGTCGCTAATTCTTATTTTCTGCGTTGAACGGTCTTTGGATTTGGGAATTTGGACTAGGCTAGACAGTCTCGAGTCATCTGATAATAAAAGCTTTGTTATATAGTTATTTATTTCAAATTAATCTTTCATTTGGATATTTATGACCATCTTTTTCTATGAACCATTTTTTTTTTTTTTTGGAGGCTTTGAGTGTTTCATAAGCAACTCTTTTTTAAGAAAGGAACATTAATCTTTTGACTTTTCCTAGAAAATTCAAGACGCGGACATATTCAACACTATTCTAAACAGAACTTTCTACCAAATCTAATTAACTATGGAACTTTGACCAGAAAAAAAAATAATATAAGAAAACAAAAATAGGTAATTGATGAAGCTTATGAACACCTAGTTATTATGATTGAGTCTTAATTAGCTAAATGGGACTTGAGGTTGTGTTATTGAAGGCCTCAAAATCGTCTTCAGTTTGAGTATTATATTTTGTCCATAGGGAATTTTAATTTCTTACGTGTGAAGACTGACATATTCTCTAGATTAGTTGGTATACATAAGAGAATTCAAGATGTAATTTCTTATGGATGAAAACTGACACGATGTAATTAGTTGTCCTCTAGATTAGTTGGTATATGTAAGAGAATTCAACATTTAATTTCTTATATATGAAAACTGATTCGATCTAAGTAGTTGTCCTCTAGATTTGGTATGTATAGGTAAATTCAAAATTTAATTTTTTATTGATGAAGACTGACACGATCCAATTAGTTCGTGTCATTGGTATACATAAGATAATTCAAAATTTAATTTCTTAAAGATGAAGATTGACACGATACAATTAGTTATCCTCTGGATTAACTTCAATGCATAGGTGAATTCAAGATTTGATTTCTTGTGAATGAAGACTGACACGAGCCAATTAGTTCATGTCCTTTAGATTGGTTGGTATATAGGATAATCCAAGATTTAATTTCTTAGAGATGAAGACGGACATGATTCAATTAGTTGCCCTCTAAATTAGCTTGCATGCATAGGCGAATTCAAGAAATTGATTTCCTCTAGACAAAACCAGACACAATTCGATTAGTGTTCCTCTATATTAGGTCATACAAAGGTAAATCTAAAATTTGAATTTGATCGATTTAAATTTTGAGATTCTTAGCTTGAACTCATTTTATGAAATTATGGATTCGTAAATTACTAATATGTCCCAATCACCCTTGGGGCTTGCTTTTCACTGAGAATAACTAAAAGTAATTTCCTATAATATATCTATCATAATTCATACTCTTTCTATAAGATAATTTTTTTAAAAAAAATTAAAATTAATTTGATTAGAACAAGTGGGTTGATTCAATAATTGCTCATGTTTTACAATCATAAAGTAAGAATATTATTGCGTGGCTGCTATAATAAATCTTTGAAACTAAGGCAACGTTTTCTGTCATGAAAAGGGGAGGGACAGACCTAAATCTCATGAATATCCAAATAGGATTTAAGTTATACGTATGATAGTGTAATTGTTTTTATATATATTATGAGTGAATTTAATACGTATTAGCATATTAGTTATTATTTTTATCAGATCAAATTACTTCCTCCATAATTATTTATGTGACGTATTTGGCAGTATATGGAGTTTACAAAAAAAAAGATTTTTGACACTTGAAGTTTAAAGCTAGTCACATATTTATATTTATCTGGCTATAAATCATCGATCTCATTAAGAAAATATAATGAAAACTTTAAAATTAAATTATTTTCAAATAATTAAGGAAGTACGACACATAAATTGAAACGAAGATAGAGTAATAGTTATCAAGAAATTTATCTATAATTACTTAATAAATGATCTGATTATATAATATTTTTAATTACCGACAATGCCTTGAAATTAAACTCGTCCAAAATTCCAAATATTGTTAATATATAGGTCTTTAATTGCTAGCTTACCCATAATGTTTTGTTGGTCAATCATTTTCATTATCTTATCTTTTTCTTCTTATAATTTCCTCTTTTGGGTATATTTTTTTGGATATATTTTTGCTATTGTTAACCTTTAGAGTGTGGCTATTATTGCAAAACATACTCACTCCACTCTTTATTAGCCAAAGGGACCCTTTTGAAGTGTGGCCATTAATTCGATTTTTTTTCTCAAGTTAAACGATTTACTTGCCTCTTATTTCAATCATCAAAAATTGCCAAATCAAGTGTACAATTATCAATAGCAATTTTGACTAGATTCCTTTGTTTTCTGGCCACGTGGACCCTTTAGTATGATCGTCAAAAAAATCACTCTATTTATATAAGGTCAATTTATATAAATATATATATCAGATGATGAACTTCTTTGTTGAAAATTTTATCTTCTAATCTTTTCCTATCCATTCATGTGTTGTTTAAGTGTTGAATATTAATAAAGTTGCATTTGTAGTAAGACAACCTCGAATATGTGTGACCTTGCTCGAAAAAAACATTACCAGCCTATCATTTTAATTTTTGCAAGACGAATATACCATGATCACCACATATAAGGACTGAGAGATGTTAATCTTTTGCTACAAGTCTCAATATGTACGCTTTTATGTATGTGGGCATGCACATATTGAGACTTGAACGATTTGCTTGATTGTCTGGTAAGTAGTTAGGGGGGAGAACGAGGAGCTATAGACAAAAAATAAGTAAACATAACTCATTTACAATTTGAATAGCTAGAAGAAAGTAACCCTGTAAAGATTTGTGGATTGCTTTCATATTTTTGATATGTAAAAATAAAACTCTTTTATAAAACGACATAAAATTAGAAACAATTTATAAAAGGATACAAAATCAATTGATTCGGCCAAAGAGTTGAAAAATTATGAAAAAGAACATTCTCACACGAGCAAAAGAAGAGTCTGAATCTACACAAGAAAGGAATATCACTCTAATTGGATAGTATAATATAAAGTTTGGTAATGTACCACACAATATGGAATATGAGTACTTTCTTTTGACTCTTTTAGTGAAAAAAACTCTGGTGATCCCTAGCCCACAAAATTAATCATTATTGTCCTTTTGAAAAAGATGGTCAATTGTAGACAAATATAGAATTGCCAATAGCAAGGGGACTTACCATTGGAGGTTAAAAAATGAAGCAAAATTGGATCCAATCAAATAATGTGGAGTTTCAAAGTGAAATGGGCTCCAAATCCAAATGGCTAATGGTGCCAAAAGAGGTCATGTTTTCAATGAGCACGTCATTGAATAGTTAAGTACATTGAGTGGGCCTTTTGATTCAATATGGTGGCTAAATCTGGTTCGGTGCCAACGACAGAATAGTTAAGTACTCGGTGTTCGATATTTATAGTGAAACTTTGATAAATTTAAATTCACGCTATATAAAATTTATCGAAGAGAAGAGTATTTTTTACTAAGTTCTTTTTTTGTATATACTTGAATATAAAATTTATGATCACAACCTTCTGACTTGTTGCAACACTATCGACTAATCCTACAAGATTATTATCTCAATATTAACTGGTTTGTTTACTTAATGATATTCATTGGTTGCGTTTATCTTGCCATTTTTCTGTCGTAATTTTATTTTTTAGCTTGTTTTGGTAATGCATTTGTTGTATTGAGGATCTGCCGAAAATAACTTATTTTCCCCCATAAAGGTAAGAACAATATCTGCATATATTCTACTTTCTTCAAATTCAACTTATATTAATTAATGATATTTACTTAGCAAGTGGTATTAAGAGAGATATAATAGATACGCCTTTCCTCAGTGACAACGCTAAAAATTCAAATAAGGTGATTTAAAAGAAGAAGAAAATTATGCCAAGAGAATTCAACAAGTTATACATGTGCAAAAAAGTTTATTTTGCCATATTTACATCGTATTATTTTTATTTCAATTTATTTATCTTATTTTTTCTTAGTCCGTTTAAAAAGAACGTCTTTTTTCTTTTCTGGTAGCTTTTCAATTACCACTTTTCACATGGTATATAAAATTAAAAGATATTATAGTACATTTTATATATATTTAGTTCACGACAATAAAATTTAAAAGTCTTCTTTATTTTCTATCAGATAAACAAATTAAAACGGACATTTTGGATGATATTTACAGGCTGGCCAAGAGTCAAATCAAAATTCCCAACAAGTAGGCGATGACTCAGTTAACACGTCAGCAAGTAGGCAACTATTGGTGATCCACGTCATCATCATACGTGGGGCAAAAGAATCCTCTTCGAAATTCAAACCACACAGACCCGCCTTTTAATATTACATGGAATTATTGGTTGACTTAACCACTTGATTTTATTTACTGAAAATAAAAAATAAATTATTTAACAAAAGAATGTATTTTCCTATTAATTACCTACTCAAGAGAAATAGTAATACTCCCTCCAATATATTAAAAATATATGTCTTTATTTGTTCAATATATTAAAAATTATTGTCCAATTTTACTTGTTCAGTTTGAAAAATCAAGAGATAATTTATCATTTTGTGTCTATTTTACCTTCATTATTAACTATAATCATTACCCAATTCATTTTTTAAAACATTGAATTTATTATATTTAAAGAGTAATATAATAAAATTACTCTTTTATTTGTTGATTCTTAAATAATGTGTCAAATCAAACATAGACAACTAAAAATGAACGGAGGGATTAATAGGTCTTCAACACTGCTTCATATGTTCTATTTTATATTTATATATGCAATATTCTTTTCCTTTTAGTATATTCTAAAAACATGGCACATAATATTTTTACTATATTTAGATATTAATAATTACTATATTTCTTTTCCTCAAACTCAAAGGTCGTTGTTCGATGCTTTCTACACTATAACTCCAATTTTAAATTTTTCATTTTACTTTTATAACACGCGTTTATATATTAGCTTGCCATCAAAATATCATAACATGTTTAAATTAAATCATAAAATATTATTACGTGTTATATATACCAAAAGTCTTTATTTCTTTATAAAACTTTGTGCCTAATCAATATGTACCGTGAATATAATCTTGTACCAAGCGGTGTCATAAATGTAGCTTCATCAATAAATTTTATTAAATATATTGTTTAATTCTCTATCAAGTCAAATACCGTCATATAAAAGGTTGTGCACTAAGCTTTTGCTATTCAGGTTCGAGAAAAGGTCGTGCTACAAGTGTCTATTATAGCTGCAAGAGGCTGTTTCTTCGACTCAAACCCGTAACCTCCTGATCACATGACAATAACTTTATAAGTTACACCAAACTCCCTTTCAAATATCGTTGTATAAAGTATTAATAAAATAAAACATAGGGACTATATTATTAACTAGTGCTTATATATATAGATGAACTAGAGTACCATTTGTTGTTTGTTATAAGAAAATCTCATCATAACCTTATATATCTAGCTACCACCTCCATCTTTTGAACATAGACTTAAACCCCCCCCCCCCCCCCCTCCTCTCTCTTTCTTCTTGTTCTTTTTTCTCTTCAAAATGAGTAGCAACAACAGCAGTTTGAGCATGGTGGAATCAAAATTACCACCAGGATTTAGATTCCATCCAAGAGATGAAGAACTTATTTGTGATTACTTAATGAAGAAAGTTGATCAATCCACACACCTCCAACAACAGTACCCTCTTCTCATCGAAGTTGACCTTAACAAATCCGAACCATGGGAAATTCCTGGTACGTCTCTGTATTTCTTCTACAAAATCTCCTAATTTTTCCACACAAAAAAAAAAAGAAACTCGGGTTTTAATCCTTTCATTCACATCTTAAATTATTAAGGGTGTCGATTATTTTTAATTGATCACATACTAAAATGTTTTTTCATCCTCATAAGGTGTATTATTGATCAAAAGTTCTTGATTTTTTGTTCTATTATTAATAAATTATTTTTTTCAGTATGATTTTTGATTTGTGATTATATTGGACTGTAGATGAAGTGATAGCTACCGGATTGGTCTTAAAGTCAGTCATAAATATTTGATTATTTTTTTTTGGTTGCTATTTTTCGTGGATAAGAATATATATATAATTTCATACTGCTAATAATTGTGATTAGTTTTATTTGGAAAATAATTAATTAACCTGTCTTATTCTTCCTTATAGCATTACCATTTATACAGTATAATTTCAAGATTAATAAATTCATGCAAACAATTTTTCTTTGTGGTTTGTTTGTTCACACTGCGTATATTGAACGCTCTCAAAGTATTTAATTCCTCAATATAGCTTGACATTTTTGTCTATAACCCAAAGTCTTTAAATTATCAAAATACGTAACCACAGAGCAAATAATAAATATGAACTCATAAAACTTAAATTCAGGATCCGCCTTTGACTTGTTGCAAATCTTTTTGGAAAAAAAATAATAGATAGTGAACTCCCTTGATGAGAATTCCGTCATCTTTGGTAATTGAGTTTAATTATTAGAAAGCACGTAAATTATCATAAAAAAACATATATAGGAACTAGGGACTAGATCAAACACCCCTATGTTACAAAATTTGCTTTTGCAAATCATTTTCCAAGTAATTATCAGAAGACAAAAGAAAAAGAAACGAATAATGTTCTTAATTTATAGGTGTTGCATGTATCTGTCTCGTCAATATGATTTCTTTTTCTTTTTTGGTTCTGTTTTAATTAATAGTTTTCCTTATATATTAGACGATCTAATTTTTCTTTTCAAGAATATAAGCAAACAATAACATATTCACTGTAATCCCATAAGTGGGGTATAGGAAGGTAGAATGTATACAAACTTTATATTTACCTTTACGGGGTATAGAAAGGTTGTTTTAGTAGATCCTCGATTTCTTTTCAAGAATATAATTTTTATATTTTGGTTATACATAAGTATTCATACAGAATATTAATATGGGGATATATACGAATGAGTGGTCTCATGTATAAGATTTCTCATTCAATAAACTTTTGTAGAAATTGACAGTATTGGTATATTGTCTTCAACCAAAGATGGTGACAGTGATAGAGATTACTTCTAATGATCAATTAAAATTAAACACATAATTAATATGTCATACTCATATTCCTTATTAAGTAAACCATCTTTCTATCTATCTTGTGGCTTGTGTCAACCACACGCGTGTACATTTATACTCCAAGTTAGAGAAAATTAAGTACAAATAATTCTGATGACCGTGGTGTTCGGGTAAGTTTTCACGGGATACCTGACACCTCTCACCAGCAACATGTACCAAGTAACTCTGTCCACCAAGGCTAGAACAGATCATGTGTTTTTTATCGCTGCTGGGATTTAAACCTGAGACTTCATGATTCTTAAGCCACTTCATTGACCACTAGACCATAACATCCTCAATTTTCCTTTTATCATGACGGATTATCCGAATCATTTTACGTGTATCTCGATTAGTTTCATTGAAATATCGGCATTTCCTACTAATATAAGTAGGAGATAACGTTATTTGGTACCTATACTGGTAGGAAATGACAAATACCCAATAAAATTACGCGAGATACATGTGCTGGTATTAGGAGATTGGATGTATGTCCTATGAAATTAGTCGAGCTAACTCTACCCATCAAAGCTAATCGTACAAATGAGAAAAAGATCACCTAGCTAGTATTTTTTTTGGAGTCAACATCGTCAACTTAATTCCTTTATTGCAAGAATAAATTCTTTCTTTTACATTTCTATTTTTTCAAAGGAACAGTAGTATATATTGTGGTGCATTGAACTTGATCATTTCCCCATCAACATCTTTTACCTAAGCCACCATTTACAAAAATATGGCCCTCCAATAATCAATTATCTCCATTTTGGGATAGAGATTTTTATCACTTAACCCATGCATATAAAAGTTACGTTCATGGACAAAATGGGTGAGTCATGGTGGTGCCACAATAATGGCCATTTTTTTCAAAAATCAAACAGGTCCCCCCCTTCTTTATTATCATCATCTTCTTCTCCATAATAATAGTACTGAAATAGACATATTCCTTTTTCCTTTCAATTTCTCATCCTTTAATTTTTTGTTTCTTATGCTACTCAATCCTATCTTCTTTTGATATATTGTTCATGAATATGCATGTCACTGTGAAACTTAGTATGATTGCCTAAAAAGTAGAAACAATCAACCCAAAAAAATCATGTTTGAATATAATTGTGTAACGTAACCGTCTCATTTAAAAATTTAAATTATTAGAGAGAACATACTTTTAATTGTTTAATCGTATTATTGTCATCACATACGCTTTAATTCCTCATGTGTGGAACTTAATATGATTGCCTATAAACAATTTACCAGAAATATCATGTTGAATTGTGTGACCATCATAATTAAAAAATTAAAATGTTAAAGCGAACACAATTTTAATTACTTAATCATATTATTCTCAGCACAATCCTGCACCAGTGAAACTTAGTATGATTGCCTAGAAACGGACCATAAAAATCATGTTGAATTGTGCGATCACCTTATCTAAAGGGTTAAACTATTAAAGAAAACACGATTTTAACTTTTTAATCATATTATTCTCAGCACACTTCCTCATATGTGATTCCACGTAAATATCATATTGAATTGTGTGAATAACATTAATATTAATATTTACAGAAGTGGCATGTGTTGGAGGCAAGGAGTGGTACTTCTACAGCCAACGTGACCGGAAATACGCGACGGGGCTCCGAACAAACAGAGCCACCGTATCCGGTTACTGGAAAGCCACCGGAAAAGATCGAGCCATCATCAGAAAAGGAAGCCTTGTCGGAATGAGAAAAACCCTAGTTTTCTATCAAGGGAGAGCCCCAAAAGGAAGAAAAAGTGATTGGGTTATGCATGAATTTCGCCTCGAAGGTCCCCTTAGTAACATTCGTCCTCAAATTTCTTCTCCTAAGGTACACATCTTCCTTCACTATGTACTAGCATCAAATTTTCAAATTTTCAAACACTACTTTCAACTCTGAATTTGATATATATACATATATATCGAAGTTATATTTAACATAAATACATGATTTAAATCAAAGTTATATTAGGTTTTGTTGAACACCGCGTATTATATGCCATCAATTTCATAAAAGCAACACCAACAATTAATTAAATGAATGTTACTTTAGTTAATACGATTTTTTTTTACAGTTGACCAATAAAGATAACATTGGAGATTGATTAATAAAACACAGATCTTTAAAGGATTAATTTTTCTATTTCAAATTATAAGTGGAAAGAATATAAATACAACTTATAATATTCTTTTTAACATATATATACCTAAAATAATTACACAACTTAATTATAATGTTCTTTACTATCATTGGTAATAGTGCAATAAAATTAAAGAGATCTTATTATTATCGAAAAACATTTAACAAAGTTATCAATCTAAAAAAGATAAAATAAATATTACTTTGATATATACTGAATGGTAATTTCCATTATTATTGTCTTTACTTTTGCCGATAAATCATCACTTTGACGACTTGCAGCATTTAGGTCCATATACAAAAAGTTCATTAATTATTGTATTATGAAATAAATCATAAAACTATAAAATAAAAGGTAGATAAAAGTAGTTTTCAATCGAGAGAACTGTCCATTCATTTCATATAATTTGTTTAATTTTTTATTTGAGAAATTATGAAATTAAATAAGCAAGAATTTGTCGTTATGCAAAATACAAGTATGTGTCTGTACATAATAAATGACAGTTCATATATATTTATGGCCCATGATAATGAAATTTTGGCTTAATTATCTAAATTATCCTTTTCTTTTGGCCTACTTATATATAGACTACTATAATTGATTAATCCAATCGCTATAAATGCGGTTAAGTTCTACTGGGATTTTTGAAAAAAATATTCAACTGTAACATCAATATTGGAAGTTTCTTCTATCTTTTTAAGAATATGGTTCTATGAGTTAATGACAAATATGTGAACTATTTTATCTTTTAAAAACTGTATTGGTAGTTGACCAACTTACAACAACTACTTTAGTTATTTCACTTTATAGGAATAATATATTCACTATAATATATACAACAACAATAAATCCATTGTAATCTCATAAATGATGTTTGGAGTTAGTAAAATATACGTAAACCTCATCCTTATCTTTGTGTGGTAGAAAAATTATTTTCAGTAGACCCTCGACTCAATAGAAATGTACCCGACACATGATTAATGTAAGGGAGTATCTTTGATTAGATATAAAATTTAAAATATTAATTCGAATTATTCATGGAATAAGTAGTAGCTAGGAAATATAATAGAACATTATGTTGTAATTTGATTATTAATGAATTTGATTCCTTGAAATCTCTGAAAGATTTGTATAAACCAATATATTATATGATGTCAAATTTTGTGAGACATATCTAGCACAATTATTGTGATATAATATGTTAGTAATCAGAGGTACAATGATAAGAAAAATATCTCATGATTCTTTCATAATCTATGTTTAATCAGAATAAATTCCATTTTTCATTTTTTATATAACAACACACCTAATTACCTAAGTCCCTTGTCCTAATTAAGCACGTCACGTTATTTCAGAAAAATAATCTCTTTTCCCTTTTAACAATTTTTTTTTATATTGTTAGTGTATAAAAGTTGAACGTTTTCTCATTTTTGATGAAACAGGAGGATTGGGTATTATGCCGAGTATTCCACAAGAACAAAGAATTACTTGCAGCCAAACAAGGAACTAGTAGCAACAACATATATCACGATAACAACGATACAATAAGTTCTTCATCTCTACCACCACTAATGGATCCTTACAACATCACATTCGACCAAACACAACCTAACAACAATATTATTAATATGAATGAATTATATTATGAGCAAGTGCCCTGCTTCTCCATTTTCACCCCTAACCACAGCCACCACCTCCCCACCACCGCCACGGTCACCACCACCGGAACTACCCCTATCACCGCCTCGTACGGTGGTTTTCCAGCTGATATTGGAAATTACCTAAATGCCACTGCAACATCCTCTACGTGTGATAACAAAGTAATTAAAGCTGTTTTAAGTCATTTGAGTACCAAGAATAATATTATTAATCCTGCCCAAAATATTGTGAACATTAAAGGAGGAAATTCACCTAGCTTTGGTGAAGGAAGTTCTGATACTAGCTTCTTATCTGAGGCGGGCTATACTACAATGTGGAACAATTATTGATTTTTGTGAAAATTGTTGAAAAATTGTACTCAAAATTAGATGTTGGAATATATGGAAGTCTTGTTTAATTTATGTTGTTAATTAGTAAGTATTATATTATTGTAACCTTTGACATATTAGAATTTAAGTATACTAGATTCTCCAATTAATACATATATATGTATGTTTCAAATAATGTTATTTCCTTAATTAAATTATCGCTTGTGGTTACAATGTATATAACTGTTTCACTGAATTGCACCTGGTTTGCTTCTGTTTGACTTCAATTACCACATGGAAATGGAGATCATCCCATAAACGAATTATTTACGTTATCGTTTTATGTTTGCATCTCTATAATTCTCCATCTCGTCCTCAATGACATACGTCTAAATTTTCATAACCGATGTCAACATTTGAAGGAGTGAACAAAATAATGATTAGTGGTATATATCATTTTTTATATCTATTACCAATATTTTTATTTTATTTATTATGTATACATACATATATAGTAAAAGAAATCGACGAAGCAGTATATCCGTCCCTTGCCATCCCCAAATTGTATATAGAAAAAGAAAAATTAAGTCAGAACTTTGTGCTCTGTTTCCACTTTAATAACTTTTGATATGACGGTTTCTTTCGAACTATAGTTTATGTCAAAATTCATGACTACGCCACTAGTAGAAAGAAAAAAAGCGTAGCTTTCCGATTTTTGGGGATAATTGTACTTACTACGAACTTTGGGGTCCCATAAACAATATTCAGTACTTATTATTCATGCATTTGAATTAGTATTTTTCATTTGTGCTTCATGCATTGTATCATATATATGCATGAGTACTTCTAGAACATGAATTGAAAGGTCTACTGTACTATACACCAAAAATAGTGTTTTTTTTTTTTTTTGTCAAAAAATTATCCCATTTTGGAATTGCGTGTGGTTAAGTGGAATCATCATATTTTGACAAGAAAAAAATAGAAAGAGACACTAATGATTAAGCTTAATTTAGTAGCACATTCATTTTATCATAAAATTCATATATAGTCTTAGGAGGGTCTCCTGTCTGTAAAAAAGCAAACAAAAAAATGATCACTATTTTGTTCGGTAATTAATATGATATGATATTTTTCGTTTTGAGTTAAGCTTTTAATAGTAAATCACTCACTAAACAGGTAAAGGCATGCATTGAGTCAAAACTTACGCCGTCGATCACTCTGTCATCTTTGTACTTGTCTCATAGAACTATATATTAAGAAATCAATGAATATTTCCTATAAATATTAAGAAAACCTTAATATATAAGAGAGTTTATATATAATCTTTGGAATAGTAGAAATCAATGAAAATTTGTGAAGGTTTGACTTTCTCCTCATAATATTTCCCTTGGACACTGTCTAATCAATGACAATGAGGTTCACATGAATATGACCAATATCTAATTTTTTTTTAAGAAAAAAAAATCCTAGCTGCCGGCTCTTTCTTTAATAGAATTCTTTAAATGAAACTAAAAAAAGAAAATAAAATTGTATGCAACGATACAAGTCAATTGTATTATTTATTATTGAAGATGACGATAGCCAAACATTGATTATACATACTACTATTCCATCAAAGGTGACACATGGGGTGATCAACTTAATTAATTAAAGATTTGCAAACTATTCGATCACTAAAGAATATGAAAATTAATTAAATTTAAGTATTCCACCAATAGTTTTAGAAATGAAAATTACTTATTAGCTACTTCCTAATTAAAATACAGGTACTATATATAATCAAAAGATAGCTAGCTAGTGCCAAATGCTAGAAAACGAGAAGAAGGATTATGAATAATTATTCTAACTATCACTTTCATCTCATTGCTAATTACAGGTAAGAAGACAATCAAGAAAATAAAACACTCAAATCCTTCTTAGCTCACCCCCAAGATTTGCTGACTTAATTCCCTGTTTACCTTCAGATTCCACACGTAAACTACTAATTACAGATTATATCTCACGTTCACACTGACACATTAATTATAAAAGTTACTATAGCAAGTGATAAATTAAGATTAGTCGACGGTGGTAATTAAGTTAATACTTAAAGTGCATGTTGATGTATCTATTGTTTTTGTATAAATATCGAGTATGAGTAAGTTCTTCTTACACCGATCCTACCTTTTTTAGACTACATTTGTGGGACTATATTGTACCGAGTGTGAGTAAATTTTTCTCGTTATGGTGTCCTAAAAACAAATTATATTAAGGGGCATCTTTAACTTATTTCATAAAAATCCATAATAGTGAGACAGAAAAGAACTTGATTTCTGATATATGGATCAACCAAATCAGCAAAATTGAATTAACATTAAAATGTGAAATCATCATAATTCATAAACATGAACAAGGAAAAAGAATATGCATAAAGGAGTAAAAATTAGAATTGAAAATGTAGGTAAATGTAACCTTAACCAAATAAAAAAATGTTAAAATTTGTTATCTTTATTAATAACATAAACAATTATATGCTTATATATAATAATAACACAATATACGCTCTCCATTCAATTTATTTTTCTTAGTTACTATTTGTACAGTCAAAAGATATTTCCTTTTGTCATAATCTTTTCAAATACTTTATTCTAATATATTTTGAACTGTACAACTATTGCGACATGTAGTATTTCTATATATGTAGTTTCTAAACATGTATAAAAATTGAAGATTTTTTATCCGAATTTACACCGAACATTAGTTAGTTTGACCTCGTGCTCTAACCTTTTAGCCGCCCTTGTACTACATTTTTAAATATAATTGTTTCGAATAAATTAAAGACGTATTCAATTGTAGAAAATCAAACAAGTCAGAGCGGTTCTTTCACTTTCACTTGCACACGAGCTTCAACATATATCATTTATATGGATTAATATAATATAATAAGCCCAACCAAACAATTGTAACATTATTATATAAAGAATAATACAATCAACTGTTATTATCATAACAATATACTATGAAATATACATATATATAGTACGGACGAAAATGATTAAAAAAATGTAATAGGATTAATTAGGTTGGCTTATAATGGAGCCAAAAGTCCAACTTGAGAATCTGATTTTTTATTTTTATTTTTTATTTTTGGGAAGGTATTATGTAATCCCCAAATGAAAGGAACTTATTACCAAACTCCCATAATAATCGGATGAAAACAACAATTTTTCTTCATATCCTAGTAAGCAACATGCTTCTCTTTCAAATTTCTAATAATTTCTTGTACGACATTTTCTATTGTTGCGCATAATTTAATAATTTTAGTTCAAATCCTTTTGTATATATATATATATATATATATATATTTTAAAAATAACTAAATATGTACGTAAATTAAATTCAAAATCTACTAGAGATCGCTATCCTAAAATTCAAAACTCATAATTTATTCTCGATTTGTTGTTGAGATTAGGTTAATTCACTTGCATATATTTCAAAGTCAAACTCCCGTGTGCTCCAAGATATGACACTTTTCCATATGAAAGGAATATACATAAACACATAGACATATAATTATGTCATATATAACTCTTGAATATTTCTTATTTAACAACGAAGACCAATACAAAATGTATTATTAAGTAACACAAGATATGGGAATATTTTCAAATGCAATTCTAACTTGAACTACACTTGAAGCTCCAAGAATTTCTCGAACTCTAGAAATAGAGTTGGAGTTTTACTTGTTAAAATTTTGCGTTGTTTCGTATTTTAGTTAAGAATATTTTTGTTGAAAAGTGGTTAAATTTCTCAATTACATTTCAAATATTAGTTAAGGTGTGTGTTCAACAAAAAATGTTTTTTCAATTTTCTCACGTTTGATTGGTCAAAATTTTTTAAAAAGTATTTTCTTTAGGAAAACAAGTTCCTTTAAAATAAAATAAAAATGACTTCCCTAATGAAAGTGAGGAAAAAAAAGTTTCACAAATGGTATTCCATATTTATTGTGTCCTTTCCGACCCTCCACCACATCTAATCTTCACTCTTACCCCTACAACCCCATCCCCACCATCCTACACCTCTACTCCCACTCCAATCTCCCATAGTATTTGTTTATACTATATACAATTGATTTAAAATTAAAAAAAAATTATATACCAAACACAAAATAATAACTAAGAAACCACTTATTTTCGTAAAAAAATATTTTTCATGGTAAATATTTACTTTGTACCGAACACACCCTAAATATTAACAAGCTACCCAATAACTGGTCATCAGGGCAAATATTTACCTTGAAAAGTGGATTTGTTTTGGTTATATTTTGAATGATGGCTAAAAATTAAAAAGCGGTCCATAAGTGGTTATCCGTGCTAATTTTTACGTGAAATAACATACATGCATGATGGACCAGCTATGATTATGGACCCAGTTTATAAAGCTAGTAAGCTTAAATCGTGCTGGTGGGCTTCAGTCAGCTGTCCACTGCCACAGATTTTGGTAATCTATCGGGCTTTAACAAGAGGCCCACGTTTACGTAATTGGGCTTTAACAAGAGGCCCATGCTTATGGCTTGGGCTTCAAAACATTCAAAAATATCTAAACAACGTCGACTATCGAGCCATATGGAACTCCGGCGACTCCATAGCTTAGGCTCCTTCTTCAGCAAGGAGAACTGAACTTATGTATACTATTCGAATTTTGTAGGCAAAGAGAACTGAGCTTTATCAAACAAGAAAAATTCATCAATGGAGTTGTTAAGTTTCCCAGTAAAAGCTCAGTTTTTTGGCTCCAAAATTTGTTACAAATCCCCAAACTACTCAACTTCACTCAAACTCTACCACCAAATATCTCCTCCTCAATTTTCAGCAGCACATAGAATTAGGGTTCGTTCTGAATTTGACCACAAATTCAATGGCGCTTTCTCTCCTGATTCTGACGCTCGCTTTCTCGACCGTGTATGTATATATTTATGCATTTTCTACTTTGCCTATACGTATTTGCTGAAAATGAAAATTTGGGAGAAAGATAGATACTAATTGCTTCTATTTTATTAGGAACTGGTTGAAAATCATTATTTATGTATGTTGATTTAGTGAAGATTTCCATGTGACTGGCTTTGCTAACTCCTTTTGCTTCAGCAAAAAGCATTGGATGCGGCAATGAACGATATAAACAGCTCGTTTGGCAAAGGAAGCGTTACTAGATTGGGTAGTGCTGGTGGAGCTCTTGTGTATGTAATTTTTTCCTCATTGCCTTAAACATACTGAAACAAGCATGAAAATGTTTTGGGGAAAAGAAGAAGAAAATGAAAAGGAGAAGAATGATTTGCACAAAGTTTTGATCCTTGTTAGTAGGGTGGCTCTCTAAGAAAAACTTGTCTTAGGAAGATTTAATAGTCTTTCTATAGAGATACATCAGTCTTACAACATCTGTGTATCTGCTTCTTTCTGCAGTGAAACTTTTCCGAGTGGTTGCTTGACGCTAGACTTTGCTTTAGGTGGTGGCCTTCCCAAAGGCAGAATTGTTGAGGTTTGAATTTTATATTTTTCATCTGTATTTTCATATGCATTAGTTATTACTGGTTATTCACCATCTATTTGGTTTCAAAAGTGTGTCTGCTTAGTTACTAATTGTTGGTTTTGATTACACATTATGGAGTAATCCTACATGAAGATGCATAGAACAGTTAAAGTGATGAGTTAATAGAGTGATTTTGTTAGAAAATTATTTCATCAATAGGTTGGGGTATTAGATTCTGATGTTTGTTTACATCCTGAATTCCTCAACTGATATGAGCACGTGGAATATTAACAAGGTGCAATTTGTTATCTGATTGCTTTTCTCACATTTGTCTTTACAGATATATGGGCCCGAAAGTAGTGGAAAGACTACCTTAGCTCTCCATGCTATTGCAGAAGTACAGGTGCAGTATGTGTTTGCCTGTTTGGTTTATTCTACCCCTCAGTTTGGAACTTCTAGAGGCATAGGACTGCACTTGGAAGGGAGGGGCCAATTGTAATTTGGATATAAAACAGAAGTCATATGCTTCTATCTACAGATGAATCGGAAAGAAAATAATGAACAATTTGGAAGGATAGAAAGCAAACTTAGAATCCTTTCAGGGTCCATTGGAACTTTATTATTGTGACCAATCCACTGAAACCACTTACCTTACGCTTCTTACTTTAAAATGTTCTCATTTAAAGTGAGACAGATTATAAGTTGTTAAATTTCGCTATGCAGAAGCTAGGAGGCAATGCAATGCTTGTTGATGCTGAGCATGCTTTTGATCCTGCATACTCCAAAGCACTTGGAGTAGATGTAGAGAATTTGATTGTCTGCCAGCCTGATAATGGAGAGATGGCTCTAGAAAGTAACACACCTTTCCCTTGTGTACACCATTATAAATGATTTTGCGTATTTTGTGCTAGCAACCTTGTCAATAATCGTGCTTTCTCAGTCGCAGACCGAATGTGTAGATCGGGTGCTGTAGATCTCATTTGTATTGATTCAGTCTCAGCCCTCACTCCAAGAGCTGAAATTGAGGTAAGCCAACATTTTAATTTTCTAAATATTTTGAAAGCTTTAAATTATTCCCACCAGTTCCTGATTTCATGGTCTCTTATTTTGTGCAGGGAGAAATCGGGATGCAGCAAATGGGTTTACAGGCACGCCTGATGAGTCAAGCTTTACGTAAAATGTCAGGCAATGCTTCCAAAGCTGGATGTACTCTTATATTCCTCAATCAGATAAGATACAAGGTATTCTTGACTTTGAAATTGCAGCATGCTCTTTAGTACCGAAGATGATGGATAATCTTGTCAAAAGAACTTGTCCTTCTTGCTTCCATAAGTGTGATTAACTTCATATACTAGCATAATTCTCATCATAACTTGTGGACTTGCTGAATGGAAGTAATTCCTATGTTTTGAATCAGATTGGTGTTTATTACGGAAATCCTGAAGTCACAAGTGGAGGGATTGCGTTAAAGTTTTTTGCCTCCGTTCGACTTGAAATCCGATCTACAGGGAAAATAAAATCTGTGAGTGCTAAACTGTTCAGTCGGCTAATAGGTTTATAATTTACTCATTTAAATTTCTTTATGAAAAAACTATTACTCATCTTTCAGGCAAAAGGAGATGAGGAAGTGGGCCTTAAAGTCCGGGTGAGAGTTCAAAAGAGTAAGGTAAAACGGCTTCACGTCATAATTATTCAATGTGGTGGCATCAGTATTATGTTTGTGGGAATGGAATGGTAATGGTTCAGTTTCAGTGCTTAAACTATAAAGCTGACATTTGCATAATAAAGGTTGTCATGGTTATTGGATTTCCTGCACTGGAAGCATGGTGATTCCACTGTGTGATTATTGTAAATTTTGTGTATATTGTCGAAGAATTTAGGTAGATAATTTAGTCGTCCATCCTCGTAGAGATCTGTTTTAGCAAAGGCCTTTATTTAATTTTAAACCTCTTTTAGCAAATACAAGAACATGAAAGAAATTGCCAGTATACATCTGATCTTTACTGTTTGCATCTTCTTGCTGATTACGGTGCCAATATGCTAATTGGTCTTCCTTATCAAAAAAAAAATACTAATTGGTCTTACTCTTTTCCTTCTTAGGTTTCTAGACCATACAAGCAAGCAGAATTTGAAATTATCTTTGGAGAAGGAGTGAGCAAGCTGGTTTGTGGCATTATTATCTTCTTTTTCTTTGTGTTTGGCTCAAATTCTGTTCCTGAAATTGACTTTTTTGCAGGGTTGTGTGTTAGACTGTGCTGAACTGATTGAAGTGGTGTCTAAGAAGGGTTCATGGTATAACTATGGAGAGCATAGGTTAGTACATTTTGCAGTTTTCGCTAAATGATAGGGACTTCCAAGAAGCTTACTAAACTGTTAATTCATGAAAGACCATATCTCAACAAACCTATCTGCATATTTTTGTCATAACCACTCAAGGGTCTGGGAATTTTCTATATGGCTCATACTTTATGTGGTTGCTGAAAGAAATCATTTTTAAGTAGTGATAAGAATAAGCAAGAAATTGACGTTCAATGTGATTCAAAACTGTCTGAGTAACTGATTATTGGTGCAGAAACTAAAAGACCAATCAAAGATTTGTCTTATTACATCAGTGAGCTGAGTCTTGCAATTGGTTCATTATTAATATTATGTGACTCAGCACTGTTTCTTGATGTTTTACTTTATTACTAATCTTATGTGAGGCAGCACTGATTCTTGATGCTTTAATGAAGGCTGGGACAGGGACGAGAGAAAGCATTGCAATATCTGAGAGAAAATCCTCTTCTCGCGGAAGAAATAGAAAAGGTACCATATCTTCTTTTTTAGGTGCATTTCGTATTAGTTTTAGTTGTCATATTGTGCAAGATATAAGTTCAATATCTGAACATAACCTTGGAGGTCTTAAACGGATAAATAACCTGATAATAAAAGAGAACTAATAACCAAAAATATTCTCAGTTTATTTGCATATTTGTTATGTCCAGCTGCTGATCTGTTCTGGTATCTTGAGCTTGTAGGTAATTGTTTTAGATGGAAGACGGGTGGAAACTACGACCATTTATATGTGGTCATAGTACCCCTACATGAAAATATATTTTTATATATCGTAGTTATTAGCTTGACATAATAGGAGGTTTCTTGTATACTGTTAATCAATATTTTGGAGGTGGAGAAATGACATTATCTATCTGTCTGTGCAGATGGTTCGGTCATCGGTGCTCGAGACAACGGGGTTTTTAGGCTCTTCATTGAAAAATCCACTGCCACAGCTTCTAGAGGAAGATGCACTTCAAGAGATGCAATAACATGAATCAGAGTTCTGCTTTGACTGATTATGACGAGCATTTCACAACCAACATTGACATCCCTCTGATTCTACAAAAGAAATGAACAAAATTGGAAGTGTCACTGTCAGATTGCTTTGTACGAGACCGTTTCTGTACTCTAGAGTGTTGAAGAAAGATGCATATTCTTGTACACTAACACATCTTGGATGGGAGAGGGAGATGGATACGTCCTTCATATTTGCCTGTCATGCAAACAAGAATGCTCGTTTTTGGACACCTGAATTTTCTAGACGACTAGGTGTCAGCTGAGCCAAAAGAGAAGAATTAGAGCTAAGGTAGTGAAAAGGAGTATGTAGTTACCTCTTTGCTGCATATTTTGTCCTTGTGGTTTATTAGACAACTTTTATGATCTTGCTCTTGTGTGTAATTTAGCTTCAAGAGCACCAAAATTACCATTTTGTTGGACTTCAAGAAGACAATAGTTGATCATTTCAGAATGTGCCAGAGGCAAATGAAGTTTCTTGCTTGTATCATGGAATTTATTGACATTTGCATTGGAAGTAAATATCTTAGTGTTGAATTGAGCGATTGTCTGCCAGGGCAGATCTGAAGTGTTGTGTACGGGTTCAAGTGAATTCAATAGCTTTTATCCAGATTGTATTAAGAAATCCATTAAATATCTATAAATACGTGATAGTACCCTAATTATTATTGTATGTTTTGGCAGGGAAGTCATTAGTTCATGGAAGGCGGTCAATCTCGATTAAACTTTAAAAGATTAAGATTGCAAGTACCTTAAACAAGCAACATTATGTGTAATATTATCCACAGTAAAATCACAGCAATTACATATTAATCAAGATGCCAGCAAATATTTTTGAAGTATTCTTGAAAAGATTACATGGTGCAAGCTGGAATACAACTTAAAATAGTAGAGTACATGGTTAACATTCTACTGTGCCAAAGCACTTGTGTTGAAGACAAGGAGAGCACCTCCTGCAAGAATGCCAACCAAGGTCACTGCCCATATGGCTAAGCCAGTGGTACCTGCAATGTGTATTACACGCGAATCAAGATCTAGAGTCAGCAGATTCATAATGGGTATGACCTTATTATATATATAAACGATTTTTATATATAAATTCTCAGAATCCGCACTAAATTCCCTTATATAGAAAGAGTGGCATACCTCCAACATAGACATCACCACTTGGAGACCACTCATCTGTGTTGAAGATGGGACTGCATTTTCAAAATCACACAAAGTATTAGTATATTAATTGTTTCATTTTATATTAGTAAGAATTAATTAAGTAAAGCAAATAAAGAAGTTTTTCACTAACCTGTATCCATCAACATTAGCTCCATATTTGTCAACAAATTGGTACACACCCTTTCCCTAAACATCACCATATTTTGCTCATATATTAGAAGAAGTAATAAATTAAAATATACATACTTAGAAACTACAGAAAAACAATTGTTATAGATTAAAATTCTTTTATTTTGGAAAAATATTATATCAAGGGTAGAAATAGAAATAAACCTTGGGTTTCCTGCCTGAGGCATCAACACCATCTCTCAAGGCCATGCTTCCATTAATTCCTAATCACAAACCCAAATAGTAATCATCAGAATTTATTTTGCATTATGATATATACTTTGCGGATATTCATACTCTTGTCGTTAGCAATTATTTTGTATTAGTGCTTGAACCTCCTCAACCTAAATTATACTCGAGGGTAATTAATTTTAAACTATAATCAAAGTCGCTAGGTAAATTTGGACCTTTTTACCTAAGTATTTTGACACGTGAAATCCTCCCGATCTATGTTGGAGTTCTATTGTGGTCAAAGGTCAAATAGGAGACAATTTGCTAATGGTATGGTATGAAATATGAATGATGACCCTAAGTAAAATAAACTATAGGATTAAGATATTTTTGTATTGTACATGACTAAATTAGGACATTCTCCTTAAGTTTGGCAATCCATAAAATGTTTTTATAGTACTATCAGATCACCTAAAAGCAAATTGCAAGTAACTTTACTAGTTAAACATGGATTGATAACCTACAAAACATGATAAATTACCTATTACAACATGTAAAACTATAGTACAATAACAACATACCCAATGAAATCCCACAAATAGGATCTGGGGAGGATAGTGTATACGTAGACCTAACCCTAGCTTGGGAGGTAGAGAGGTTATTTCCGATAAATCCTCGGCTCAAGGAAAAGCGAAAAAGAAATAACGAAAGTGAAGAAATCATGGCAAAATAGGTGTGATATAATTACAGTACATGAGACGGTAGATAGTAGCAGAAAACGAAGGACAAAGAAACTACATGAGAAATACTACAACTACTAGTATGGAAGGATAAGCAAGACAACTCTCTACTACCTACTAACCTTCTACCCTAATTCGTGTCCTCCACAACCTCATTCTATCTAAAATCATGTCCTCGATAATTTAAACTCTAGGTTATAATAATAAGTTGCAAGAAAAGAAAGTTGATGATTACCATATGGCTTGTCAGTCTTGAGCTTCTTGATACCACTGGCCTCAACTTTGAAGGAAGAAGAGGACCTAGCAAGTGATGGAAGCCCTTTCACTGCTGTTTTCTCCAAAGTGAAAGTGGGCTTTAGGCTCAATGAGCTCATTACTGTGCTTGCCATTTTTCTCCTCTTAACCTTTTTTCTTCTTTTGCTCTCACTTGTATGTATGAATTAATTTCACTTGCATGGTCCCTTGATGATAATATTAGTGATGACTTGCAATTTGTGATTTACAGGATGACACGTGGCACCCCTTTTGTGGATTGCTTCTAGATAATAATATTACCAACATTATCAATATAAAACCCTTTTCTTCATCTCCTCCCGTTTCAATTTATTTGTCTGATTTTAACTTGGCATAAAATTTAAGAAAATAAAGAAGATTTTTAAATCTTGTGATCTTACACTAAAGATATGTTAAATGTACCGAATATTCTTTAATTTTGTGGTCTTAAACATGCTACATGAAAAGTCATAATTAAAAAGCCGTCTAAAAATAAAAGAAACAAAAAAAAGTAAAACAAATAAATTGAAACGGGGAGAGGACAAATTATTTTGCTTTGCCTTATCTTAATTTTGTATACTTGGAGTTCATTCATTGGTTTCCTTTGATTACTACAGGGCCCAAGAGATTGACTTGTTTCTCTTACATTTTTGTAGTTCACAATTTTCTTTCTATTTACTCAGTCCACTAGTGCAAGGAAGAGAAAGACAAAAAGAAAAAAATGACTGTTTCCTCAATGTCTAGTGGTATATGTCTAGGGATGTTTAATCCATATGAAGTGAAAGTTACATATTTTATCATAACTAATGATTTTTGGTTGTTTGAGACCAGAATAAACTATGATTTTTTTAAAATTTTGCGGATAGTAATAGTGTCTAGTAATTTGTGAAGATATGACCCCTATCCTAACTCAGACTAGCTCACGAGAAGAAGATTGTTCAAGATCATAAGAGAAGAATACAACTCATTCTCTCAATCAATGTGAGACTCAACACCTCCAACAGAAACATTAAGAAACACGACCCTACTCAATGGGTCTAGAGCTCTGATATCGCGTGAAAATATAGCCCCAGAACCTAATTCATCTCCGAAAGCTAGAGACTACAACTCATTCTAACATCCAGCATAATATACGATAACCAGAATGCTAAGTTAAGCTTGGACAATATTGGCAGCACATATAGGTGATCAATAGACATCAATTCAATAAACTAGAGCCGATTTCAAGGAACAGTCTATGAATTTGGCCTTGATATTGTTCAAAGCACTGGTTACGGTTGCAACCAACTGAAATTCTAAGACAACAATTTTAGCTCAAAGGCACATATAGTTGCTTTTGGACAATAATGAAACTAATACAGTACTATGGAATTAGTAGTATGATAGCCATAAGTATGATTCGAAAATGTTGGTGTTGATGTTCCATAGTCTGTAATTGGGTAATCATCTGAAATGCAGCTGACTCCTGTGCTTCATCGGGACTGGAATGCAGATCACTCTCACAAGAAAGTAGAAATCCAACCCCCTTTACAGTAACTCTAGCATGAAATCCACCTATGAGAAAATGAACTCAAAAGATTAGTTGAATCGGGAATTTTTAAGAAATGAGTACCATTAAATGTCATAAAATTAGATTCTATCAGGTTGTGAGCAGCCAAAATTGGGAATTTCGGTTCTCCTCTATGTTGCTCGGACTCTTCAAAAATGTCAGCGGGTGCGTGTCGGATTCTCCAAAAGTAGTGTATTTTTGGAGAATCCGACACGGGTGCGGCATTGAAAGTGAAGAGTCCGCGCAACTTAGGTTCTCCTTTTATCACGGGGAAATTGTGTTTCAGACAACAAATAGATATTACTAGCTTGTCAGACAGATGAAACCCCCCCTTCAATGCAGTAGTTCAGTAGCACAGCATCACTGGATAGAAAGAACGAAAAATCTTGGGAATTCACCAGAAAAACAAATGAAGAAAATCACAACGGGGAAGGAAATGTCGAGGGTTTCATGTTAAAAGGCGGTGTTCTTCTAGGGGAAATGCACAATAAAAAGCCAAAGGACATTCAAGTGTTTTGGGGAAATGTGAAGATCATAGTGGGAAATGGTAGGAAGACAGATTTCTGGGCTGATCATTGGATTGGGCAGCACAATTTGAAGTCTACTTTTCCTGTTCTTTACTCAATTAGTCTCCAACAACATGTCATGATCAACCAAATGTGGTGTCAACAAGGATGGGATCTAAAATTTTAGAAGAGCTCTGAATGACTGGGAAGTTGAGAGCTTTACCACAATGCTTCATTTACTGGGATTCTTTGGTGGTATTTCTGATTGTTCAGACAGATTTAGACTTAGATGGAAACTGAATAGCAAAGGGATTTTTCAGTAAAGCCTGTTTATTGGAATCTGAATCAAAGAGGCCCTGTGAAGGAGAATTGGCCTTGGAAACAAGTTTGGAAAGTAAATATACCAGGGAAGGTGTCATGTTTTGTCTGGCTGGCGATTAGGAAAGCTGGCCTAACTCAAGTCAATCTACAAAGAAGAGGTCTTCAGATTTGTTCAAGATGTCTATAACGTGGTCGGGAGGTTCAAAGCAATGAGCACCTATAAATCTGTGGCACATGTTCTTTTGTATTTTGGGGACAAAATGGATAATACCTAGCTCTACTCTGGTGCTCCAAAGCAGTTGGTGGAGTGTAGGGAATAGAGGTGGGGAGGAGGAATGGTGGAAGATCATACCTGCTTGCATATGGTGGATAGTGTGGAAAGAAAGGAATTCTAGATATTTTGAAGGCACTAGCAGTTATATCCAGAATAATAGGATGAATTGTCTTAAGACTGTTCCTTTCTTTGGTGTAAACAGAATATGGGGGGGGGGGGGGGGGAGAGAGTAGGAGATGTAGTAGATTTAATCGGCGAATGTATAAGAGAGTAGGGTTTTCGGACGGGTTTCTGTACCTTTTTGCTGTTTTTTTAAACATCTCAACTTAGCACCTTTTTTGGGGGTGTTGAGGTTTTGCATTTTTACTATTAATATGATTGTTACCTTCCTAAAAAAATGCCTAAATGGAATCACATCGTTTTTCAAATCACAATGTATTGTGAAGCAAAGCTCTGGGTATGAAAGGGCTGTACATGAAAGAACAGTTACATGATATAGTTGAAGACGAGGTTTATACTGTCAAACAGCTCATTAGGTACAGTTGAATAGAATCTTTGCACGATATTTAGGAAACCCAGGACAAGGTCCGCGGAGTAGAAAAGTATGTTTTGAGTTCATCTTGGTAATGGGAGGGTTTTGGCCCAACCACTCTGGACCACCTAAAGGCTTTTGCGTTCCTCTATGGTTTTAAACCAAAAGGCACCTCAACAGTTGAATCCTTATATGACCCTAACTTCCCCCTCCCATTTTGATGTGAAATTCGCCTAATGCAAGTTTCACAGCGAACCCCCTTTCGAGTCCAACTGCCAGCTGTCTGTTGGCTGTCGCACCATCTTTATTAGAAAAGAAAAAATTGCATCAATGTAAAATACCGTACCATCTGTTGCTGACACACTATATGATGGAAACACTTGATACAAGTCCTGCCAAAAGAAAAACAAATATATTTAGTGAGGGGAAATAACAAGTGTAAATGCTTCATAAGATGCTGATCAGAAAATTGAAGTATGTGAGCAATCATAACAGAGAATATATAGTCCCGTGCAGGCAAGGCTGACAATATTGTATGAAAAACACAAGCATTTCCCAAGGATCACCCAACACATGAAGGGGCAAAAGAACAAATTATCGGACATACTGCCTGACCAAGAGCACAAGACATCAATAATCTATATGGAGAGAACAAATTATCGAACATACATCATGGAGTGCGTACAGCTTTGGACAATTTCCTTCCACTCATAGGTTGAATCAAGCCAAACTCTTCATGAGGTTGATGCTCGTCTTCTTGGATAGCAGCTCTATCCTTCAAGCACGTTTGATCACAGAAGTCCAGTACCGTTTCTAGTTTTAGAGCCAAACTATCTTTGCCACCTACAAGGCATTAAAATAACATGAGCACATTGACCTGCAGTATTTGGTTCAAGTTCATGATATAGCTGTTTAGAGCAGTTCACGACTCCAAGAAACTACCAAAATTTGATCAAGAAACCAAGACCTCCACAAGGAAACTTAGCCACCAAAACCTGATACTATCTCAGTCTCAACCACTCTGTCCCTTCACCTCCCAACCACCCTCCAACACAAAGAAGAAAGAAAAAGAAAGCAAGAGAAAGGAAACCATTTTAGTCCCCCCCTTAACTTAGGACAAAGCACCATCTGGTCTTTGCTGTACTCCAAGCATAACAGTTACGTTATCAACTCTATAATATGTCCATACAACTGGTAATACACTTACAATGTAAGATATTTGATAGCTTTTCTAGCTGTTTTGAGGGCAGCTTTTGTGCACAAGTAAATGTATCTAATTGCTTAGCAAAGAGAGAAGAAAGACAATGCTACGAGTCTTCCATGTTCACATTTCCAACCCTGTTTTTTTGTTTGATAAATTCTCACATGATAATGCATCAAGGTTTTTATATTGATACATTTTAATTGAGGTCAAAAAAATGGAGCAATTGCTGAAGTTTTGACTTCATTCCCAAGCATGTATTAAAGGAAGCGAGCAGGTAGGTTGACAACCATCATGAAAATAGTCTAGCTATGATGAATCTCCTAAAGGTTGAACTTGTTAGGACATTTCCACTACACACCATGTCAGCTTGGAATAAAATGGGTCTAAAAGGAGATACAGAGGCTGCAGATACCTAGAGTCAAAAACAAATGTATCAAAAATTTGAATGTTTGGTGTTATAGCAGTACTCTTGATAGGATGGACAAGTATGCAGAGTTTTTGCACTTATTAGGGGAAAATATCTAGTATGTTTGGAGCGAGTGGTGCAGTTTAGGTCCTGTAATCTTTTCTGTACCATCTTGGTACTACTTTAATAAATATCTTTACTTTTTTTAAAAAAAAAAAAGGCGACACAGAGGCAACTAATTTGGGAGGGAAACTTAATTCATTCACATTCCATTTCTTTAAGGAAAATCAAACAAGAGAGGGGGAGGAAAACAAACAACAAGCAGAAGAATAATATTTTTGATCCATACAGTACCAAGCCATGTAAAAAGAGTAATGATAGCACAAAGAAACTGAAACAAAAAGAAGCTACTAAAGCCTGAGATAGAAACCATACCATCTAAGATTATCTGAATACTTTTATCACATGAAGCAATTTCGTCTCCAATTTTAAGTTGTTGATGATACTGTCAAGAAATGAATGCAAATTAATATTACTGAGAACCACATAAAGTGTAAGCATTAAAAGAGTTGCTCCACAGAATTTCTATATTGGAATTAAGAAAACTAATAGTAAAATAGTTCAAAAAGCATGAGAGACAGAAAAAGGAAAACCCCACAAGACTTTTGGCCCATTAAAAATACATAGCTAAGGGCCAGAACAAATTACTGACAACATTTTGAAGGATGATATTCTTGATACATTGACACAAGTTTTAAGTGGTCAGGTCGGAAAATATACATCATAGTCTTCGTCTTACAACAGTCCAACTTGAGGAACTAAGGGTGAACTTAGTTTTTAATTTTGGATTAAAACAAAAGTCAAATGAAAAAACAATGAATTAAGAAAGATTAAAATACACTTAAGAAGATCGAAGGAAAAAGGAAAAATAAACGTGGCCATATAAGTAATACAAATTGAATTATCAGCTAGCTAGCGTAGATCAGGAAAAAGCCACAAGTATATTAGAGCACAGGAGCTGAAAACAGCAGCAATTGGATTTTAGTTTGGAATCTATTGATCTGTTGTCTATAAGACCTGGCACAACAAAAGGGACATCTCCAAACTTTCCCCACACAGATTTTCAGCTTTAAATAGATCAAGGAATAACTGCAATATTAATAGCACTAAGCAAATGACAAAGTTCTTCACCACATATACTCTTTTTGAGAATGTCTTGACCACATATATTCTACTTCATACCAAACATAAAATTACCAGTTTCTGTCGTTTATGAAGAAGAACTTCAAGGGAACTTTTTGTCAAAGCCTCTTTTTTTGAAGCCAAAACAGTTTGTAAATCGCCTATATCCGTAGATTCATGCTTGCAAGGAATAAGTCCAGTATGTGCCACAGAAATCCCATTTTGATTGGGTGAGATAGTGGAAAGGTCACGCTCTTTATCAGCCTTCACCTCATCAGTTCTTTGTGCCTGCAAATAAGGCTTGGTATCAAATATGACAATAAAATGAAGAATGAAGACCCCTCTTCCTATCTCCAGGAAAAATTTGGAAAAGAAAAGGACATCCATCGACTTAAGCTGGCACCCAAGGGCGTCGCCTAGTGGGCAATGAAGTGGGTGGAGAACCTAGGTTTCAGGTCCAAATCCCATAGCAGAGGCAAAAAAACACTAAGTGATTTCTTCTCATCTGCCCAAGCCTTGGTGGGAAAAATTACCAAGTACTTGTGTCGAGGTGCGCACAAGTTGGACTAGACACCACTGTCATCCAAAAAAAAAGGGCAGCAGTTGTATGTCCTTCCCGAAGAATAAAACTATAACCTCCACCACAGATTCCCAGAACCTAGATCTCCAATTTAGTCCATCCAATCTTTTTGATTTCTTTTTTTCAAAAAGGCAAAGTTCGTTATTTCCACCTCACATTAAAACCAAAATATTTTTCCCTTGTCAACTTCTTGTAGCATCTCTTTTACAAACTACCATTTCATCCATTATCTCACTTCAATCATAATTTGACAAAGTTCAATAAAGTAACATGAGGGGAAAGGGAGGATTAGTAAGAACAAACAAGAGTAATGCATCGTAAATCAAAAACTTTTACTACATTAACTGAAATTGTCTACCTTGCAAGTTATACCACTTCCAATGATTTCTCCACCACTCTCCCTCGTCCTCTTTTTCTGGTGATGATAAACTTCTTTGATGAGCTTACAATCCTTACTGTTATTTCCATTTTTGGGGCAGGGAATACATGCATCAATATCCATCCTCTGAGGCCTAGTAGGAGAACAAGAAAAGTGATAACCATCATTAATTTTCACCTCCAAAGAGTCAAGATGAGCACCAGCTAACTCCATATCATTATAATCATTGATTTCACAGCCTTTAGTGGACTTCACCAGCTCCTCAGTTTTCTCTTCTGGTGTCCTTGGGTGGTTGATGATAGCATGCAGTTCTTTTACAGTTGAATCCTCATAGTCTCTGCTATTTCCATGGTGTACCTTGTTACTTGTATCATTTAAACATTTCAAGTTGACACCAGTTAGCTTATCACCACTGAGATCTACAATTTCTGTATTTTTAATTGAACTATCTCTTCCAGCTTCTTCACTTTTCCATATATTATGGGGGCCACCTACTGCAGTTGCTTCTTGACCAATAGCAGAATGGCCAACTTTTTCATGGCAACCATCACCATTTTTTGCCTCTGATATTTCGAGGTTTATACGATCTGACTTGGTTCCAATTAAAGAATAACTTTCATGAGGCGTCTTTGCTTCCATCTTTTCTATCTTCTCCTCTACATTCTGACTTCCTTTACTAGCACTTGCCTCTTTGGCATTACCACTAAAACTCCCATGGGCCCTCACTGTTTCGTGGTGATGGTGCCCACCATTTTCCTTCCCAAAATCTTTCTGGTCCCCTGTATTCCTTTCACAACTGTTGTTGGCAACAACTTCTGCACCAAAAGAGTCTGCAGGGTTGGCCTTCCTGTCATACATGTCATTGACCACATTACTGCAAGTACTTTCTGAACCTATAGCAGTCATGATGCTTACATTGCCCAAGTTTGGATCAAACAATGAGATTCTGCTCTCAGATATTTCTATTTCACAATTGTCTGTTATATCCTTATGGCTTCTGGTATTTGAGGCCTCCAAACTAGAAACTTCCCTGCATCAATTTGGTAGCTTGTCAACATAGACCTAAGCCTATACAAAATATAATTGTGAAAGACATGTACGATCTGGGTTATTTGCTATCTCGTTTATAACAAACCAAAAAGCAAACTAGTACATGTAATTTGACAGAATGCAATCAACTCACATTCACAACACGACTCGAGAGAATCCGAATTTTAAAACTAGTTAGTAAATTACTAAAATTGGAGAATGTGTGATGTGAAACGGGCTCGGGAATTCAAAGAATTGAAGATGGATTCTTCAACCCCACATGAACACCAAGCATAATTATAGAAAGCAATAAAAGAATAGGAAGATTAAGAGAATTTGTTGGGTAAACACACACCTAAGTAATTAATTATCTAGACATATGAAAATGCAACCATATTTTGATCAGGTCAATGCACATACATAGAGTATAAACAGTATAGGCTCCCAGCATAAACAGAGCTGAAGAGGACTAAATCTTTCACTATAACGCATCATTCAACTGAAAATACCTTAATCTTACAAGTAAGTTTGTTCTGTACGATTAAGATACATTACCTTAAAAGAAATTTGATGATGAATTAGTACCTTAAAAAAGTTCTCTAAATAAAGGTGGGTATGATCTTCTTTTAGCACCATATTCGCGACTAATTTCCTTATCTATTCCTTACTGTACAAGTCTTGTTCAATGAATTGTGCCTAATGGAATCAAGCAAAAGCACAAAACATAAGTAACGCATATGTTGGCATTTTTCAATTTGATCACACAAAGTTGTTAAGCAGGCATGTAGACTGCTGCAAGAACAGCTAGGCCCAAGCATCAAGATTCAATTTCAGTATACCTGTATCAACTTGAAGAACAAAGATCTAGAATAAGAACTGTATCATAAAGGTTAATACATTAGAATCTAAATGTACTCAAGCTTCAGAAGGAATGAATGATGTGACTGAAAGTTTTCTATTTACTAAGGAACTAAGCAAATATCGCTGAGACGAAAGACACGTTAAGCCAGGCAGCGAATGACTATAAAAGAAAAATCTATTGACAGCTCACCACAAATAAAGGCCAATTGAAATTGAAGGTACCTCAGGAAAAAGGTTGACATGATACTGGCATAGGGAAGCAGATGAAAGTACTCAACTACTTCAGTAGCGGAACAACTACCAGAACTCCTTTGCACCAATGGACCCTGTAAACTGCTCAGATAAACAGTTATCACTTTTCATTTTCTAGTAGCAAAAGGTACCAGAATACATGAATTAATGCTATTGACAAATTATATAAGCAATTACGTCTTTTTACTTTAGGTAGTGAATAATTAGGGCTTGTTCTTTCACTAAGTTTATCAATGTTAGACTCATAACACAACACGAAATTATAATCTTCAAACTCGGCATAGTTAACGCCATAAACCTACTTTGAGTTGCTCTCAAGAACAAGAGCGTATACAAATGAATCATTCTACTGATTCCCATGATTGTTTCAAAGAAAGTAATATTGATGAACTTGAGAAACCATCACATAATTTCTTCACAGAAATTAGCAGTATCATCAAACAAATGAGCTTTTGTAAGATTAGAGATACAAGAGTTCTTGTCGAAAAAGCCCGTCTCTTACACTACCCTTGATTAAAAAAAAACAAGTATTCTCTAAGACAAAACAGTTAACACGACAAGAACTAACCTCTCAAGAAAATCCTTGACAGGAATTTGAATCTCTTGATTGATTGATTTGGTACATTGCATGATGTAAAAGCAAGACGCTGTCTTTTCTTTTGTCAGTGAATATACCACATGCTTCTCCAAAGTCACAAGGTCAGACTTAGAAATACCTGCTCCATATCAAGCAAAGTATCATACATAATAAAATGCTCTCTAAATCGGGACAAGCCTGTAACTCAAGCAGTTCATTTTTATAAAACAGGAACAGAAAGATCCAACTGCCTAGGTCAATGCTCTGTTAATCAATTCTTTCTCTGCCCAGGCATGAGAAAACTCTTTTTGAGAGACTTGTCGCTAGCAAAGGCATTCTTGAGAACTTAGGAATCAACTTATGATTGTCTGGTTAATCTAGAGCAGACTAGGCACAAATTACTTTTGCCAATCTAGAAATATATTACAAATATAATTCTGAAATTCACGTACCTGTTGTATCCTTGACAGCCAAAAATGCAAGCTGCTGAAAGCCAGAGTCATCATCTTTTTGCTCTACTGTCACTGGTCTCATACTGGTTCGCCTCTTTTTTCTCTCCACCGTACCTTCTATTTCAGTAGTGGGAAGCTCAAAACACTTTTCGAGGAGAGACCAGACCCCTTCCGTGACAGAACTATAAAGCAAGCAACAAGTTTCTTTCTTAGAGTCTAGTAATAAGACAGAAACTTTGGAAATTAGCCACTTGTTTATAGATGGAACATCTTTTGAGGCATCCAAAGCGCAAGATATGTTGCAAGCATCTTGGATTGCTTTTTCAGTCACCGAGAGATCATTCATGTCCTTGGAGGCCGTTGGATCAGATTGATTCATGAACTTCATATATGACATCAAAGCCGGTTTCAGAGTCACGGCCAACTTGCAAAATGACTCAAAATCTAAATATTGTGCCTGCGGATTTTGCTTCCTCTGGTAGTAGTTGTAAAGTAACACAACAGCATGCAACTGAAGAAGGAAAAAAGGAACAAGGAAAAGAATTCAAAAATTAGCTGGAGATCTTATTGGAAAACTTATAATTTTTTATGAAGTTGCCAAAGCTTCAATTTTTATTTTTATTTTTTAAAAAAAGTTATGTGGAATATGCCAAAGACTACAGGGGGGCTACTAGAATGTTGGAACAGTGCTGGAGGATTTGCTAGACAGAAAAAGAGGAGGCAAATAGTACTTGTGTGTGTATGGTGACTGTATGGAAGGAGAGAAACTGAAGATGCTTTGATGATAACTACAACAGAAGATCAAGATGAACTGTTTGTTTTTGGTTCACTTTTGGTGTAAGCAATTATTGAATGATGCTGAACCCTTCAAAGGTACTATAGGATCTTTGTAAGAAGTTTTTTTTTCCTTTTTGGAATTGTAAATATGGTTTTTGCACAATCTTTGTGCCAATGATTAATAATATTATTACCTATCTTAAAAAATAACATCTTTCACATAAAGAAAAACAGCGGAGAGGAGAAAAGCCACATGAAGCAGCAAACAGATTAACAAACAGCAATAACAACTATCCCTCGATCCCAAACTAGCTGTGTCCAAACTGATAATAAAAATTCTTAAATACTGCCTCAAATTTGATACAGGAAGAAATTTTAGGTAACATGGGGAGACCAACAAAAGATTCGAGATCATCAGTAGGCTATATGCATTTGTAATGCTGCTGGATATCAAGTGAACAAGGAAATCAACCTAAGGAAACGTACTAACTAGTTTACTGTAACAATAGTTTAATCTCTGTCCTCTTTTATATATTCCCCCTTTTCTGCTATCAGTGACAAATTAGCATCCTTCAACATTTACAATAAAGAGCAGGACATTGAATGGCTGTACCTTCAACTGAAACAAGAGATATATAGAGATAGAGTTCAAGTCGTATAAATTAATCTTCTCCATTCCAAGAGTTTTTCTAAATCGTCTTCAACTGACTAACTTTATAACAGGTTGATAAGAATTGAGAAACAAGATGGAAGTCCGTTCTCGTTATTCAAACACACTGCTACTGTAACACATCCTCAGAAGTCTTAAAATAGAAGGAATATTTGAAAGGAATAATAAGTTAATAAGCGAAGAATTTTTTTTTGAAATCAGGCATGCTTCCTTTTTTCAAATGTCAAGGGTCAAGGATCATGTCAAAAAGAACACCATGCAATGAGTATACAAGGTAAAGAGAGAACCCGCATCCTTAGGAAAGGGTGAGAGGAAACCAAAGAAGACCTGTTTAGCTACAGACTGCTGCTGAGAAAGAGTGGGAGCTTCCTTGAAGGCAGATGATTTTAAAGGCAACCGAGGACCAACTAAGTACTCCAGCAATGCATTCACCACTTCCTCTGTAGAAACCAACTCCGATTCCATTCTTATCCTTTGCTCAGCAAGAAAAAAAGCTAATAAAAATAAAGAGCCAAAATCAGATACTCCACAATGTGAGTTGCTTCATGGTTTTACTATTGCACAGTTGTAAAGAGGAATGCAAAACCAATGTTCCACACAAAATGCAGAATCATGTTGGAGGGATAGAAAGGCCAGCGAAAGCAAATACAGAATCACTACAACAAGCCCATTGCCTATCTACAACAGCATAAGATATAACCATAGCTAGAGAAAAAGCTCTAAAAAGGAGCAGCCTATTAGGACCACCAAATCACTAGCGGAATCACTACAATAAGCCCATTGCCAATCAACTACAGTACTATAAAATATTACAGTAATTACCTAGAGGAAAGGCTCCATAAAGGAGCAGCTCATTGTGACCACCAAAACGCTAGACTCTTAAACTTCTCCCCTTTAACCTGTATGGACGCATTCAATGTGGCCCCTTTTGGAAGGATTCCACTGGGTACAAAATAATTCTCTCCTTCTCGCTAAAGAGCGAGCAGGACAGAATGCTTCAGGATTTTACAATTCTGAATCTACTTAATGAAAAAAACACAAAAACAACGTTCTCCACACAAATGTCACAGACCCATCATGCAATAAAAGCAAATAAAACTAGTAGTAGTATAGAAGTAGAAAATGAAACACTAGACTCATGAACTTCTCCCCTTTAACCTATATGGGCGGGTTCAATGCGACCCTTTTTGGGTACAAAATATTTTTCTCCTTCTCTCTAAAGAAAGATATAGGAGTCCCACAATGTTCACGGGATGAGAATTTGGTCTCCTTATATGGTCTTGGGTAATCCTCCCCTCATGAGCTAGCTTTTGGGGTCGACTTAGGCCCAAGATCCATTTCTTTATCATGACCCCCTGTCTTATATTGTCCACGCTCCAGATGTCCAGTCCTAGGTGTGCGGGGGTGTTGGAGTTCCACATCGTTCAGGAACAGGAATTAGGTCTACTTATATGGTCTTGGGCAATTTACAATTCTGAATTTACTTATGAAAAAACACAAAAACGAAGTTCTCAAACACAAATGCGACAGATCCAATAGATAATCATGCAACAAAAACAAATAAAACTAGTAATCTAAGTTGTGCGGACTCTTCATTTTTGTTGCCGCACCCGTGTCGACACGAGAAAGGTGCGGGTGCGGGTGCGGGATACGTGTGGGATTAGGTCAACCCACATCGAATACTTTGACCAAAGTCCATGGAAAAAATTGGAGGAAAACTGAGATTTTGATTTCTCAAAATAAAAGATAAAATAGATCTAAGGCATGGGAAATGACATACCTTCTTGTCTCTTTTTTAGCTTTTTTCTCTTGGTAAACATTCTCCTGTTTTTTCGTTTGGTAATTCTCTGGGTAAATATTTGTTGCTTCATGTTACAGGCCAAACGGAGAGAAACTAAGAATTCAAGTGGTTGTGTTCCGACTTCTGGTAGACGGTAAGAAGAGTTGGTGGAAGGCCTTGAATGACTTTCTTTTTTCTTTTTTGAGGGGAAGAACCATAAAGCTTGAAAGAAGAAGTTGGGGTCTTGGGGAAGACGAGCTAGAAGATCTTTCAAGATTTAGAATATATTTATAGCTCTATTTTATAATTTTGAATTTTTTCAGCCGAATCCCAACACCTGTATCCATACCCCCGAATCTAAAAATTTAAATTTTGCCAAACCCAACCCTCGGATTCGCATCCGAGTCCGAGCAACTTAGACAGTAATTACCTAGAGGAAAGGCTCTATAAAGGAGCAGCTCATTGGGACCACCAAAACACTAGACTCGTGAACTTCTCCCCTGTAACCTATATGGCGCATTCAATGTGACCTCTTTTGGAAGGATTCCACCGGGTACAAAATGATTCTCTCCTTCTCGCTAAAGAGTGAGCAGGACAGAATGCTACAAGATTTTACAATTCTGAATCAACTTAATGAAAAGACCACAAAACAACGTTCTCCACACAAATGTCACAGACCCATCATGCCATCAAAGCAAACAAAACTAGTAGTAGTATAAAAGTAGCAAATGAAACACTAGAATCATGAACTTCTCCCCTTTAACCTATATGGGCAGGTTCAATGCGACCCTCCTCTCTAAAGAAAGATATTGGAGTCCCACATCGTTCACATGATGGAAATTTGGTCTCCTAATATAGTTTTGGGCAACCCTCCCTCATGAGCTAGCTTTTGCGGTCGATTTAGGCCCAAGATTCATTTTTTTAGTATCAGAGTCAGTTTCATCCCAATTATTTGCTTCCAATGTTGGCCTCCCGTCTTATATTGTCCACGCTCCCGATGTCTAGTCAGTCCTGGGCGTGCGAGGGGTGTTGGAGTCCCACATCATTCACAAGATGGGAATTTGGTCTCCTTATATGGTCTTGGGCAATCCTCCCCTCATGAGCTAGCTTTTGGGGTCGATTTAGGCCCAAGATTCATTTCTTTCTCATGGTATCAAAGTCAGTCTAATCCCAATTCCTTTTTTACGATGTTGGCCCCCCGTCTTATATTGTCCATGCCCCGATTTCCAGTCCTGGGCGTGCGGGGGGGAGATGTTGGAGTCCCACATCGTCCACAGGATGGGAATTTAGTCTCCTTATATGGTCTAGGGCAATCCTCCCCTCACGAGCTAACTTCTAGGATTGAATTAAGCCCAAGATTCACTTTTTCTTATCAAAAGAGCACAACAGATTGCTTCAGGGTTTTACAATTCTGATTCTACTTATAAAAACCCACAAAAACAAAGTTCTCAAACACAAATGCCACAGATCCAATAGCTAATCATGCAACAAAAACATATAAAACTAGTACTAGCAAAAAAAGTAGAAAAATGAAACGCTAGAAACATCCATTTGCATACAAAATTCAATGTACAGAAAACCTGAACAACAATAAACAAAATTCTCCACACAACAAATGTCACAGAATCATGCAACAACAAGAAAAAAAAATACTAGAAAATGAAACAGGAATCCACTTTTATACAAAATTCGAGTTACAGAAAACCTGAACAACAGTAAACAAAGGTCTCCACACAACAAATGTCACAGAATCATGCTTCAACAACAACAACAACACCAGACACACACACACAAAAAAAAAAAAAAGAGTCCATTTGCATACAAAATTCAAGGTAAAAAGGACCTTCTGCTGAAGAGAGGATCAAGAATCGCCGAGGGAAAAAACTTGAGCTTCCAGCAGCGATTTCCCTTAAAACCCTTGGTTTGCTTAAACCAGTGAACTATAGAACAATCAGATTTTCTGCATACTATATATAGTTTTTAAATTTAAGACAGCAGCACTGGCGGAAGGATCAATGCACTTAACTTTTTTTGTTAAAACTGCAATTTTTATTTCTTAATATACTTTTTTTTTTTAAAATGTTGTAAATGTGTTTAAAATACTTGAAAAAATTGTTCTACTAGCTCTAATTGTAATTAGAGTGGACTAATAAGTAGCTTAATCTTACCACATAATTCCATGATTTGGATGAAATTAACATGGAAAAAGATCCGCATTAAAAACTTACCCGCATTCAGTGTTTATACCAAATCAATATATGTATACAACTATAACGTATATAACTGTAATTAACTAATATGATTAACTAATAGTATATATGTTCTTACTTCGTTAAATCTTAATTATGGTAAGTTGTCAAAGGTCATTCTATGGACGTCGATTTGATCATATTAAGTCATTAATCACCTATTTAAATTATTTTAATGTATAGATTAGTCTTTTTTTTTTAAGAAGTATAAAAAACGTAATATGATCACGAATAGTTCTTGGGATGGAGGTAAGTGATGGACACCTGTATCTTTAAGAATGTTTTCGCTCAAGATAATATATTTTGAACATTTTTAGAAAACGTAAATAAAACATTTTGTATACTTCTACATGTGAGGACGAGCGTGTGTGATTATCATATATATTTATGAATCACATGATTATTATTTGATTCAAATTCTATTTACAATGATGTGTATACGATTGAAGTTCATATTTCATAAGATTTCAATAATAAAATGAAGTATAATGCTCGTATATCGCTATTGTTGAAGGCATTCAAGGATGTGTTCAAGTGTCAAGCCCATTTATAAGGTCACATTGCAAGGATTTGAGAGATTTGCAATATATTGAGTTGAGGATGGAGACATGGAAGGTAACGGTATGAAAATAACGAAAAATACTTCAAAATTCTCATAATTGTAGGTGTGACAAAAACACTGATTTTAAGGATATTTTACTAGTAAACGAATATCTCCAAAATTAACAAGCTCTTGTATTATATAAACCAAAAGCAAAAGAACAATAATGAATAATTCAAGAATAAAACTCAAGAAATATTAGATAGAAAGATAGGATCGTTTTTCTATTCTTGGTCACCCCCTTTAAAAGAAAATGATATGTGTTTAAATAGGTAAGAAAAAATAGCATGTTATAATAAGTGAATAATGGTCAAACTCTAATAACGGTTTAAAATAAAGAATCAAGTAGATATTATCACATATTAACTTTCATGTAGATGAATTTGGACACTTCTTTCTCCTTTGAGATACCATTCTCATTTTTTCTATCATCAGACATGGATGACGCTAGGGCAGAATCAGATGTTGAAACTTATGAGTTTTAGATTTTAATCATATTAAGTTATTTGGTTTTGAATTAATAATATGTACATACTCAATGAAATTTTAAGATAAATATAGGGTATGAATCAAATAGCTGACACTCTAGATGTGCCCCTAATAGAGCTTACCAATGTTTAAACCCTATTACGAACCATGGTCAAGCATAAAGATTAAGGATTATATATTGGAGTTGATTGTTGAGGTGATTTTAACACTGCAGTTTTTGGTGTCTATAATATTTGTGCATCGTGAGTCAAATAGCGAAATCGCGAAGGGGAGTTGTATGGCATAGAGCCACGGTCGCGAGCACAAGCAAGGGGCTATGTCGCGTTGCTCATACTTCCGATTCCAAATCCGAATAAATGATGAAGGTTGCGGTAAATTGGCAGACAACATAAAACTTGTTAATTTATCATGATGAATTCTCACAATACAAATATCGTCGAAACTAGGGATTTTTATCGGGTGGTTTGATTCGCTTTTTGAATGTTATCGATTTATAAAAGTATGCTAAATCGTTACAGAATCATTAAAATATTGTTTATCAATTTAACCATTAAGAATTTTTTTAAGAATAAACATTAGAATCTGCTAAAGCTAAATAATACTTGTGGAGTATGCAACACCAACAAAGTAATATATTATCAACCTAAATCATTACGGAATCGATAACCTAATAATAAAAGATCAAACTATTATCGAACCATTAAATCAACAACCATAAATCAATAAAATAATTCAGATTTGAATTACTCTCTCTGTCCCAATTTATGTGGCACTTCTCATTTTTTGAGAGTGAAACAGTTTAAGTTTGATTGTGAATTTGGGCATGAAATTTTTAAATTTTTTGAAATAAAATTTACATATTTAAGAACTACGTAAAAAGTATTATAAATCACAACAATTGACAATTTAAATTTTTTAAAAATATATGAAAAAATTACGGTCAAAGATAGACTGATTTGAATCTTGAAATTCGAAAGATGTCATATAAATTGAGACAGAGAGAGTATTAATTTTGATTCGATTTTAAACCACCTTAGCTGAAATGTGCTCACCTAGACACACGCATTATGTCGACACCCTGATATGATGAAAAATAAGCAACAAATTCCATGACATAGCCTCTTAGGTGTGAGGGAGTATGAGTAAAAGTTCCCACATCATATACAACAACTACATATAGACAAATTGTGGTAAAAGAGTTAAAAAGGGTGCGGTGATATGATTGAGATTTTTTTTTCATTAATCCAAAAGTTTCAAATTCAGATTAAGTGAACGAAGATTTTTTCGATATAAAGGCTGAATTGAACGTTCATAGTCACAATGAAAGAAGATCAATGTTATAATAAGCAAATAACTTATCGAGAAACCCTGAAGTCTCGAATACGAACTACATATGCAAATTAAAAATCTTCAATACGTATTTGCTTACTGATATATAGTACTATATATAGTAGCTTTATATGGTGTGGTGTATTTAATGTTGTAACTAGAAGTTTAGGTTGGGTACATGCTGCAAATAAATTAGCTAGGTTCCTTTATATGGATAGTTCGTAAATATAATGTCAGATTTTGTTTTCATACAGGCAGTATATAGTAATATCATGGATAAGGAAAAGTAATCTGCCCATATAAATGCAGATTTAATTATCAACATCCAAGTTAAATTTGCCTTTTCATTTGTAAAGACACAGACTAATTGATAAATATTTTGGCTTGTTGAACTATTAGGGGTAGGTTGTTTAGTTCAAAATCAGGATATTATGAAATTATAATCCTAAAATTACAATTAATATCATAACTTGAATGTTACTCCCCACCTTTTATATGGTATACGTTGTACCAAAATTTCAATATATGAAAACTAATATTGATTCTAGCTAATATCTTTAATTAAATATGGAATAAATTTAATTTCAAAACTTATATCGGGATAATCCACCTAATCCCTTGAACCAAATAATATCTGATTTGATATTTACTATCGACAAATTTATGACGGCAAATATAATAGAATTAGATTGAACGATGATGAGAACGATCACATATCTAATTTGATATCCACAATCGACCGATTTACGAAACAAAGAAATTAAGCAAGAATGCCGATATAACACAATTTAAGTATGAATAGTACTGATACATTTTTAGAACTATATAGAACTGTTAGATCTTTGCACAGGAATACAGTCATAATGAAACAGTTGAAGGATGTAAGCTTAGTTTGACATTTGGGAATAATATGCCATTGAAGAAATGATGAAATGACAACTATATATATATATATAAAGAAAATGGGGACAAGCAAGAAGAAGTAATGCCAGCTGTATTTGTAATACTCCCTCCGTCTCAAATTAGTTGTTATGTTTTCACTTTTCGAGAGTCAATTTAACTAAACTATATTTTTTCTTATATCAATAAATTGAAAAATATATTTTAAAATATTGATTAAAATTTATATAATTAAATTCTCGAAAAGTAAAACGTGACAAGTATGTTGAGAAGGAGGAAGTAGTATTAATGGAGAAGACAATAAATCATAACCAGCTGAGGTTTGTTTGCTTACATAATAATTGGCCCAATGAAGAAACACAACTTTTATTTTTTGTTTGGATCTAAGTCTAACTTCTTATCAATTGGTTTAACTTATCAGCCTAATGTCTCTTTATTTGTTCTGGATTTTACCAAACTTTTACCTAATCTTTCTACATTGAACAAAAATATAATAGAGCTGAAACATATTTAGAAAATAATAAGAATTTATGATTGGTTTAACTTATCAGCCTAATGTCTCTTTATGAACTTTTACCTGTTCATGAATATGAATGAGGTTCAATTCAAAATTTATAAAAAATAATTTTTCAAAAACAACCTCTGACTTCACAAGGTAGAGGTAAGATTTGTATATACATTAATATCTTTCATAAATTCTATTTACGGGATTACATTGATTATGAAATTCCTGTAGTAAAGTAAGAGTCTACCTGAACATGATTTCTTTTACATTTTTTTAAAATTATTCGATTATCTATTAAGATATTTTGAAGAAGAGTCTTTCAAATTTTAAAAACGAATCTTTAGTAAACATTGTCCCTGCCAGCTAATTCTTGACGCATGACGAGATTACTCTACTACTTTATAAATAGATGCTCGATAAGTGTGTCTACTTCATCAAATTCGAATCAGAAAAATCAAATAGTAGCACATATATGACCATGAACAACACAAATAGACTTTCTGCAATTGTGCCGAAACGAGGTAACTAGTTTTTTTTCACTCAAACAATTTTAATTTCTTTTTTTAAAATGTATATTGCCCTCAAGCCAAAGGTCTTTCGAAAATATCAATTATACCTTCACAAGACAATGATAAAATATACGTACGCGTTGCTCTCCCAAGATCCCAGGATTCAACCAAATCTATATCCAAATACAAAGACATCACCTTGTTGTGTCATGGAATCCATTTCAACTAAAATCCCCAAAAATTGTGACTGGATAAAGGGCAAAAAAGAAGAAGAAGATAAACAGTGGAAATGGGGTCCCCATGTCCATGATTATTATCCCCCTGTTAGTATTTGTTAAAGCTTAAACTATAAACTTCACTTTCTCTCTCTCTCAAACACACAGACACACACTAAAAAAAATATTAATTCCACACATTCTCTCTATCATCATCACTCTTGTCTCTCTCTCTCACACACATATACACATACTGTGTCTGTTTTTTCTTTTTGAAACTTTTTAACCTTATGTATTACTTACTTAGCACCTTTTTCACAAGAAAAAGCCTAGGGTTTCTTCACCCCAAATAGAGAAAAAGGTGAAGAAGAAGAAGAAGAAGAATCAAGATTTGTTAGCAATACATTTAATACACTATGTTTTCCTAACTGATATTCTTGGTGGTCATTGGTTAAAGATGGAAACTTTGTTAACTTTGTGATTGTTCAAGTCAAAAAAGTGCAAGTCTTGTGTCTATATTTATTGAGGGGGGTTGCTTTTTTGGAAACGTACATGTGAAGCAAATTAGTGTTTTTTGTCTTTTTGGTTTCTCATCTCATCTACTAACTGCCACTCTCATGAAGATGGAATCTTCTGGATCTTGTCTTTACTTGTTTCTGTTACTTGGGTGTTTGGATTTGATGAATTTATGATCTGGGTTTTGTTTTATATGGCTCAAAAAGGGGTTCTTTTTGGTGAGATTATTAGATAATGACTGTTATTCATGCTATGATGATTTCACAGGTTTGGTCATATGAGTTGTTCTCATATCAAAATGATGGGTACCAATAGCTAATTTTTGAAAATTTGGGGTTTTGGGTATTGTAGTTTTTTCAGGTAGTTGTGTATATTAGTTTAGTAATGGAGGACATTGGGTTATTTAAACAAGCTTGGATGTGGTTGCAATCAAAGAAAGATTGTTATTCAGTTGTAAGGACAGCTGCTGGCTGTTTTAGGGATAAAGTTGGAATCTTTAATGAGAGGATTTGGCCAATTGTTTGCCGTGGGTGTGCAAAACTGGGGAAATTGCTCTTTATCTTGTTCAGATACTGGAAGGATTGTTTAGTACGAGGCTGTCAGTCGTTCTTTGCACTTGGATCCGCGGCATTGCTCCTTATTATGTGGAGCTGTTTTCTAAGTTTGACATCTATGTCATGTCTGGTCTACGTGCTCCTTAGTATGGTATGGTTCTAATCCATTTCCTTTAATTTCCTGTCTGATTTGTGAGCTAGCAAGATCTGCTTCCTCTTCATTAATTGGTGATTAATTAGCTTGATCCTGGATTTATTGCACATGCATTGTACTAGTAGGGCATATAATGACATTCCAAATAAGAACTTGAACATATCTACAGGTTTATTGATGTTTAAATTATTTACCTAAAAGCTCATTGGTCAAGTTGGACATGAATTTAATGATGCACTAGTATCTTTCTCAGCAGATACTATGAGCAAGTACTACAGTTTTTGGTTCTTGTGATGATCTTTTCATAGTCTTCATGAGCAATTATATGTTGCTTGGCAATGTTCTAGATTATTATGTTGGGGTTTTACCAACTCATTGAAGGTTGTATTAGACTTAAAGCAAAGTACCACTCTTTTCCCTGTGTTTTTGGCCATACGAATGTTCATGCGGATATGTGAAGTATATATTGAAATTCAAAATTTTCCGAACTCATAGATAATTATAATTTATTGCTCAGTTAGAGTGTTTGCACTTCAACTTCATCTCTAGTTCTTGAATGAGAAAGGGAAGACATAGATGGTTGCCGAAAAAAAGGTCTCTTCTAGCTTCTTGTTTAGTTGTGTGCCACTACTCCTCATTGGCCTTTCCGTTTGGTGAAAAAATATACTCAGTATGCTATCCTACTTGTTTCATTTCTCGTTTCAGATGGTCTCTTGAGACTGTTCCGTGTTCTTTGCAGTATCACTTTCTTTTCAAATTCTCATTAGTGAGGTGCTGATGATATTTTATGTTGATTTGCCTTTCAGGGTGCTGCAGGGGCTGCCGTTCAGTATTTGGGTTGCACTCCTGGGCTTTTCATTGTTGGGCTCTTCGGTATTTTAGTTTTGTGGATGTACGCCAACTTTTGGATTACCGGTGTATTGTTTATAGTTGGAGGTAGGTTTGTTACGTAGTTCAACCAAATTGCTTAACTTCTTGTGCATTGATTCTTTTCATTCATGGATGAAACCATTCTATTCAGTATAAAGTGAGACCTAATAATGGACACACGACTAGATAGCTGGACACCATTATAAGGGTGACACTATTGCTAACTTGAATCTCTTCATTACCTGAGATTTTGTTTAAATGTTATATGCAACCAAAAGTAAATATATCACTATTTTGTTTGTTCTACAACATCCCCATGGGGACGAAAACTCAACAAGACATTTGTTTATTCTTAAGCTTGGGTTGGGCTCGCAAAAAAGGTCAGATAGTTTACATTGCATGAAACTCGTGCATAATTTTGGACATTCAAAGGCTGACCTGGTGATTTTCAAAGGTATTATCTCAGTCCAGCCAGGTGGATCTGGCTGTAGACATAGGAGCTGGAGTATTTGATATACGGACTGGATAGTTTGTAATTTCCCTGTTCTGGGAACATATGTAACTTAGAAAAGCTTAAAATAGGACAGAAAGATGATATTATGGTATTGATCCTACTTGTTTGAACTTCTTTCTAAACACCTTATGGTATTGCTTCTATCTGCTAAATTTCTCAAGTTTACTTTTCCAGTGCAATATTTGTATGTATGATATACCGTATTTTCAGAAGTTCTTCATCTTTTGATCCTTGTCTTTGTGGTTTTGTAGGTTATCTGTTTTCCTTAAACCATGCAAGACTTGTGGTATTAATGGCTACCATATATGCTATGTACTGTGTTAAAGTTCGGGTTGGATGGCTTGGAGTTTGTCTCTCAATAAATCTCGCTTTCCTCTCAAATGACTTAGTGAACTACTTACTCCAGTGGTGTGACAATCTGAGTGAAAGCACACATGCTGAAGATTATAAAGAGTCTGAATCATTTACCGAGGATGACTTCTCCACGGATTATGAGTCATCGGTTCCTGTGGATGAACCTGAAAAGGTTGAAAAGGTCGAAAAGGTCGAAAAGGTTCACGCTTGCAAAACATTCAGCGATGCTGCTTCTACTTCATCAGTTGTAACCAAACAGATAGAACCCCCAGCTAAGCCAGTAGTTAGAGAAGATGCAATTTCAATTATTGAGATGAAGCGGATATTAGATAGTGCGGATCATTATGATGCACTAGGGGTTTCTCGGCACAAGAAAATTGACACTTTACTGTTGAAAAAAGAATATCGTAAAAAGGTGTGTTACTTTCTTTTAATGCCCATGTATTATCTTTCATGTGACAGGTATTTAAAGCCAAGTGATGTGCTTGAGAGAGAAATGCCTGAGTCCCGTTTTCAAGTTACCCTTTAACAAATTAGAATGTATCATATTGATTACTCATGCCGTCTTTAGATCTCTTTACATGTCAGATCTTTACTACTAACTTTGAGTTCTGGAAATATTGTGTACGACGATATAAACTGAGAGATTTTAAACCTTTTGATTAGTTTGATGGATTTGAGTTAGGCATCAAAATGTTCATGACATTTCTTTGATACAAGATAACAAAATTTCATGTCTGATCGAATTTATATTTACCTTCTGTCAAGACGAAGTTCAAATTGATGTTAATTTTATAATCATGTAATATGCAGGCAATGCTTGTGCACCCGGACAAGAACATGGGAAGTTCACTTGCCAGTGAATCATTTAAGAAACTTCAATGTGCATATGAGGTGATTACTATTTTAAAAGCTAATTTATCTGTTAGTTGTTGTTATAATACTATTTGGTGCTTCATATTTGTTTGAGATGCAAATGTACGACTATGGTTTTCTAATACTTGCATTTGTTTTGCAGGTTCTTTCTGATGCTGTCAAGAAGCGAGACTATGATGAGCAACTCAGAAAGGAAGAATCTAAGAGTGTAATGCAAAAATCACCTAGCACGTCCAACCAGGTTCAATTGTCTGACTGAACTTCATTAATCTCCAGTAACCCAGTCACTAATCTATGTTACTAATGCTCAAGAAGAATTCATCATCTTATCCTGCAAACAAAATTATCAAAGCAGGAAGAGTTTCAATGAACTAGTTTTCAGTTTAACAGGGAAAGAGTAGATTCAGTGTCTGCCCTGTCCTTCATTTGAACCATCGTAACCCTATTTCTTGCAACGATGACACCAAGTTATATTATGCCATACTTGTTACACAACCAATAAGATCCATGTCAAAGCGTGATAAGCTTTTAATTTGAAACGACAATTTCTGGGAGTATGCAGAAATTGTAAGGTTTCTGGAACTTTCAGAAGAAAGAAATTCTTTTGGAATGAGAAGTTCTATGGTACGAGTCTAAGACTGATATATGATACTTGGATGTTTAATAAAGACCCTTTACAGCTTTATGATCTTTACTAAGTGAATTTCATGCAAATAGTTATTGATGGATTTAAAAAATAAAAGTAAAGGATGCCTTCTAGCAAGCCACCAGTTCCATGTCAATTTCTTTGAGGTCATAAATAAGATGCCAAAATTTATCTTCAGATCCTTCAACAGGAAGACTTAATATTTACAAGTGACTTATCTGGTATGGTGCAGGAATCATCCAGCTACTGCTCAGAAGAGTCGAGGCGTATCCACTGCACAAAATGTGGCAACTCGCACATTTGGATCTGCACCAATAGGACAAAGGTCAAGGCAAGATGGTGCCAGGTTGGGCAATCATTAAATTCTCTGTTATGGTTGTTGTTCCTCTCTTTCACTTGTTCAAATTTTAACGAAAGCTACTGGTGCACAGGATTGTTGTCAATATCACCAAGCCAAAGATGGGGATGGATGGGTAGAGTACAAAGGATCATTGGTTTTTAATCGACCACAAAAGGTATCTAAATTTCACAGTAATAATTTATATTCTCTTGAAAGATTCTTGTGAAGTAGTGTTCAATTTGGTTCATTTACTAGTTCACTAGATAAAAGTATCATGTAGGAAGAAATTATCATTTCTTGAAAATCTTGGAATTACAGTAGTTTTTATTATGGGTTCTCAAAGCAAGGTGAAAATCTTAATGTCATGTTATAAGTCACAAGTTCGAGCCCTGCACCATGCAAACTAAGTTTGGTATTTAAGTGGAGAAGGAGAGGGTGGGTCCATTATCTCCGAGTTTCGAAAGCTGCGGTTGGTCCTAAGGGTTGGCCCCAAACGGATATTTGGACATAAAATATTGCACGTTATACTTGATCGTTATTGTCTAGTTCGATTTTCAATAGATGTTGTAGGAAGCAATTTATCAACAACAAAAAAAAAACACCTAAGACCATTCAAAATCCTCGTCTCTTGTTCTTAATGGTCACTTTGACTTCATCACAATGCTTCAAATTGTTAATGGTGGAAAGAAGCAAGTCCATCATCTTTCTCTCGGATTTTCCTCTGGTTTGATCAAATCTTAACATGGTTTATGTGATCAAGTTACGGTATATAGCCACTTTTTAACTGTGTATGAATTAATGTATTTATGTGCTTAGAGCCTTAGAGGGTACAATCAAATTATTATCACTCTGGCCAATTAGTGTACCAGTACTAGTCAAAGGTCAACTCCAAAGAGTTGAAGTTAGCTGCACGTGAACAGTGGTCTCCGTTCCTTTCATATGTAATTTTGTTGATAATTAAGATGCTCATTCTTCATAATTTCGTTCTCAATGTGCACCCCTAAGCTGCTCATTCTTCATAATGTTCCTTAATATACTTGTCATTCAGGCAGAGATACCTCGTGCTTTCGTATGTGCTGAAGGCAAGATATTTGATGTGTCAGAATGGGCCATATGTCAGGTCAGTATTCTCTGTCATTACTCATGTACCAAACCAGATAAAGGTGTAGACTCATCTGTTAGACACTTCAAATTGGCTCTTGTTTCGTGTTTTACATCACTGCTTACATGACATTCAGTCTAAACATCATTGTCATCATTTTCTTTGGTTTGGTATATCAACCTATTACATGTGTGGCGGAAGCTGATGGATAAGATTGTCCAACCTTTTGAAAAATAAATAAATATTGAATATGCACCCAGCATTTTGCAAAAACTGTTGGTCCTGTGGAAGTAGTAGAGAAATCCCAGGATGAAAACTATAGTATAAAAAAGATAGAAATATGACCTTTGCTGCTATTACTTGTGTTTACCAATCTCCTCTGTGCAGGGTATGGCTTGTAGACCCAATACCCATAGGCCGAGTTTCCATGTAAACATGGTTGGATTAGAGAAATCATCCCAGAGATCCAATTCAAGTAGGTATCCGTGGGATTTTGATGCTGAGATGACAGATGAAGATGAAGAATTCGAGCTGTGGCTCCAGCAAGCTCTAGCATCTGGACTTTTTTGCGAGACACCAAAGCGAAGAAAGACTTGGAGTCCTTTCAAGTTGAATCAGATGAAAGGAAAGAAGCAATGGAGAAGGTCTTCATGAGTTACATGCATCAAAATTGGCTATGATGCTCGAATGCCATTTTGTGATGATTCAACATCCACTGCCCCTAAAATCAGGACAAAATGAAGAATGAGGATAAAAAGACATGATGCGATATCTTAAGGTTTCATATGCATCAACACGGAGATGAACGAGCTTCTCATCAAGGGAGAGGCCAATCTTTTGGCTTGGCTAAACAAGTATAAATGTGCTGGTTAGCTGATCCATTTGTATATAGCATCCTAACTATCCGGTTTGCGTACACACCACCACCCTCCCCAGACTCCACTTGTGGGAGTTGTATCCTAATTATCCGGCAGCTTTTATCTATTGCAATGATCAGTTTTGAGCTAGGTCCTTTGAATTGATTGGGAGGAACAAAACTGAGAAATCTTTGTACATCTGATGATCCTGCCCGGACTTGTACTACTTGAGGTGCAATAAATTTCAGAGAAAAAATTGTACTCTTCTGTGCAATTGTAGGACAATTCATACTATTGATCCTCTGCTGCATTATCCACATATTTAAGTGCGAAAAATCTACATTTTTTTCCTTCTAATACGTTTATGGGAAGTTGATAGATTTGGATCTACCAGGTGCAAATGTACTCCAACTTTTAGGTCCTTTGAGCAAATAGCATTATGCATTTATGGTTCTTTGGGAATAATTAAGATTTTAGTTAGATCATGATCTCCTTCCAACCAAACTGAAGCACTAGGTCATGTAATCTGATCATAATTTCACATTGTTCAGATTACATTCCAGTACTGAAGGGTGCCTACTTGAGAGTAGTAAAAGATTCTTTGCACAAGATCAGAGATAATTTATCATTCTGTAAAGTCCAAAAAGCAAAATTGAATTGTTCAAACCCAGAGCAAAGAATCTGCATCCCACCCCCTACTCAAACCCCTGGCTCTTCCACATCCAGAGCAAAGAATCTGCATCCCACCCCCTACTCAAACCCCTGGCTCTTCCACATCCGTTCCCTTGTATAATTTCTTCCGCTAATGTCACGGATCATCTTCCTCTAAATCCTGTTATAAATCTCTGGATGCCAGCAAAATCTGGTACCATCTTCACTTTAGAGAAGCTACCTTGCTTCTTAGTCTCAATGTAGTGGACAAGGAATTTGCTTTGTTCATCACCATTTGTCTGCAGCAACATGTTGAAAGGGCATTAATACACAAATATAAAATGGAAATATTTTTGCAATGAGTACAAAATTAAACATGCTAGAGGCCATTTGCTTCAGACTAAACAGTTCTGAGTCAGAATTTTTCACTTTTCCTATCAGGTCCTGTTTAATATACCTCATTTTTTCAAAATATCTATTTTACAGTCAATAAGCAATTAGCATTCTGTATCTCTATTAAAATTTGGAAATACTCTTACAAACATGCACTATCTTTTAGTCCAGATTGGTTGTTCTTGCAATATTTAAGAGACTTAAACCCTTGCAAAACTAGTGGAGAATCCTAGAAAGAATGCACACTCATGAATAAATCAAGGGGACTCCCCTTAAGGTAAAAGAAGAAAGACATTATGATTTAAGAAGTTCATATTCATCTTGTAAGATTAGTCCTTGTGAGTCAATGAGGTGCCAGAGCTTGCCATTAGTGTAAAAAGCTTGATCCACAACATGGATAGTTACCTCAAATGCAAAGAAACCGCCAGGTTTCAACATTGAAACAGCTCCATCACAGAGATGGATAAGATCATTCATACCACTTGCTCCACCGTCTAACGCTAGTCTAGGTTCATGTCTACCAACTTCAGCTTGTAGTCCACCAATATCTTTGCTTGGAATATATGGTGGATTACTGACCAGTCCCACAAATTCTCCTTCATCATCTCTCAAAGGCTCAAACCAAGATCCTTGTTTTACATGGACTTTTTCCTGGCACAAACATACAAGACAATGCTCAATTCAAAATTTGCATCCAAAAAATTTAATCAGTGCTGACCCTCTAATTCATATATGTATGTGCGAAAACTCTGATTTCTGATCAAGAAAGCCCAAATTCCCATTTTTCTCCAGCCACAAGTATTTAAGAATCATAACTTTTGCTAAACTAGACAATTCTACAACTACATCAGTTAGCTTTAAACATAAACCAGCTTGAGAAAATCAACTATGAAAATACAGTAATACGGAGTAAAGTCACAAAGAGGAACCATACTAGAACAACAAGCAAAAACAACTACACTGTCTACACCTCAGTCCCAAACAAGTTGGGGTTGGCTATATGAATCCCGCTTTCATTTAAGCTCATTTCAAACCATACTAAGAGCAACAAGCAACAACAGCTACGCTTCAGTCCCAAACAAGTTGAGGTCAACTATATGAATCCCCCCTTTCATTTAAGCTCATTTCAAACCATACTAAGAGCAACAAACAAATTGCAGAATATACTAACCTCCAAATCATACCTCTGCACATTATAAGATGCAACTGCAGTAGCACCATGGCTTGAGTCAGTAGCAATAACTCTACCAGAACTACCCAAAATCCTTGCAATCCAATAGCAAGTGCACCACTCCCAGTCCCGAGATCACCCCACAGCCCTTCCCTCAACTCCTCATTCTCCTTAATAGCATCATCCACAAGGTCCACAATCAGTTCAGTCTCAGGCCTTGGTATCAAAACCCCTTCTTGAAAACTCAAAACCAAGTCCCTCCAATGCTCAATTCAAAACCCGAAAATTTGATCTGTGATAACCCTCTATTTCAAAAATCCTACAAGTATGTATACAATCTGGTTACTGATCAAGAAAGCCCAAATTCCCATCTTTCTTCAGCCACAAAGATTTAAAAATCACGACTTTGCTAAACTAACCAATTCTACAACTATATCAGTTATCTTTAAAGATCAACCAGCTTGAAAAATTCAACTATGAAAATACAGTCTCAAAGAGGAACCATACTAAGAGTAAATTGCAAAAAATACTAACCTCTAAATCATACCTCTGCACATTATAAGATGCAACTGCATTAGCAACAGGGCTTAAATCAGTAGCAACAACTCTACCAGAACAACCCAAAATCCTTGCAATCCCAATAGCAAGTGCACCACTCCCAGTCCCCAAATCAGCCCACAACCCTTCTCTCAACTCCTCATTCTCCTTAATAGCATCATCTACAAGGTCCACAATCAGCTCAGTCTCAGGTCTTGGAATCAAAACTCCTCCTTGAACACTCAAAACCAAATCCCTCCAATGCTCACAACCAACCACATACTGAAATGGCCTTCTTTCTTCTACCCTTTGTTTCCACAACACATAAAGTTCTTCCAAACATGTCCTAATCAAAACTGTGTCATTATTATCATTGTAATTTTTGTGGGGTTGTTGCAAGAATGATTTGGGTGTTTCAATTGCATCTTCAATGAGCCAATTTAGCTCTCTAAGCAACTGGTTGGAGTCTGGACCATTGTCGAGTTTCAAGAAAGTTGAACCCACAGAAGAAGCTAGAGATTTAGCCCAAAGGTGCCATTTTTTGAGGTCTGATAAGGTTGTTTTGAAGGTGGGTGGCCTTAAAAATAGGGGTGTTTGAGGTTTTACTGAGGTTGCTGGAGATGAAACAGCGCAACATGAAATGGGTCGAATGAAGCTTAACCTCATTTTCTTCGAACACACTCGCAAATCTCAACCTTCTTTCGGATATTTTAGCTCAATTTCTTTAATTCTTTTGTTGGTTTTGACTTTTGATCCGTTGTTCGATTAAGGCCCAATGAAATTGAGAGTCACCCGAAAAAAAATTGTATTGGGGATAAAAGATTTCTTAACAAAAATGAGTTTATATTTCATGTTCAAACTCGAAAACTATAGTTAAGAAGAAGAAGTATATCACTCCATTACAATCATGATTGATTTTAATTTTTAACTAAATTTGTCTGTAATTAGATCGAAAATAGTTTAAATGAACTAACTTAACTAAGTGTTGACATCAAATTAGATTTGACATTCCTTCTCAAAGATGAATATACATTCTTTTCTCTGAAGTATAATACACTTATAATCAATTCAATCAAAAATCTTAATTCGAGAGATCAAAATTAGCTAGAATCGAGGATTCATGCCTTCTCTTACAGGGAAGGCAAGGTTGAAAACATCCACATGAACTGTTTGATCAAGTTTTGCTTTTTCTATATTGAAAATGATAACAAAATATAATATCTACGTATATATTATCAAAAGGAGATGAGTATCTTGACTAAGATGACAATATTTCACGAGAATGGTTTGACCTTTAATTTTACACTTGAAAAGTAATTGAATACCATCATTCAAAAGGTGACAAGACTACTTATAAGCTAATAGTTCTATTCTGTTCTCAATAACAAAATAAACTATCTTGACTCGATATGAAACTCTTTTTATTTTTATTTGTGATATTCGTATTCATTTTCGAACATTACTAGCATGGATTAGTGTCCGTTAAAACGCTCCTTACTAAAAAGCATTTCATTTTAAAATTTGAATGTGAAAATCTCTAATTAAAAATAAATTAATACTTATCATTTTATCACTGTCTTAAATGATGGGATTTTAATGCTCAAGTCATGTATTATTTTCGACATTAAAGAGTCCACAGAAATGGATAAACTCCTCAGCTAAAATTAGGTGTATGTACCTATCTGTTGCTGGATTGAGTATCTATCTAATTTATGAATTTTGCTAGTTAGTCAGTTAAAATTGACATTTGATGGCATGACAATAGGAAAGGGCACGAGGACACTAGCATTAAGTCTATATCATTTCAAAAATATTCATATTCGATTGATCAAAATGTTTTGAAAATATATTTATTAGGAAGATAAGTTTTTAAAAATGAGGAAAACGATTTTTCTATTGAAAACAAAAAAAATAAGTTTTATAAGTGACGTTTCACATTGATTGTCCGATGATTATATCCTTCCGTCCTTAAACACACCTATCTTCATCTCTATCCCTACCACCTTACACCTCTAATCCTATCGTCGTTTCTCATAATATTTATCTAAATTATTTACAAGTGCTTTCAAAATAATATTTTGTTATTTATGTATCAAACACAATAAAATAAATAAAAGGTCACACATTTCTTCCATTGAGAAATATTTCCCTTTATCCTAAGTGACTATTAATTCCATCCAACAATTGGATGTCTGTCATAAAAGAATCCATGGGTTAGTTACTAGCACCGCCCAAAGTTGTCTTACATTTATTGACACATTTTCGATTTAGATTACCTAACTTTTGGTATTCATTTGGACATTCATTTCTTATTTTGTTAACATATTTACAATACAAAAATTTACATTTTCGGTTTAGTACTTATGTAAAAAAATTACAATAGTTAATAATATTTTTGATTTCTTAGTTATTGATAAATTATAATTTTAGTCCTAATTATGATACCTCATTAAGTATGTTTAACTTTTAATTACTTAAAATGCGCATCTTTGATCCTTTGTTTGTGAATATTCACAAACTTTTAAAATTATTAACCGTTTCGTCGTTTAATTGTTCATCTATCAAGTTGAGCTTGTCTTGCTAGTTGCTACTCCATATATATGAAGGCAAGATATTTCTAAAAATGTCTAAATGTAACATATTTCCAGTATAAAGAGGAATACACATATTTTAATTAATTAAATATTAAATGTGTTGAATCATATATCGCAAAAATAAAAAATAGAGTTTATCAATAATTGAGAGACCTAAAATATTGTTATCCCAGAGTACTAAAATCGTATTATTCATACATTTATAGGTAAAAATACTTAATAATATCATATTTAAAGGGCACAAGAGAATTGTAGCATTGGATTCTCTCTTAGTTCAAGATGGGGCTTTTAAAAGATTCTATTTGTCAAAAGCTCTTAATAGGAGAAGATGTTACAACTTTAGCTACTTTTACCTATAATTCACCTACTTTATACATTATTCCATTTACATAGTAAAAAGTCAAATCTAAATTATATATCAAATTGCAAAAGAAAAAATATTGAAAAGTTCTATAAGCCATATATCGTATCCATTTCGCGAATAAAAACACGAACATTTTTTTTTATTTTGAACTGTCACACGTATTAAAAAGGATGATTGTGATCTTGTGAAGGTTATAACTTCAAAGGAAATGATCTCTTACGTCTATTTATAACTTAAATAAAAATAATAATTTTTGTATTCCTTTTATATATTATTTACAAATTTTCTATTTATTATTTTGTAGTGGTCTTTGTTAAAAAATTATTACATTTGTGAGCATGTCATTTAAAAATTGATTTTTGTTCAATTAAGATGGTTGGACCCTTAGATGTTTCTCCCACATGTTGACTTCAACATATTGGTCCCCTATGGCCACCACCCCTTATATGTTTCATTTAATTATGGTTTCATTTATCACTTTCCCTTTACTATCTTTACCTAGTTGATTGAGATTGCATTAAATTTCTTATTCGAATCCATATATAGACACATATGTTGATTATGTTGATAAATTGACAATATTAAGAAAGAAAACTCAACTTTGAAGTTTTCCAAAAGGTGTTTTTGATCAAGTTATTTTTAATCCATGAAAGACTCACTTTTGAGATATTCACTAGTTTCTTCCTACCATATGTGCGAATGAGATCAAATATGATAGACTATCCTAATATATAACGTACCAATTTGTTTAATTAAAGACAACATATTCTCTATTCCTTTTTTTCTTCTAACTTTTTCATGTTCAATAATTTTCTGATGTGTGGTTAGAGAATTGTCAAAGAAAAATGTTTGATGGCTAATAAGGTATCAGAGGTCTCATGTTCAATGACTTTCTGATGTGTGGTTAGAGAATTGTCAAAGAAAAATGTTTGATGGCTAATAAGGTATCAGAGGTCTCATGTTCAATGACTTTCTGATGTGTGGTTAGAGAATTGTCAAAGAAAAATGTTTGATGGCTAATAAGGTATCAGAGGTCTCATGTTCAATGACTTTCTGATGTGTGGTTAGAGAATTGTCAAAGAAAAATGTTTGATGGCTAATAAGGTTTCAGAGGTCTCATGTTCAATTTTCAACTCAAGCAAAGATACTAATTATTGGTAGACGAAGTAATTTGATACTTATGTTGGAGTTTTTGGCCAATATCATCCTTATTGTTTCACTTAAATCTTAATTACATCCTTATTTTATCTCACTTAACCAAAAACATCCTCCAAGTTTTTAAAAGTTAACCAAAAACGTCCTCCCGTTAAATTTCTTGTTGGTATTAACGCTGATCCATTTGTCACGTGAGTTGGTTTCCCTCTCTCTTCATCAAATGACAAAAGTTGAGGCGTTTTTTAAAAAAAATCATCATTGAAGTATTACTTTTTTTCTTCAACTTCAAGAACCCAACTTGGTCGTTAAGCGGTCATTCAATTTGACTGGGCATCCTCTGCATCTGCAAGATCCTCCTCCCCGTGCTGCTTTAATTTCTCCACCAGAACCTTGTAATCCAAATCTCATTACTTTCTGACGATCGATTTAACCGAACACTCCTCCAAGCTAAACCTCAGGCTCTCCACCAAGAGCTTAGTAAGAAGGACAAATTTTCTTGATGCATAGCCAAATTAGGCTATCCTTTCTACACATCTTTGAATTATTTATGATGGCATATATGGACTAACTTCCAAATTGAAAGCTCCAGCGCTGGCTTCAACTTCTAATGTTTAATATGATGACTAATCATATAATGAAGATTTGAAATGGACCTTCTTATTTTGTTTGGCTTATCGAACTTCATTTTTCTTTGACTTTTAGTATTTGTTGTTTTACCATATATACTACTTCCTCCGCCTAATATAAGTGATGATATAGCAAAAAAAATTATTCCAAAATAAGTATCACTTTAGAAATTCAAGACAAAAAGTCGTAAGTGTTTTCGACTATATCCTTATATTAAAGAATTACTTTTTAGTAGTGCTCAATTTTCAAAAGACATTAATAAACAAGAGTAGCTTAATAAACTTTACGTTGTATTTATTATTTTTCTTAATGAATGTGAAATGAGCTAAAGCACACTTATTTTGGAACAGAGGGAGTACTTTTTTCTTAAATTCATTCTAAGTTTCTTTCTTGAAATTCTTTTAAAAACTTTTTAGTAAAAGAATGCTAGAGACAGAGTGTTCGTTTTGACAAATTTGGATTGAGATATTCTTTTTCTCTAGGATTGTGAAGAAACAGAGTGTTCGTTATTACAAAGTTTCAATTTTTTCTTCTTCAAATGTATTTTGTTGGTGTCGTAATATTTGGGTCGAGATGTGTGCACATTTTTGACGAAGAAGGTCAGAGTTGTGTTCCGCAAGTGTTCTTTTTTTTTTTGGTTCCAGAAACTTTTCTGCCATGTTCCTCATTATTGGCTCTTTGATGGAGGAGGGGAGAAACAAATTCACGTGAGAAACATGAAGCACTGTTAGTATCTAACGAAAAACCTAACAGAGGGATAGTTTTGGTGAAGTTTGAGAAACTTAAGGGATGTTTTCAGTTAAGTGAAACAAAATAAGGATGTACTTAAAGTTAGGATAAAACAATAGGGATGATATTGGTTAGATTCTCTATTGTTGAACCTTATAGAATTAGTTAAAGTATACACAAGCTATTTCGGACACCATGATTATCAAAACAAAAGTTCAAAAGAGGGTAAAAATCTAAATTTTCAAAAGTATAGGAGCTAAAGCGTCATAGTTGAAAAGAAGGTTCTATGCAAATTGTCAAAGCAAGTGGATAATTTGACATTATTGACCTTGAAGGGAAATGGCGTAGCCGCGTGGGACTTGGAGGAGCCGACGTACAATAGTCAACTTGCATTTGCATTCATTTCAATTCAATTCACCGCACACGATCAGCGTTAATTAATTAATTAATTCACTAATTATTTTATATTACTATCTCTTTCCATGTCAATGTATTGACACACTTTTCTTTTTAATCTGTCCTAAAAATAATATTATCTTTCTATAATTAACTCTAATCAAAATCAAGCAAACATTTCACAAATTGAAATGGAGGTAGTAACTTTATTCTTAAATTAAATGGTGCCACGTAAATTAGGTACAAAATATAAAAATAAATAGTCATAAAAAATAGTATACTAGTCATAAATTGCAAGCTACTCATCCTCACCTGATTATTACTACAACAATATCTGTTCTTTTATTGTCTGAATTCCTCAAATCACTTTCTCCAATTATTTTTCCTTGTAATCTCTAGGGTTCTCTGGATCCATCAATTTCCTTGTTAATGAATTCTGGCAGCTAACAACTCTTGTAAATCTTTGTTTTATGCTTTTTGTGAATACAAAAAAGTAGTGAATTTCAGGTGGATCTTGAACCTGTTTGATAAAATTCCCCAAAGAGAGTATCTTCAAAATTTGAAGAAAAGGGGGGAATGGGAATTTGTTACTCTTCAAGTAAAAGCAAGAATGGTGATGGGTCTGATTCAAAGTTGAAGAAGAACAGTTACAGTGGTGATTTCAGCACATTTTTTAGCAAGTTAAGTGGTGTTGGTGGAGCTGAGGAAAAGAGGTTGCACCATATTCCTGGAAGGCTTTTGGGGAATGGAGCCACTTCTCTTGCTTGTTTATACACTCAGCAGGGCAAAAAAGGAACTAATCAGGATGCCATGATCGTTTGGGAGGTCCTCAATTCTTTCTGTTTGTTCTATTAATTTTTGTGCTTGTTGCTTTTTGGTTGTCTTTGTATTGAATGCCTCTATGTCATGAGTAACCAAATCATCAATCTTTTTGTGCATACAAGAGCTTAGATATCTAAAAAATTGAACCTTTTAGTGGGCGTTAGGCCATGAAAATTGTGAGTATCTGAAAAAAGTAGTTTTTGTTTTCAAAATGAAAAATGATATTTGAAAATGGGAGTTGTGTTTAGCCATGAATACAAATTGGAGTTGTTTTGAATTTTTCTGAGTAATTTGGAGCGAAAACAGCTTTTTGGTGTTTTTCAAATTCCGGAAAATTAAATTGTGAATTCTGGAATTTTCCGGAATTTATGGCCAAACGTGTTCGGAAAAAAGTAAAAAAAAAAATCATGGCCAAACGCCTCCTTAATTATCTATCACGTAGTCTGTCCTAGGACCGGATAAATGAGGAGGGTTGCGGTAGGTTGATGGGTATTGGCTGGTGTGTAAGTTTTGTTTTGAATCATCTGAATGTTGAATGCATAGATTGATGTTTACTTATGCATAGAGCCACTGAGTTTTGTGTTTTCTGCCTTTTAGTTTTCTTTGCATTGAATGCCTCTAATGTCATGAGTAACCAAATCATCAATCTTTTTGTGCATATAGGAGCTTAGATATCTAAAGATTGAACCTTTTAATTATCTATCACATAGCCGGTTCCACAGCTGGATAAATGAGGGTTGCGGTAGGTTGATGTCCAGTGTGGAATTTAAATTATGAATCATCTGAATTTTGTGTTTTCTTTGCATTGAATGCCTCTATGTCATGTGTAACCAGAACATCAATCTTTTTGTGCATATGGGTGCTGATATATCCAAAAATTGAACCTTTTCTAATTATCTATCACCTAGCTGGTTCCACGGTCGGATATATGAAGAGGATTGCGGTAGGTTGATGGCCGGTGTGTAAGTTTAATTATGAATCATCTGAATATTGAATGCATAGATTGACGTTTAGTTATGGATATAGCCATTGGGTTCTGTATTTTCTGTTTATTGGTTTTCTTTGAATGCCTCTATGTCATATGAGTAACCAAATCATCAATCTTTTTGTGCATATGGGAGCTTCAATATCTAAAAATTGAACCTTTTAATTATCTATCACATAGCCGGTTCCACGGCTGGATAAATGAGGAGGGTTGTAGGTAGGTTGATGGCCGGGGTAAGTTTAATTATGAATCATCTGAATTTTGAGTGTGTAGATTGACGTTTACTTATGCATAGAGTCATATCTATGATCCTCTCATCCATCAATTATGGAAGATGGACTAGCAAAATAAATTATATAGATCTTGTTTGTGACACTTCTTTCACCCAATTAACTATTCCAGTTTTGCATCGAAATTTTTGAGTCCTACAGAAGTGTAGTTATTGTATGGTGCATTACATTAACTCCATTATTTGTCAAAACAAATAATTAATTTGTTTTTATCTATTGGGTCAGTTTATGACTTGGTTGAAATGCTTCTACAATATAGAATTTTTGCTCGCGAAGTGATACAATCTTTTGCGGAGTATTTGATGGACACGGTCCCTATGGCCATATGGTTGCAAGGAAAGTTCGAGATACTCTTCCATTTCTTCTGTGTTCAGAATGGGATGTTAAATCCGGTGGTGATCAAAGTAATACTTCTGAGAACGGAAATACTAATGGAGGTTCACATCTTGATGATATCTTGGATGATGATTTGATTGAAGCTATGGAAGCTGAGAGCAGCGAAAAGTTCCCAGAAATACATCTTCCCCTTAAAAGGTCAATGCTAAAAGCTTTCCGGGCAATGGATAAAGAACTCAAGTTGCACCCAACTATTGATTGTTTCTGTAGTGGGTCAACTGCTGTTTCCTTGGTGATGCAGGTAATACTTATATTATTGGTTTTTTCTGTTAGCTATAACGTCTCCTGGAATTGAAGCATTTGAAATTACTGACTGTGTTGCAGACTGGAGAAAGATAGTGTCCTTGTATGTTACTTATCCAAAAGAAAAACTTCATCATTTTTGTCAACATCTAAATGTGTGTCTTTTATTACTATGTTCTTCCAAAAGAAGAAAATCATAGTTATTTGCGGTATGATCTTCAGTATTCTGAAGTTCACCAAAGTTTGCTATATATGATGTTTCAAGGGAATTTTTTTTAGTTTATTCTGGACTTAACCCAAAACATAGCCTGTTTAAGTTCGCAGACAAGGACTATTTGAATAGGGAGAACCCACCTAACCCTCTCTTCCCATAGTTTCTTCTTACCTTCTTTTTGCCCTGTCTCGTGTTCTGTAGCATCTCCGTCAACCTTCATTCTTTTTTCTTTTCATACTTCCATTCTCTTCCACTTCATTCTTTAGGTACTAAAACTATTATAGAAGTCCCTTCAAACCATTAAGTGTTACTTCCTCCACTTCTTTTGTTACCTCACATGGAATTATTGTATCCATAATCTTGAACAGTATCGAATTATTAATTTTATAAACGAACAATGGTCAATTCATCCAAAACTCTCAGAGGGGTATCTTAACTGTGAGTACGAGCAGAGACAAAAAGAAACAATACAATTAGGGTAGAGAGGTAAGAATGGTGACATGGATAAGCAGACTCGTGAAAAGGACGTATAGAGGTGCCATGGATGGGTAGTGAATCATAGGCATTTTGGTATTGGTAGGTGTGTTTGTTTTGTTTGCAATCGTCATTATTAATGGTGTATTTTTTTAACTTAGCTATTTTGTATAAACAAGGTTGATTTTCCTGACGTTTCAAAAATATTTGGGTGCTTATAAATGGGTATTGCAGTAATTATAGAAGCAAATTAGTGAGCCACTTTTTCTTATAGCCAATAACTCCCCGAGGACCAGTGGTGCATGGCTCGTAACTCTGTAGATAATGGGGCCTCTATACCCTTGTCCACTTAAATAGCAGGTTTTTGTCTATGGAGGTCTGAATACACGACTTGCGCCTAACCAGAATATCACGCGCTGCACGCTTGCTTACCCCTAGATCAAAGCCCTGGAGGCTATTTTACTGAGCTATTTTTGAATATTCATTTTCCTTGTTTTTGAAGGATTATCACTTTTGATGTCCTTGCCTATACTACTACATGGGTTACATCAAACATGAAAACCTGATACAGTTCATTTGTGTACTGTGTCTTCCTATATACAGTTCATTTGTGTACTGTGTCTTTCTATCCATTCAAATAGCATTCAATAAACTTTTGTTACATACGTAGGTGGATGGAGTCCTTCACAAAGAGTTCTCTACTTGACTGCTCTCTCATTCTATTGGATGTTTTGTAATATTATTCGTCTTCTTATGGTTAAACTGAATTTAGTAAGCTATTTTCTTGGTCTAAAATATTTATTTAATAATTACTTAAACGATTTTCTAACATTTCTCACTTGACTTGTTCATGATGTTGAAACATGAATATGATTCTGCCACATATTTGGTTATTCTAGCTCTTTTCTAATTGCTTAGCATCCCAAAAGCATTTTAACTGATCTTTTTGTGATGTCTCAGGGCCAGGATATAATAGTTGGTAATGTTGGTGACTCGAGAGCAGTATTGGCAACTAGAGATAAAGACAACTATTTAATGGCTGTACAGTTGACAGTAGATTTGAAGCCTAATCTTCCAAGTCTCTCTCTCTCTTCTTGATTCAATACATACATTGAGAAGCTGAAATCTAGTTGTCTTTTTCTTCTTGAAGAAAGTACTTAAATTTAGTTTTTCAATTGTTTTGTCTTGTAGGAGAAGCTGCTAGAATACATAAATACAAAGGCAGGGTTTTTGCATTGCAAGATGAGCCAGAGGTTGCACGTGTATGGTTGCCAAACAGTGACTCTCCTGGCTTGGCAATGGCCAGGGCATTTGGTGATTTTTGTCTCAAGGATTTTGGTTTAATTTCTGTCCCTGATGTGTATTACCACCGCATTACTGATAGGAACGAGTTTGTCGTTCTAGCAACTGATGGGGTACTTATTTCACCTAACACTATTTCGCTACAATAAGAAAATCCTATCTCATCTCTCGGAAACACAGACTAAATTGCACCTTCTTTTATTACTGCGCTTATTCTGTTTCCATTTGTTAACACTTTGCTTTGTCTTACGATGTAATTTCTTCTATGTAGGTTTGGGATGTCCTTTCTAATAAGGAAGCCGTGGATATTGTGGCCTCAGCCCCAAGTCGAGCTACAGCTGCCCGAGCTCTTGTTGACTGCGCGACAAGAGCTTGGAGGCTGAAGTACCCCACATCAAAGACTGATGACTGTGCTGTAGTATGCCTTTTCCTGGACGGTGTACCTGCACCTGATGCCGTAGTGACAGCGACGCAACATGATTTGACAAAGGCCCCTGAAGTGGAAATGAAGACAATTATTACAGATGGCAACCTTGAAAGTGCAGATAGTAATACTGTTTCGGCTTCTCATATTGCAGTTCTTGAACATTCAGGTACTACAAAAGATGCCAGTGAGATAGTTCCTGTTGACGAGTCATTTGAAGAACAGCTTGCTGATAAGGGTCTTGGACATTCTACGAGAAGCCTAGCCGAGTGCCTTTCAACTGCACAAGATGAGGAATGGTCAGCCCTCGAGGGAGTTACCAGGGTTAATAGCCTTCTTAGTCTTCCTAGATTCTTGTCTGGTGACAAAAGGTCAGCCAGTCGGAGAAAATGGTTGTAAGGCATCAAGGCATGATTCCTCAAGGCTAATGTAAGTGTTTTGTATTAGTGTCTCCTGCATATATACTGCCGTTCTTCTCAAAGAATTCTGTAAATCAAAACATGGTAGGAGCAGTAGTAGCATAAGCCTAAACGCTAGAAAATTGCCCGGAATGTAAAACAGCTTCTGTGCTTGATGACTATCCAAATTGGCAATGCTTTTTGGTAGGATTTCATAATTGATGATTCACATCTGAGTAACATTTTCTTGTGCTGTGTAATATTTTACTTTCATGTCCAAGATGGGATCCTCTAGTGCACTCTAGGTGGGTGGTTGTTTTGGTCATTTTTTGAATATTGCTGAACAATGAAGATTTTGGGTTTTAACTTTAATATGGTCTACTTTAAATTCTGGTATGGTTCAATTCAAGTAAATTCATTGAGCCAAGTTCCATTGATCTCCATATCAAATATATTTTGGTCTATTTCCCTATATACCCTCGTGAAATTCTTCTATGATATGGGCCAAAATCTTTTGTCTGCATTTTTTAGCTCACCAAAGCCCAAGTGTCAAATTGGTTGGACCTGTAATTTGTCATAATGGATGGTTTAATTTGAGAGAATAAGCTTCTTTGAGCATCTTTTCTTTAAAAGAAAATATGTTAGGGACCTTCTTTTTCAAATAGTTAAGATGTGAATTATTTCATTTTGTAGTAAATACAGGATATAATATTGGACGGAAACGTGCTTAAACGAAGCAACATGAACAACGAAGATTCATATAAATTATAATCAATATCAACTTGCTTGAAATTGAAACGTATTTATTACTATTATACATACATGATAAACATTACTTAATGTACCTAAAAATCAAAATTCTAATTTGTAGAACATAGAATTAAGGTTCCCAAGAACAAAAGAAAGCAAAAAGATTCTCAATATGGCAAAAAGGGTGGACTTTCAAGTGTGTCAAATCACCCCAATTACATGTGAGGAAAGTAAAAAATCCAAGAATTGGCAGCTTTTTAATGCTTGCACTCCAACTAAAACTACACTTGCCAAGTTGCTATTTTGCAGTGGGAGTAGGGACATATATATTAATTACTATAAAACCAAAAATATATTTTTTTTTCTTGTGAAAGTCAGGAATATGGTGGAATTGTAAAAGAGAACATGCAGTAGCAGTACAATTTATTAAATTTTAAAAAAAAGGAAGAAAAAGATAGAAGTGATCAATTTTCTATATAGTAGAGTTGTAGTATTGTTCTTTTAGACTTGGGAATGATACTATTACTGCTGAAAACTCTGCATCTTTTGCTGTCAAATTATTTTTGGCTGTTAGCTGTAGTTTGTATGAATCTCTATTATGGAATTGAAAAGATAACATAAAGGAAAAAGACATTTGTCGAGAAAATATATCGAGAAATTGTCAAGAAACACTGTGTATGATATTAATGTTTGTTGGTTAGATGGTTCAAACTTTAGTGAATCCGTTCTTATGTTTATCGCTCTGTACTTTTTTCTCTAACTCATTCAAAAATCATAAAGTTGAAATTCTGAATCCGTTGCCGCGGAGGGGGGGCATTGGCATTTGGCTTATAGAGCAACGCCCATATGCATTGAACCATTTGGGCATGTCCCTATAACACACACCCATTTCCCCTTGACAAAGGGCCCTTGTGGCCTATGTTGCTCGAAATCTTCAAAAAATTAACGGATGTGTGTCGGATTTTTCAAAAGTAGTGTATTTTTGGAGAATCGTAAGTCTACTCAACTTAGCTTGTAGCCCAATATATACACAAAGATATACTATAGGCCATTAATGCAAAGTGAAATAAATGCTATTTACATGGAACAACTCTGAATATCCAATCTGTTTTTGGAGATGCTACTAATGTTTCCTCTAATGGACCAATTATCCTATTCCCTCAAGTTTTAGCCCTTTTTTTTTTAAAAAAAAAAAACTTTTAATTTTCACTGCTCAAATAAATAGTCTTTGCAAGTTTCATGGTGTTAACTGTTAAGACACTTATCACTTAACCAGAGAATTCATGTGTACTGTAGTAAATGAATGCCTTTTTATGTGTAAGAAATTAAATAGGTTCCTTAAAAGAATGTACAATCCGAAATACTCTCTCCGTCTATTTTTACTTGTTTATATTTGACTTGACATACCCTTTAAGAAATAATAAGTGAAAGGTAATTTACTATATTGCCCTATTAATTATAAGTGATCATTCAAATGTTGAAAAATGAATATTGCTCAGACCTCATGGTTCTTTAACACACGTGGAGTACTTAGACATTCCTCACCTCATTCTTGAGTCTTAATTCTAAAAATAAATGCATTTTTTCATATACTTCTTTAAAAATCTCTCTCAAGTTTCATGAATGATCATCATTCATCTTGAGTCCTTTTTTTTTTTGGTTTGGGAGGGGGTGGGGTGGGGTGGGGTTGGTTGCAGGAGTTGGGGGTGGCTCAAGGATCTATCACTTCGAAAATGAAACTATACGTGAAGGAATGATTGATTTGGATTACATGTCATTCATCTCCTCACCCATCACCTATATATATACTATATTTATTTCTCTTGTATGGTAATTTGATGTGAATTATCAACTTGTGATTCAGTATTCACCATACCCCCTTTTTTTTACTTTAAAAAATTACTACTATATTACTCTGCAACTGAAATAATGTACCAAGTTTCCATACCAATATTTTCCTGCCCTTCATGATTGAATTAAATTTCTCCGTTTCAATTTGTTTGTATGATTTTGATTTGATACGCAGTTTAAAAAAGTAAAGAAATTTTTGAATCTTGTGGACTTAAACATACGTAAAATGTACCAAAATGTTCTATAATATCTTGTGATCTTACACATGTTACGTGAAAAGTTAAAATTAACGAGTTATCAAAAAGGAAAAATGCATTCTTTTAAACAGAGGAAAAAAGAAGTGAGACAAACAAACTGAAATAGAAGGAGTTAGTAGGTCCCGTTAAGGCAAAGAAATCTGGTATTTGAATTAGGGTCCGACTAATCTAGATTCGCACCGAAAAGTGGGACTTTCGGGATAAAGCGCTTCATATATAAAAAAAACGACTTCATTTCCAGGATTTGAACTTAAAATCTTTCATTAAGAATGAAAGAATACATACGACTCCACAATCTTTGATGGTAAGACAGAGAAATATGATAGTATGAACTTCCTTTCTTTAAGCAATCTGAGTTCAGAGCAAATATTGCTCAATAGGACAATTATAATGAAAAATCTTTTTTACAATAAGGCATTGATTCAAACAAACAACAATAGTAATGGTCCTTGAGAGCTTGCCCATATTATCGATCTCAAGTTCATGATCAAAGGAGATGGTTACGTTACGTTGACATCTAACGTAAAACTTGTCAATTTCATAATAAACCCTCATAATCATCTTTACGTGTGTATATATATATATTATATGTTGAATTCTTTCACGTAAACAAACAAATTTTTATAGTATACTTTCACTTGTATTTCTCTCTCTCTTTTTTTTTTCTTCTTAAACTGAAAGTACGCATTTTAATGTTTCTTTAATTTCTCTAAGTTTTGACTTTTGATGCAAAGCTAGTTCAGAAGTATGAGAAAATTGATGCTTGGGATTAAGTTATTATTATTAAAAAATAAACTTGAATTAATATTCCCCTAATTTGCACAATAACCCGTGGATTTAGGAGGGGACTGTCCCCATGTTTTCGATATACTAAAGTCCACAAAAACATTAATTTAATTTGTCATTAAACACTTTTCAATTTAATATTATATCCCAAAATCAAAAATATAATAATGTTTATGGTTAGTCCCTAAAGAACATCCAATTAAAACTAACATAAACTACTAAGTTAGTGCTTAATACTCCTTTCGTCTCAATTTAAATGCCTTAGTTTGTTTGGACACATAGTTTAAAAAACAAAGAGACTTTTGAATTTTGTGCCAAGTCCTTTAAATCGTGTGACTTAAACTATTGTCATGTAAAATGTAGAATTTGAAAAACTTACCAAATATAGAAAGACGTCCGTCAAATCAAATGTATATTGAGATGGAGGGTGTTTATGGTTTGCATAATCAAAAAGAGCAACACTTTTACTATTTTTTTGTCTCAATTTATGTGATAAAATTTGATTAGTCACAATTTTTTTAATAAAAAGATTTAGTCTTTTTTAATATTTATAACATAAACTGGAACGAAAGAAATAATAATTTTATTTCGAAATAATAATTTTCATAAATTGATTAATGCAATGACGTTTGCTGACAAAAAAGAATCAGCCACCAACACTTAAATTAAAAAACCCACCATATTTGGTATTAATACTTTGTATATGTGAGGTGTTGAAATGGTGTTAATTTCACTAAATAAGCTAATGTTCATATACCCATTATGCCTATTAATTAAATAGAATATTGAATAATTACTTAGTTGTGGGGGCATAAATTAAGCATTGTGGGATTTGATGATGGGAAAGGCAACAAAAAGAAATGTGGGAAGATGCTCCCATTTGCATTTGCATTTGGAATAGTAAGTATATCCTTTTTGTTTTTTTAGTTTTCCTCTTTCTCAAAAAGCAATAGCATAATATAATTAAAGTAGCATCATATATAATTAACAAGTGACAAATTAATTAAATACTTTATATTATAAAGTGATTTAATAGTATATGACAAGATTGGACTCGTAAGATTCCATAAGGATGTCTTTGATTAGTTTAATAATTAATTAATTAATTAAAAGTAGTTATGTTGATAGAGGAAACAAAAAGCACGAATAGCAGGATATGCTATTGTTATTAGAGGAAACACAATTCTTGGATTTTCCACCTTTCTTTTCTACATTTCCCCACAACCTCAGCTTTACCTAGATTCCTTTGCATAACCACTCTCCTATCTCTTTATTACTAGGTCAATCAAAAACCTAGAATAATACTACAACCATATATTAATTGAGCTTAAGTTATACCACTATTACAAAGTGATTGATTATTCCGATAGATATTTTGATTGAATCAATGAGAAAAGAAAAAATAGCACTCCTAGTATTTCAATGAGAATCTATTTCGCCGTACGTTTTTCTAATGAGCTGGTTCGATGGGATATCATACTACATATATTAAGTAATATACATATACTCATAAAACTTTATGATAATGAATATAACATATAACACACTTAATATAAGAATATATTTATTCTTAAGGATTGGTCTACCATATGATCATGCATGTATTCAAGATCCTAAAAGTTAATGAATTCTAACTACAAGGGTTATAAATGGTGCCATGTGTATGATATCTCTTTACCCTTAATAAGATATATTGAGTTTGAGCCGGCAGGGAGTACTTTCTTCTTTAATGAGTTTTATATGAGGTAAATTTATATTAGTCGAAACCTCAAAACAAGAATCGAACATGAAGACAAAGCTAAAGTTCTAGCTACGAATTTAACAAAACTCAATAGTTTTACAAACCCCATAATTATATTCAAAAAATTGCACAAAAGATTTATCCATAACCCAATAATTAATTACTATTTTATGATTACGAACTAATAAACTTAAAACGGATTCACCTGCGATCGAACACCAAGTAAGAAACCATACCATAGAAAAAGAGTATAAATTCTTCCCTAGCTACAAAAGGGTCCCATGGGAAGATAAAAACAAAGGGTAATATAGAAACCTAGCAGACGAAGACCTAGGTTTAATATATTAACCGATAATAATATGCTCCTCTAAAAAGACATTGATGGGAACCTAAATTTTAAAAAAGAATAGTTAGAAATGAGAAACACACAAGCATTCTTTTGATCAGACAACAGAAGAAAACAGGAGGGGTAGAAAAGATAGATGGATGGAAGCAGTTGACATAAGTTGCATAATTGCCCTCATGCTTGCACCATCTTATCAACCATATGTATGATACATCCATCCATCACTCTACACCTCCCCTCTCCCACCCACCCACCCACCCCTCAAAAATAATTTAGGAAGTATATTTTCGTTTGGGTCTTTTTTGGTTAAGACGGGTTTGAGGGGTTATATTGTGGGTTATGAGTTTTTGATTTAAATTCGGGTAATTTGAGCTAATTTGAACATTTCCGTAAGTAAAATTTTGGTAACGACGGAGATAAATATAGTAGGATAGTATGACAAAAGGTAAAATTAATCTGAAAGTTGAGGGGTAAATTTTACCCGTTTCCCAATAATTTACTCTTCTGTTTCAATTCAGGTGATACTTTTTTTTTTATAATCAATCCCAATAAGAATAACATTTTTTCGTATTTAGTACTCCCTCCGTTGAGTTATGTAACACAATTTTGACTAAACATAAAATTTAAGAAAGAAAAAAGACTTTTGAAATTTATTGTAAAAAATAAATCTTAGATATTTGTGTGGTTATAAATCGTTTTATAAAAATAGAATTTTAAAATTAAGTTATTTCTAATTAAAGAAAGGTAATATTCTTTTTGAGATGAAATAATAAAAAGAAAAATGTATCACATAAATTGGAAGAGATCAAGAAGTACTAATTTAACTTAAATCTTCCCACTTTATCTTGGATGAAATGATATTTAGGCAAAGAAATTTTTATAGTTTATTCTAGACTACAAATTTCACGTTGATCGTGAGAATACACTATGTATATACTTTCGTTGTACATTTTTACTTGTCTACTGTTTCATAAATAGATTTTCACTTTTTCTGTTACTTTTAACATATAAAAAAAACAATTATGTTTTTCCATGTTTTACCCTATAGTATTAATTACTTATTCCCCAAATTATTTTTCAAGACCTAGAGCCCGTTTGGATTGACTTATTTTAAGTGCTTTTCAAGTTAAAATAACTTTTAAGCTGTTTTATAGTGTTTGGGTAAGGTAAAAAAGTGCTTCTGGACACTTAATTTTAGGTCAAAATAGCAAAAAAAAAGCTAAAAATTGGGATTTCCAACTTAAAAAAAGCAGCTTAAAATAAGCCAATCCAAACAGGCTCCTAATACTAAACATCAATTAATATGATTATTATAATAAAATACGTATATTAATCATTGTTTCTTAAGGGACGTGAAAAGTGCAAAGTGGATAAGTAAAACTGAATGAAGAAAATAATATTCTAGACCACAAATTTTAAGATTTTTTTTTTTAAAAAAATTTCGTACTCAGTCAAACACCTTTACATAAATTGACACAGACCAAAGAATAATACTTATTATTCTGAGATCATCACTATCATCAACACACAACTAGCTCTCACAAGCAAACAAAGGATTGATGCAGAGAAAAAATAGAAACCCCATAAACTTATTCTTGTTATGATCATGAATTGATAAAAAAGAGTATACAGTAAAGTAAAGTTTCTCTTGCGTGAGATGGTGTCAATACATCAACTATTAGTAACCATCTTATCAATCAACCTGTCAAATACATCACCTACTACTCCCTAGCCATACAAAAAATTTAAAAAGAAAAAACTCTTAACTTCTTTTCACTACTCAACAAAATTTGAACTTGTTTTTCTTGCTTACTATATATATACAGTGCTTTTCAGTTTTATCATATTCTCCTCTTTGCTTATTGACCTAATAAAAACCATAAGGATATATAAACTTTACATCAAATCATTACTGATTAATATGATGAAACAAGGCATGGCTACAACATATGGTAAAGAGAAACTTAGCTAGCATTTGACCGTAGATTTTTTATTAGCTTTTGAAAATTTATCTTTAAATATTGATTTCAATTACTTAAAAATCTATAGCAAAACGGAGCTTAAGAAGATGTAAATTTAAATTAAAAGAGTGGTGGTCCTAGGGAAAAACACTAGACACAAGAGAGATCCCATTGTGGGGGGGTGTGGGGGGCAAAGTGGGTAACAAGAATAACCCTATTTTGACAACTTTGATGGTTTTGTTGAGGGGACAATAGGGCACAATTTAGGGTAATTAATGGTCCTATTTCAAAGACACAAAACAATACTTATAACAACAATTCTCATGCAGCCATGTTCAAGAATCTCCTCCTCGACAAGAGGGAGTTGCTTGGATAGTAAATACCCTCACGTTCAATTCGAAGGTGGTGAGTTTGAGTCACCAAAGAAGCAAAAGAGGTGGAAGCCCCTAGGGAGAGAAAAAAAAAAGAATCTCCTCCTCCTCCTCCCATAAAAATCACTCAATATATAAGAAACAAGATCTCATACAAGAAATTTTAGGGGAAAGAAAATATATGGGGTATACAACTTTTTCGGATTGATTTCTCAGATGATCAATCAACTAATAGTTATTACTATTTCAGAAAATCATCTTTCTTCTTGATTCTAATTTTCTTCGACGAAAAAGTGACTTTATGAGATAATACTTACCGGTTAGTGCTCAACTTTCTTGTTGGCCATATCTTTTTCCAAATATGAGCACTTTCCATTAATACCAGAAATCTTTTGTAAAGTACAATAAGAAAATGCAACAAGATAAAGACTTTGAGAAGGAATAATCTACATTTATAAAGTAAACAAAAATGTACTCTACAACTAAAGTACCAAAATGAAAAGGTGAAACATGATTAGCATTAAAAAGTGAAAGATAATGAAACCATCCACCATTAATAATAATAAAAACAAACAATATGGTAGGGTTAATTAACACCTTTAATTGGAATATACATATCATTTTCCCACTCCAAAGTGCCACTTACCTAACAATTTGGTAATAACAGAATCTTTCACTAACAACAACAAATAATTAAAAATAAAAATAAGTTGATCAGGATCTTGCATTACGAGTACAAATTAGACTAGTTAACTTAAATACTATATATCATCAACCTAGACCTATATGTTAAAAATTAAAACAAGACAAAAAAAACCCTTGAAATTTCAATACCTCTTCATTGTCCTTGATCACCATGCAGAGTACTACAACAATTACTTCACTGGAAAATCTTGTTCTTTTAGGGTTTTCTTTCCCCTAAAATGCAATTTTTTCAGGCGGAATACCTAAAAGACCCCCCTAAACTATGAGTAGTCTTTTTCTCAACGCCAAGAAGAGATGGAAAAAAGGGGTTGATTTTGCCAACCTAAGAAGAAAGAATTACTCGAAACTCCGAGTTGGTAACCTTCAGAAGGATAATGAAGTCTCAATAAAAGCTTAGCTTGTGATAATGCAAAAGGGCTTAAAGCAACATTACTAAATCCACAACTCCTCAACATAACTTCCCATGATCTAAACCTTTCATGTCTTTCTTTCCTTTTTTCTCCCTCCGTTGCAACGATATCGAGAATCTCTCTCCCAAACCAAACTTGTTCCACTGTCATTCTCTCTCGACTACCCGGTGGCAATGTAGCTTCCAATGAATCAAATACTGCTGTATAATAATCCAATGCCTCTACGAATCGTTGTAAAAAGAGAGGGTGATTATGATTTGCTTCCCTCTCCGCGATAGTAACGATTTTAGGGTTCATAGATTTAACCCTATGCAAGAAAACCCTTAATTTTTCGCGGTCTTTTAAAAGGCGGTGGAGGTAGAAAACACAGTTTACAGCTAGGGTTTCGTCAGGGAGAAGTACGATGGATGAAATAATAGAAGGATCCTCATCGTGATCGCGATTATTAATGGCGATGTAAAGAGGGTGGAATTGAAATCTCAACCCTAATGAGTGAGCAAATTTGGCTAAACGATCACCGGTTCTACGGAGGGTATCAAGGTCATTTCCAGTACCGGTGATTCGAAGAGTAGGAGCAGGGTAACGATCAGCAAGAGCTTGCATTAACGCCGGCCATTGAACGCCATGATTAATGTCGAAATCAACTATATGGATCGCTTGTTGATTACAGTTAATCGCTTCTAAAATCGCTTGATTAGCGGTCAACTGAGTGAACCTTATAAAAGGTGTGACTTGGTTTAGAGAAAGGTAAGAAGATTGTAGTATAGCTAATGACGGAGAGTCAATTGAAGCAGTCTCAACAATATTTGCTACAGGTGTCAAGAAATGATTGGTGGTTGACGATATATAGCGGTTGAGGCGAAGGGAAAGTGCGCGAGTAAACTGATGGCCTAACCGTTCAGTTGAATCACCAAAAGGAGAAGAATTAGTTGATAAAATGGTAATAAGTCTATTCGCGGCCGAGAAATCGGACCGCGAAATCAACTCCGCACAGCTAATGAGTAGCTGGCGGATTTGAATAGCTGGTGACGTAGTCGCACTGGTAGTGGTGGTGGTGGTGGTAATAGTAGTAGTAGTAGCGGTGAATCTCCGCCGTTGATGATGATGATCATCAGATTCTTCATCATGATGATGATGAGGGTGAGATTGAGATGATGATGAACCAAAGGATCCTAACATATTATCCAAATTTAAGAGCACTATTTCAGGTGAAAACCCTAGAAAGAGAAAGAATATGCTTATGAAAAAGAGAATTAAAAGAGAGAGAAAGGAAAAAAGGAGGGCCTGGGGGAAGGACAGAGGGTGGGGTTCAATGATGGAGGAGGGGAAATTTATGGTTTTGGCATCTGAAAAACTTTTATCGTTGCTTGTACTCTTCAAAAATATTATCATGCCTTTGTCAGATTCTCTTAAAGTATACAACTTTTAAATACCTCGATAACATTTTAGAAGAATTTGAACAACATATTTTGAAACTAATTAATACTATAGAGTGATATTATATATTTTGCATTTTCTTGGTCTAGTTCTAGTACTAGTATGTGACACTATGTTAAGGAAGAATTCTGAGTTCTATATATGGAAATGGTCTTATATTACACAATGATAATATGATGAGGAGATGTAGGAGAATAATTAGTACTACTACAAAAGTTACTAATTAGCATTTAAGTTTATAGCAACACAAAATTAAAAGTAGCTTTTGTACTTGTAACTTAAGATGCCAATTAGGTTGATAATGACTTGATTTTGATAGAATATCCATTTTGTTGACCACAGATTATATGTGTAAAACTTTACATCAATTAGTCAGCCGACATACATACATTCATAAAGCTAAGGTGCTTAATTCTGTGTAATATCTTAACTTTTTTCAAACATTAATGTTTTTTAATTATGACATTTTCTATTCAAATATATATAGCACCAAATTATGAACATCTTGTGTGTAGGTTCCAACTGCGACAATAGGTGTTTTCTAATTAAGACCACTTTCATTTCAAAAGTTAATGATAATATAGTGCTAAAAATCGTTACTATCGCCGAGAGTAACGACTCCTCCCGATCCCTTTAAAAAAAGGGGGATCTTGAGACGTCAAACACCAAAAACTAGTTAATGAGATTGTCTAAATCATATTATAATTAAGGATATAACTATTCAGTGCTTCAATCTACGTACGTGGGGCATTCTAACATCTTCCCCTCTTGCACTCCCAACGTGTGAATTTTTAGAGCGTAGACAATATAACATGATGATATGATATTCAGAATCTCAAAGCGGCACTAAAAATTAGACAAAAACAAAATTAAAACCTGGATGTCATGTTAAAAAGTAATACCTGGACCTAACTTGTTAACCCTCAAAGTTAACTCATGAGATAAGAACTGATTAAAATTGTTAGGATCATAGTATGTATAGCAAATGACACTAATTTTTTTGAATCCAATGTTTTCAAATATACAAGTAGTTGCAATAGGATAGAATTAATATATATACCAAATACATAATCCTTTTCGTGGTATCAGAGCATGATAGTCCTTTCAGAGTATAAAAGTCTCACTGTTGCTCTTCTATATATCTATCACTATAATTAGAAGTCATGATGTTTCATAAGTTATCAATAAGTTGTGCTAATTTATCAATGAAATCTCAATATTCTCTCAACTAAGTTGTGCTAATTTATCAATGAAATCTCAATATTCTCTCAACTAACATATATAGAATATTTAGTAATGCTCGGAAATTGGTAATTACCGAGACGAAAAGAGCTCTATATGTGATGTTATTTTCTCGTCATCTTAGTGCGACTAGTATATAAAACTTTCACTTGAACTATCAATCGTAGACCCGTAAAAGTTCTTCTAAATTTAAGTTTAACGTTCCTTTATGACTTATTCACCTGATTCCTCGAGTCAGTAGATCACATTCTCAACTCTAGACAAAATATTTAGGAATAAGAATAAGAATATGCCTTTATTTTTTTTAATTTTTTTTTTGGGAATATGTTTTGATCGAGAGACCATAGTTAAGAAAACTATAGATGGACAAAATTTTCTTGTATATTCTCATTTTCCAAGTGTGTGGAAGGGAAAAGGAAAGAAAGGGGAAAAGTTGTCAAATGACAGTACCACCTAACAACAACAAATACACGCAAAGCCTTAAATGTGTCGAAAAACTTACACCCCACACACGTAGTATACGCATTTCAAAAGTCGATCTAGGAAATCTTTTATCGCGATTTATTCGTATACTCAATTATTTTTCAAAAAGTTTATAAATTGTATGTTTTAATGCACGATCGAAAAACTAAGTTCGACTATCGAAATTCGAATTATGTCATATAAATTCGGACTGAGGATAGTAAAAGCTTCCACTGTAACACTAAGTGAGTTACTGACATAGAGCAGTCCCCCTCCACCAAAAAAGAAGAATATAATTTCCTAGTTTGTCTCTATTTATTTTGCTTGGATTCGACTTTGTGGCTTTTCATTTCTACTTTCTGATGATAAGATATATGCAAATGTGGCTGCCTTACCACGTGGGGTTTAGGAACAATCCCAAGCAAAGTAATTACAGTCTTTGTTTTAGTTGTTCCGGTCGAACACTCTCTTTTCTTTGTTTAATTCCGTCATATCAAATAAGACTGACTTCTTACCAACTCGAGAAGGGTTGTGAGTTGTGAAGCTGGATCAGGTATGAAGAATGAATCTATATTTGTGCATGAAAGTTGCTGGTTGGCGGTCGCTCAACTGTTCGAGCGCAATGCAGTACTGTTAGTTCCGATTCGACAAAGATAGAATGCGTGGTCGAAGGTCCAATGGGTAGCTTTTTATCGGGAGGATTCAAAATGTAAAGAAGTAAACGCTTTAACAATAAATTTATCTATTTATATAGCATAATTTTTTGACAAAGCAATATTAATTGACACTTCTTGAACAAAAGTAGCTCCGACGCTACCCCACCCCAAACTCCTAAGCCAAAAACATACACTCAATCCTCAAATAGGAAACTGTTCGTGACACATTTCTCCTTTTTAGTCTATTTTAAAAGAATGTCATATAAATGAAAATAATTTAATTTTAATATTCCCTTTTTATCCTTGATTTGTAGCCACATAAATGGTCAATGCATGTTTTAAACCACAAAATTTCTAAAAGTTTTACTTTCTTTTTAAATTTTGTGTCAAGTCAAATAGTGTCATACAAATTAAACGGAAAAGTAATAACTATACCTCAATTCCGGAAAAAATAGTGGCATTAGTTATATACGAATTCTTATTGTGTGTGTCACATTTCATCTATCTTGCTCATTTTTCCATCACATCTAGCTAGTGGCAAATGTAAGAAGTAACTTGTGGGTTTACGTGAATTTATATTAACTTAAGATCGTTATACGAATTCATAAATTTCAAATCAGGTGAGAAGTCGGCAAGGGCATATATGATTGTGGTTGCACGTGAACTTTTTGTAAGAATAATTGAGGTCCTCAGCTTCGTTATCTACTTTTAAAAGTAATGAAATGAGAAATTTTAGTCGTGGGGTTAAGGTATCACACTCAGAAATATATATTGTACGTACATAAAATATACTCCTTACATAAACATTCAACCATATAAGTCTAAACACTTAGATTCACTTCTTTCATTCTGTAAATTATTTACTAGTTCGTATGTTACACATGTACATGTGTACCATCGCATTTAAAAGCTTGAGTTAGGCAGCGAATGTATGACATTTGGAGTTGTCGTTTGTTATATTAGAGAGAATATATTTTTGATTACTTATTTATGTTATGTCTCAATCGTCGGGTGATTTACAAAAATGACTTTGGAGGTAGGTTATTGGCTGGAACATCCACAATAAGGCTATACCGTGAAAGATGAAAAGTGATAGTATATGGTATATAAGGTTAGTGGTGGAGTGGTAAGTGCCCTTTTATCCTTAATTAAGGTCTCGTATTTGAGTCCACCTGAGTACGAAATCGCCTTTGTTAGAGAGCGATTTACTCTCCAATATGAAACTTACCAACGCGAATCCTAAATTTAATCGAACTCCAATTCAAATACCAAATAACGAGTGGGAAAAAAAGGGTATGTGTATGAGGTGATGTCTAAGTTTGATGGCTACAAATGACAAGAGAAGAAAGGGGGAATATTACAAAGTCCCAAATAGTATAAGTTAAAAAAAACAGAAGAAGCTCTCTTTTATACAATTTGTGTGCATAACGTCGACCAGTTCCTTTACAGCCTTTGTTCTAATTAGGGTAACCCTATACACATGATTTGATCAATCAAGAGGTATCGTGTGAAGTCGGTGCCCTCCTCTCTGCCTATCTTCAACTGCAAGCCATTTTACTTTATTCTCGGCCGAGCTCGTCGTACCGGACTTATTTAGTGCGATTTATATTTTATGTATGATTTGCGAGCTATTGCACATGAGCAGGTTTATCCAATGCGCATCCAAAGAATAACGGTTGCAGATTTCCAAATAAAAAAAGAGCTTATATTATCAGGGTATCCAAAGATATTTGGAAAAAAACGTATGTAGTCAAGTATAGAGTGTTTATAACTTTTGATAGTCCTAAAAATAAGTTTACAGAAAATAGCCAAAAAATAATGTGGCCATATTAAATTTATATTTGTCACTTATATATTATGGATTAATATGTTTGGTCGGTGATTCACACGCATAAATTTGAAGTGGTGGGATTGTTTGTTGAATAATAGATGTGTAAATAAACCATGTATAATAGATGAATAAATAATACTAATATGTATGGTCGTTGTATAATACATGCATTTCAGATGTATAGAAAATTAATATTGATATTGAGAGATATATATTACCTTGTTTAAAAGAATATTGATATAAATAAGATTTGTATTTATTCTTACTCCTATAAACACGTGATTAGAATCAAACTAGAATTACTCAAGCTATTAGTCTGGCTTATAAAAGTAAATAACGCGTGAAAACTGATTATAATGGAGTAATCAAAATAAATTACGGTTTTTTTTGAGTTTAAAACTTATACTATGAATTATTATTTGAGTTAATTTTTCAATTGTCTCCTTTGATTATACACAGCCCATAGACTTCAAGCCCAAAATTCCATTCTTCTTCCTCTTGTTCATCCACCCTCAACCAGCCCACTAAGTCCCACATGTTCTTAATTTTGACAAAAAAGCCCAGTCTATATTTGTTTATTCTTCCTCTTCTCTCAAATTGAATCCAAGAGTTAATTTGACAACTTCTCATAATAAATTAGGAGATAATTTACAACTATTCAAATTGTAATATACATCTCTAGAATTTACCTGAAGAAAGATAGAAGTTTATCTAAAAATAACTACATAATAAATTCTGAATAAGATTAAGTTATTTTAATTCTTTAAAACAAAACAAGACACTTAATTTGAAATGAAATTTGTATTATTTGAAGGGATTTTTGATCGACAGGTGTTAGCTAATAGAGCATGTTCCTTCTTAGTAAATGTTTCATATTTTGAACATTGAATATGAGAAAAATCAAATAAAGGACGTTTTCCTCTTTAATGACCTTTAGTACCACAACTTTGAATTAGCTGGGATCGGAATGCAAGAATCAGATATCGGACAGAAATAAACTTTTTTTTAGTATAGAGCCATGACAATTGTCAGTTGGCACTCCAGAAATTTATACCTTTTAACTTTGCCTCGTATTTATGTCTTTCAATTTTGGGTATATATAAGTAAATACTTAAATTTGTATAAAATTAAATAAGTAGACACACGCGTCCTACGTGTCATAAATATACAAATTAGTTTGAGCGTATCACACACATAGGATGTCATGTAGACCCTATATATTTATTTGTTCAATTTTATACAAGTGCATACCCAAATTTAAAGAACATACATGCAAGTTGAGATAAATTAAAAGGACAAGTTTATTTATTATGCCAATTTTTATGCTATATATAAATAGTTTAAAGGCACATAGGAACATAATTTAGTGCCCACGGCAGAAAAATTAAAATTTGCCCTTCTTCTCTTCTCCAATTTTTTTTCTCCGGCGAACCGTACGGAAACTCCGATCAAACGAACGGCGAGAATGGCGTCATCGTCGAGCAGCGGCTTGACATTCAAGCTTCATCCATTGGTAATACTCAACGTATCGGATCACTACACACGTGTCAAGTCACAGTCTCAGCCTCCTTCTTCTTCTCACTCATCCAACGGTGCCGATTCCCCTTCCGTACCTCCTAGGGTTTTCGGTTGTGTAATCGGTGTACAGAGTGGCCGTACTGTTGAGATCTTTAATAGCTTCGAACTTCTATATGATCCCGCTACTCACTCCCTCGACCGCGCTTTCCTCGAGAAGAAGCAGGAGCTCTGTGAGTTTTTTTTTGCTTCTTTAGCTCTTAGAATTCGTAATTTCAGTTTTAGAGAATCGTTAATTTGATTTAAAAGGTAAATTATTATGTATTAGAATGCTATGGTTGTGAATAGAGCATATATATGATCCATCATTCATATAGAGACTCGAATTAGGTGATTTCTTCCCATCTGGCCTAGCCTTAATGGACAAAATTACCTGGTACTTGTTGCTGGTGGGAGGTGGCATGTATCATGTGGAATTAGTTGAGGTGCACACAAGCTGACTCGGACACCATGGTATCAAAATAAAAAGAAATAGAGACTCAAATTAGTTTTTGATAATCGTGGTGTCTGGGCCACCTTGCGTGCACCTCGACTGATTCCACGAGATACCTGCCACCTCCCACTAGCAACGATTACCAGGTAACTTTGTGTCCATAGAGGCTAGGACACATGGAAAAAAATCACCTAATGTTTTTTTGTGATAAGACTCGAATTAGTTGGGGATTGAATTTTTTGATAACCGTGGTGTCCGGGCTACCTTGCGCACACCTCGATTAATTTCACGAGATACATGTCACCTCCCACCAGCAGCGAAACTCTGTCGATCGAGGTTAGGGTACATGGAAAGAAATAGCCTAATGTTTTTTGTCTCTGCTGGGATTTGAACCTGAGACCTCATGTTTCTTAACCACCCACTTTATTGATCACTAGGCCACACTCTTGGGTGCTAGGGATTGAAATTTGTATCCTTTTCATGAGTTTAACCTTGCAAAATAAGACATCTAACCTGCTGCAACAGGTTAAACTAATGCAATGATATTAAGATTGACAATTGCCTGTAGCTGGCTTTTCATAACTTGATAGTTCAAATCTTACTTACATGGTATTATATAAGCTTGATTGTCATAGTACTAATTTTGGGAACTTTTTGCAGATAAGAAGGTTTTCCCTAACTTTTATGTACTGGGATGGTATTCATCGGGGAGTGATGCAGAAGAATCGGATATGCATATTCACAAAGCTGTGAGTTCTTATCATCTCCGGAAACTTCTGTTTGAGCGTCCTATTGACCTCTTTTTGTTTTCAAACTTATTTATCTCTTTCTGTTCTTTTTGCTTGTTAATTAAAAGGAGAAAGATAGAACTCGTATTACAACTTTTTCCGTGCGTTAAAGAGAGGCTGGTTATCTGGGAAAAAGGAAAAGATGACTATAAATTCTATAGAATGATGCTATTCAGGAAGTTAATAATGTTTAGTAGTAAAAATTGTGTATTTCAAGAAAATAAATGGCTGCATTTTCAATTCACTTGTGGTAGGTTGAGGTGAAGCAGAAGTTGTAAATAGGAGGTAGAGAATTGGTACCATAACAAGCATGTTTTACATATACACTTACATATAAAAAAGATTATCGAGTCGTTTTCTCTTCTGTTCTTGTGCAAATGGTTTTAATATCACAATGAAGAAGAGGTGCTGACGTCTGTGTCATAAACTTTGGATGATTTAGTACTGGAAAACTATCACAAGAGGATCAGTTTATACGAGATGTCTCAGGATTATACTCTCTGTGGGGAATTATTTGATCATATATCTTTGAACATTAGAATTACATTTTGTTTTTAATTTGCTCGTAAACTTTATACACTTTGGTGCGTTTCATTTGTGTTTTTCTGGGTATAATATCCACCATAGAATCATGTAAGTTTAGGGTGTTATAAACAGCAGGGTGAAGGTTAGACTAGTCAAGCAAGAATGATTAGGATAACTAGAATTTTGGGGACTTGACTGAAGAGTTCTGTCTGCTAATTTTGCTCCTTGTGTGTAATCCAAAGTAGAATTGTTTAGAATGCAAAAAGTTTCAAGTTGTGAACTGGTGTGTATTACTCCATCAAAACCCTGAACCCGCACTTATTTGGCCTTAGGAACTGCTTCATGCCAAGTTGATAAGCCAGCCTTGGCCTTAACAACTGAGGCAAATTGCATTTCTTCTGATGGCATGTCAAAAGAGCTAGATGTTATGATGTATGCTTCTTTCTAAAAGATATTTCTTTTTAGTCTTATGTGCTCTCGGAAACGCCCATGTCCCAACTGAAATACTTCTCAATCATTGATATTTACCTGTTATTCTGGGATAACTTCCTTTCTTGTTGAAACACAAAGCCTTCCACAAAACCAGGTTGTTCAATATTGTACCATTTCATCCAGAAAAAGAACCAGACTGTTCAATATTGGGGTGGTAGATACTGAAGTTCTTGCCTCATTTACGCTTGGTGCCATAAAAGAGATAAGAAAAGTGCCTTTGATCTTTCATGGTCTCAATCATTATTTAGTGGAGTAGGGCTATTGTAAAATCTACTTTTTTGTTTATGGAGTTAGTTTCGTTTTGGGGGGTGGGGACTTAATTTGGAGATGATTATTTTGCTCATCTTTCTAATAGATCTTATTTCTTTCTTTAGTTATTGTGCATCCACTATACGAATATTTTGTATTTGGCGAGAAATAACCTTGTTATGTATTCCGTTGTATCAGTTGATGGATATCAATGAAAGTCCTGTGTACGTGCTTCTCAATCCTTCCATCAATCATGCACAGAAGGACCTGCCACTTACTATCTATGAAAGCGGTGCGTATTTAGTCAATATGATCATTGCTGTATGACGAATATCTGTAATCAATGTGGCAACTTTTATTGGCTGAAACTTGTCTTGTTGTCCCTGTTAGAATAAAATGTATTTATTAACATCATTTAGCTGCAGCCTTTTAATTTTTTGTTTAAAATGTATTTAGATACAAGTTTGTGGAGTGTGTTCTTCTGCTGGAACACTATGTTTTTGTGAAATAAGTTCTTTTGGTGCCTAATATTTTTGTTTTGAAACTGTTTGTTGGTACCAAGAGTTGCATGTCATTGATGGCATCCCACAACTTATTTTTGTCCAAGCAAGCTACCAGATAGAGGTACATTCTTATCAATTTTTGTTGTCTTGTCAACTAATCCTTGGGAGCACCTTAATCAAATCCTTTTTGTTTTTCAAATATCTCATTGCTTGCTAGACTGTTGAAGCTGAAAGGATTTCTGTTGATCATGTTGCTCATCTTAAACCATCTGATGGAGGTTCTGCTGCAACTCAGTGTGAGCACCGTTAACTTCTATTTTCTTGCAATTCCAAGCTTGCAATAGTGCTTATTAAAACTTGAATCATCTGCTATTTTATCTTCTTCACTTTGCCCAACAATGGCAGAGCTTGTCTAGGACTTACATGTTCTGTTTTTACAGTGGCTGCCCACCTCACTGGCATACATAGTGCCATTAAGATGCTGAATAGCAGAATCAGAGTGCTACATCACTATCTGCTTGCAATGCAAAAAGGTATCGAGAACTTGTTGGGACTTGGAGTTGCATTTAAATTGATTGTGAAGGAAGTGCTTTAACTGGGTGACTCGCCGATAAAATTTTATTATATTATACAACCTGAATAAATGTTGAGTTTTTTCTATATGGACCGGTGAGTCCAGATGCTTGATAGCCTTAGAAACTGTTTTGAGTGAAGGGGATTGTCTTTTCCCTTGACATTTCTTCTCCTCAAATGTTAGCCTCATGAGTTTCTTCAATTATCCAAGATTTTAAGTTGTAGTTGCTATGGGTGCAGGTGATATCCCTTGTGATAATTCACTGTTGAGGCAGGTCTCTAGTCTTTTAAGAAGATTACCAGCTATCGAGTCGGAGAAATTTAAAGATGATTTCTTGATGGTGAGTGCATTTTGAGCTTATTCAGTAGAGTTGCAGATACATGCGCGTGTGTGTGTCTGTCTGTTTGTGTGTGTATCTTCACTAGAGTTCACTGGGTTTCTTCTTATTGATTCCCTGATAAGAACTTCAAGATCTTTAAATGGTGACTACTAGTTCGAGTATTGACTGCAAATTGCTCATTAGAGATCTTATATTTGTTGTAGTGCACCTAAGATGACTGCTTGCTGATTCTATCATTATAATTTGTTCTTTCTTTTGGTGCAGGAGTATAATGACACATTATTAGTTAGTTATCTCGCCATGTTCACCAACTGCTCTAGGTATGATGTTTGAGGCTTCTACGATTTCCTTTTTCTTTTAATCGTCATGATAAATTATTTGTGATTTGGTAAAAATAGCTCAACTAGCTTCTAACATCAACTTTCCCGTCCCTCCTTCTCATTTTCATTTTTGATATATTTTCTGGTGTAATGTAGTTTTAGGACTAAAGTAGACCTTGGTGGAATAATAATAATAATAATGATAGTGACTACAGCGGATAGAAGAAATAAATTCATCAGAGTTGGTAGTTATCTTACCTGATAAAAAAAAAGAACAGAATTCATCAAAGGTACTTAATTGAGGCTGCTGTGATACACTGAGAGGTAGCAGTGCGGTTATACTGATACACCGATGGGCTTTCGTCTCTTCTACAGATAGTTTTGTACTTTTATGTTCATAATAATATAGGAATCTTCAAAGCACCCAAGGGTGTGGCCTAGTGGTCAATGAAGTGGGTTAAAGAACCATGAGGCCTGAGGTCTCAGGTTCAAATCCCAACGGAGACAAAAAAACTAGGTGATTCTTCCCATTTGTTCTAGCCTTGGTGGAGAGAGTTACCTGGTACCTGTTGCTGGTGGGAGGTGGCAGGTATCCCGTGGATTTAGTCGAGGTGCGCGAAAGCTGGCCCGGACACCACGGTCATAAATAAAAATAAAAATATAGGAATCTTCAAAAGACGTCCATGGGCTTTCCTCTCTTCTACAGATAGTTTTGTACTTTTATGTTCATAATAATATAGGAATCTTCAAAAGACGTCTAAATTGATGAGGTCAGTAGGCAGCTTCATCTCTCAAATGAGCTCTTCAATCATGTCGAGACTGTTTATCAGTAAAGAGTCATCTGCAAATTTAGTAGTATTAAAATAGGGCTACAAGTCTGGAACAGCACAAGCTGGTAAATAAGTTCTCACAAGTATTACCACAAATTTTGTAGTGCAAGCAGGTGACACACTTATCTCTGATTTAGTGAAGTCAGGAGCCAAATCATAAAGAATCTAACGTTTCTATTTTGGTGGTTGCAGTACAATGAACGAGCTTGTTGACAAATTCAACACTGCATATGACAGGCATAGTAGGAGGGGCGGACGAACTGCTTTTATTTGAAAGTTGATGTATTGCCAGGATTGCTTTCTTGCTATTATTGAATTTCCTCTATAGCAAAAGTAGTTACATCTTTTGCGAGTTTAGGAATCACATGTATGGGATATAGGAATCGAAGTAGTAACTTTGTTTTTTCTTTTGCCTTAGTGTTAGTTTCCCCATATGTTATTACCTGCGATTCTTGTGGGCACAATTATATGGACGTGCCAGAAAGTGGTAAGAGGTTTTTGTGTTAGAAGTCAGAAGCTTTTAATCCGAGTATGCTTTGGTCCTGTTCTTCTCTGGTTGCAGTAATGTTTTGCAAGTACTGATTTTACTCGTATATTAATACGAATTAATGTTATCTATGTATACTGGTTTTACTTGTATAGACTCCCAACTGTAAAATCTATTCTATTACAGGTTGGTGGCAGGAGTTATTGGTTCCCAACAACAAATCCTTTTAGCTTTAACAGCTTTTGTACTATAATTATAGGATTTCGGAAAACGTCAGGGGATTCCGGGGAACCCGCACTTTGCACTGTAGATCCGTCCCCGTCCAGTACGGTAGTCACCTCGAAGTGCCTTTAACACCACTATCCCCCATATATATATGCTTTAAAAATAATTCAAGTGTCAGGAGTAGGTATGTTTTTGCCAGAGAATCATATTATAACATGTACAACTTGAATGTGCCCATTCTAGTGTACAACTATGCTAATGCATTCTCAAATGACTTACAAACATTGTAAATAATAGTTTTCATAAAATTTTCTTCTTAAAATTAATTACGAAAATTCAAAAATATAATGATAAATTAATAAAAAATAGGAAAAATGTGAAAAAAAATATTTACATGTAACAATAAATAAGAAATAAAGGAAAATGATTAAAAAATATAAAAACATTAGAAAAAACTTTCGACATACGAAATAACCTTGAAACTAATAATTGAGTTCATATTTGTACAAATAATGTAACATAAAAAGTAGTAAAACGTAAAAATATATATAATAATAATAAAAAGTCGAAAAAAATATACAAAGGTGAGGAAGATGCAAGAACATGATAATCTCGGTTGTTCGAACCTTGGTGGAAGCGTTGTGTTAGTCTAGGAAACGAAGATTTTTTCATTTTTTCGTATGTGTTAGTCCATTAATTTTGTGTGATATGTGCTTTTGGCTAAAAATTTTCAGGAGCGTCTGTGACGACCTATTAAGTGATGCGCGTTGGTTCGGAGAGGCAAACATAGATTTTTTTCCAGTCAAAACGCGACCGGAATAAGAAACGGGGATACTTTTATTTTTTCGTGTGTTATTCCATAGATTTTGTGTGATACGTGCTTTTGGCGGTGTTTAGGCCAAATTTTTTTGGGAGCATCCGTGACGACCTATTAAGTGATGTGCGTTGGTTCAGAGAGGCAAATGTAAAACTTTTCCAATCGAAACAAGGCCCGGAACAGGAAACATGATTTTTTTTATTTTTTCATGTGTTAGTTCATGGATTTTTTATGATACGTGCTTTCGGCTGTTTTTTGGCCGAAATTTTTGGAAGCGTCTGTGACGACCTGTTAAGTGATGCACGTTGGTTCAGGAAGGCAAACATAGGTTTTTTTAATTGAAACCAGGCCCAGAACAGGAAACAAGGGTTTTTCTATTTTTTTCATGTGTGTTAATCCATGAATTTTGTGTGATACGTGCTTCCGATTATTTTTTAGTCAAAATTTTTCGGGAGCGTTCGTGATGACCTATTAAGTGATGCGCGTTGGTTCTGAGAGGCAAGCGTAAGTTTTTCAGTCGAAATGAGGCCCGAAACAGGAAACAAGATTTTTTACATTTTTTTGTGTGTTAGTCCATGAATTTTGTGTGATACGTTTTTACGACAGTTTTTTGGCTGAAATATTTTGAGAGCATCCGTAATGACCTATTAAGTATAGCGCATTGGTTCGGAGAGGCAAACATAGATTTTTTTAGTCAAAACGAGGCCCATAACATGAAACGGAAATTATTCCATTTTTTTGTATGTTAGTCCATTAATTTTGTGTGATACGTGCTTCCGACGATTTTTTTATCAAAGTTTTTTTGGAACGTCCATGACGACTTATTAAGTGACGCGCGCTGATTCGGGGAGGCAAACATATTTTTTTTTAAGTCAAAACGAGGCCCCGAATAGGAAATGAGGATTTTTTCATTTTTTTTGTGTGTTAGTCCAAGAATTTTGTTTGACACGTGTTTTCGATGATTTTTTGGCTGAAATTTATCAGGAGCATTCGTGATGACCTATTAAGCTGAAATTTTTCATGGGCGACCGTGATGACCTATTTAATGGCTAGCGTTGGTTCAGAGGGGCAAACATGGGCATTTTCGATTTCAAACGTGGCTCGGAACGAGAAATAGGGATTTTTTTACATTTTTTCGTGTGATAAGTCCATGGATTTTTTGTGATATGTGCGCCCAACGGTTTTTTGATCGAAATTTTTTGTGGGCGTCCGTGAAGACCTATTTAATGGTGCGCGTTTGTTTGGAGGGGAAAACGTGAGTTTTTTCGATTCCAAACGTGACCTAGAAGGGGAAATAAAGATTTTTCTATTTTTTCGTGTGTTATAGTCCATAGATTTCGTGTGATATGTGCGTCCGGCGGTTTTTTGGCCGAAATTTTTCGTGAGCGACTATGACGATCTATTTAATGGCGTGCGTTGGTTCGAAAGGACAAACGTGAGCTTTTTTGATTTTAAACATGACCCAGAACGAGAAATAGGGATTTTTCTATTTTTTCGTGTGTTATAGTCCATGGATTTTGGGTGATATGTGCGTCCGACGGTTTTTTGACCAAAATTTTTCATGTGCGTCCTTGACAATCAATTTAATGGCGCGCATTGGTTCGGAGGGGCAAACGTGGGCTTTTTCGATTTCAAACATGGCTCGGAATGGGATCCATGAATTTTGTGTGATATGTGTGTCCGGCGATTTTTTGGCCAAAATTTTTCATGGGCATCTGTGATGACCTATTTAATGGTGCGATTTTGTTTGGAGGGGCAAACGTGTGCTTTTTCAATTTCAAACGTCGTTCGGAACAGAAAATAGGAATTTTTTCATTTTTTTTGTGTGTTATTATAGTACATGGATTTTGTGTGATATATGCGTCACGTGAGTTTTTGGCCGAAATTTTTTTTGGGCGTCCGTGACGACCTATTTAATGGTGCGCGTTGGTTCGGAGGGGAAAACGTGGGCTTTTGTGTGATATGTGCGTCCGGCGATTTTTTGGCCGAAATTTTTCGTGGGCATTCTGAAGACCAACTTAATGGCGTGCGTTAGTTCGAAGGGGTAAACGTGGGTTAATTCGATTTCAAACGTGGCCCAGAACGGGAAATATGGATCTTTTCATTTTTTTCGTGTGTTATAGTCCATGAATTTTTTATGATATGTGCGTCCGACGATTTTTTGGCCAAAATTTTTTGTGGGCGTCCATGACGACATATTTAATGGCACGCGTTGGATCGGAAGGGCATACCTGGGCTTTTCTGATTTAAAACGTGGCCCGAAATGGGAAATAGGGATTTTTCTATTTCTTCGTGTGTTATAGTCCATGGATTTTGTGTGATATGTGCGTCCGGCGTTTTTTTGGCCAAATTTTTCGTGGGCGTCCGTGATGACCTATTTAATGGCGCGCGTTGGTTCGGAGTGGCAAACGTGGAATTTTTCGATTTCAAACGTGGCCCAGAACGGGAAATAGAAATTTTTTCATTTTTTCGTGTGTTATAGTCCATAGATTTGGTGTGATATAGCCCGGCGATTTTTTGGCCAAATTTTTTTATAGGCGTCCGTGACGACCTATTTAATGGCGAGCGTTGGTTCGGAGGGGCAAACGTGGGCTTTTTCGATTTTAAACGTGGTCCGAAACGGGAAATAGGAATTTTTCCATTTTTTTGTGTGTTATAATCCATGAATTTTGTGTGATATGTGCGTCCGGCGATTTTTTGGCCAATTTTTTTCTTGGGCGTCCTTGACGACCTTTTTAATGGCGCGAGTTGGTTCAGGAGGGAAAACGTGGGCTTTTTCAATTTCAAACGTGGCCTAGATCGAAAAATAGAGATTTTTTTATTTTTCGTGTGTTGATATGTGCTCCCGGTGGTTTTTTGGACAAAATTTTTCGTGCACTTCCGCGATGACCTATTTAATGGCGTGCAATGGTTTGGAGGGGCAAACGTAGGTTTTTCCGATTCCAAACGTGGCCCGGAACGAGAAATAAGAATTTTTCTATTTTTTCGTTTGTATAAGTCCATGGATTTTGTGTGATATGTGCACCCGACGGTTTTTTGACCAAAATTTTTCATGGGAGTCCTCGACGACCTATGTTATGGCACGCGTTGCTTTCGAAGGGACAAACATAGGTTTTTTTGATTTCAAACGTGGCCAAGACGAGAAATAGGGATTTTTTCCATTTTTTCTTGTGTTATAGTCCATGACTTTTGTGTGATATGTGCGTATGGCGGATTTTTGGCTGAAATTTTTTGTGGGCGTCCGTGACGACCTATTTAATGGCGAGCGTTGGTTCAGAGGGGCAAACGTAGGTTTTTTCGATCTCAAACGTGGCCCGAAACGAGAAATAGGAATTTTTTTCATTTGTCGTATGTTATAGTCTATGTATTTTGTGTGATATGTGCGCCCGACGATTTTTTGATCGAAATTTTTTGTGGGCATCTGTGATGATCTATTTAATAGCGTGCGTTGGTTCATAGGGACAAACATAGGTTTTTTCGATTTCAAACGTAGCCTGAAACGGGAAATAGTGATTTTTCCAAAAAAATTCGTGTGTTATAGTCCATGGATTTTGTGTGATATGTGCGCCCGACGGTTTTTTGACCGAACTTTTTCGTGGGCGTCCACGACGACCTATTTAATGGCGCGCATTGGTTCGGAGGGGCAAACGTAGGTTTCTTCAATTTTAAACATGACCCAGAAAGGAAAATAGAAATTTTTCCGTTTTTTGGTGTGTTATATAGTCCATGAATTTTGCGCGATATGTGCGCCCGGCGATTTTTGGGCCGAAATTTTTCGTGGGCGTCGGTGACGACTTATTTAATGGCCCGCAATAGTTCGGAAGGGCAAACGTAAGTTTTTTCAATTTCAAAACAAGGTCCGGAACGAGAAATAGTTGGTTGGTGGTGTTTCTTTCAGCAAGATGAGCTACAAAAGATTCTAAAGAATTGATTTTTATGTAGTTGGTAGTGTTTTTTTCAAGCAAGATGAGTCACAAAAGATGCCAAGAATCTTTATCACCAAATGGGGTGATGAAAAATGTTGTCTTTATCATAATGTTTCTGAGTTGCAGTTTTCTTGTGGTGGTGTCAAATGCAAGAAAACTGGCTGAAAATAGTGGTGATGATGGTCAAGCAGGCAGCTTAATAGCCTTCAAGAAGTCCTCTGTTGAATCTGATCCAAATGGATTCTTGAATGATTGGACTTTATCTTCTTCAAGTCCTTGCACTTGGAATGGGATTTCATGCTCAGATGGTCAAGTTATTGAGCTCAATCTCTCTAGTGCAGGGCTTAGTAGTCCACTTCACCTCTCTGATCTCATGGCTTTGCCTACTTTGCTCAAAGTTTATTTCAATGGCGATCTTTCCTCAACAACTGATTCTTGCAGCTTTGAGTTTCTTGATTTATCAGCTAACAATTTCTCTGAGATTCTTGTTTTAGAGAAGTTTTGTGATCGAATTAAGTATTTAAGTGTCTCTGGAAATTCAATTCCAGGGGCTGTTCTCAAGTTTAGACCTTCACTGTTGCAGCTTGACTTATCAAGTAACACCATTTCAGATTTTGACATTCTGAGTTATGCACTGTCCCATTGTCAGAGTCTATCTGTTCTTAATCTTTCGCGTAATAACTTAGCCGGAGAACTCAATGGTCTTGATTTTGGGACTTGTCAAAATCTCACTGTCATCGATTTGTCTTTCAACAAGATTTCTTCAACTGAGTTCCCACCCACTTTGGCTAATTGCCAGAGCCTCAATACACTGGACATTGGCCATAATTCGATCCAAATGAAGATTCCAGGCGAATTATTGGCTAAGCTAAAAAGTTTAAAGCGATTGGTGCTAGCCCACAATCAGTTTTTTGATAAAATTCCATCAAAATTGGGGCAAACTTGCAGCACACTTGAGGAGCTTGATCTTTCTGGAAACCATTTGACTGGTGAACTTCCTTCAACTTTTAAATTGTGCTCCTCACTTTTCAGTCTCAATCTTGGTAACAATGAGCTATCGGGTGATCTCTTGAGTACTGTTGTCAGTTCACTCACGAATCTTAAGTATCTCTACTTGCCATTCAATAACATAACTGGTCATGTGCCAAGGTCTTTGGTAAACTGTACACAACTTCAGGTGCTCGACCTCAGTTCAAACGTGTTAATGTACCTTCTGAGTTTTGTTTAGCAGCCTCAGGCTTTCCACTGGAGACGATGCTGTTTGCTAGTAATTATCTTACTGGAACGGTGCCTAAACAGCTCGGACATTGTAAGAACCTCAGGAAGATTAATCTCAGCTTCAATAACCTGACTGGTTCAATCCCATTGGAAATTTGGACCCTTCCAAATCTTTTGGAATTGGTAATGTGGGCTAATAATCTCACAGGTGAAATTCCTGAAGGTATTTGTATCAATGGAGGAAACCTTCAAACCCTCATTCTCAATAACAATTTTCTCACCGGGGCACTTCCACAGTCCATTGCCAACTGTACCAACTTGGTTTGGGTTTCGTTGTCCAGCAATCTAATTTCTGGAGAGATACCACAAGGAATTGGGAATCTTGCAAATCTTGCTATCCTTCAGTTGGGTAATAACTCACTCACTGGACCGATCCCTCGGGGATTAGGTATGTGCAGGAACTTGATATGGCTAGATTTGAATAGCAATGCTCTAACAGGTTCAATCCCTCCTGAGCTTGCTGATCAAGCTGGCCTTGTTAATCCGGGAATGGTTTCTGGAAAATAGTCTGCTTTTGTGAGAAATGAGGGTGGAACTGAATGCAGGGGTGCTGGTGGACTGGTTGATTTCGAGGGTATCCGTGAAGAGAGGCTTGCGATTTTTCCTATGGTTCACTCCTGTCCATCAACTAGGATCTATTCTGGAAGAACAATATACACCTTCACGAGCAATGGGAGCATGATTTACCTTGACCTCTCCTACAATTCTTTATCAGGAACTATTCCTGGGAATTTAGGTTCGATGAGCTTCCTTCAAGTTCTGAAGTTGGGACACAACAACTTCACTGGAACCATTCCGTTCAACTTTGGAGGTCTGAAGATAGTTGGAGTTCTTGATTTGTCACATAACAAACTTCGCGGTTTCATTCCACCCTCGTTAGGAGGCCTTTCATTTCTTAGTGATCTTGATGTGTCAAATAATAACCTATCGGGAACAATTCCTTCCAGTGGACAGCTGACTACTTTTCCAGCTACAAGATATGAAAACAATACAGGCCTTTGTGGCATCCCCCTTCCTCCTTGTGGCTCGGGCAACGAACACCATTCATTGACCATTTGCTATCGTGGGAATAAGAAGCCTACAACTATAGGAATGGTGGTTGGAATTATACTCTCTTTTCTTTGTATTGTCCTACTTAATTAATAGTACTGTAACAATGTAAGTTTTCTCTATTGCCAAGTGGTAGAATGTTAACAATATTTATCAGGGACAAGGCTAAATTTCTGCTTATGAGTTCCGCGAAATTGCATTAGCAAAACTAAAGATGGTCAAATGGACAGCCAATTACACCTCAATCCCAATCTATACACATTCTCCGTATGCATTTTACTCTATTCAATAATCAGAGGATTCATTAGACTATTTTACCATGAATGTTTGGACAGGGCTACACTTGCAATGCCCACATAGGCATTAGCAAAGTGAAGCCCAGAAAATGCCTCCAGCAGTTTTAGCTAGCGTACTAGTAAACCATACATAAATAGGTCAATCTAAATCAACCAGCAATAAACTCGAAATGATTCTTGCTTCCAAAGCAATCTTAAGACACTCAATCAATCAATCAAATACGTCTCAATCCTAAATTAAGTCCTGGAGTTCCACTCCACTCTATTCACACTCATTACATTCGTAATGATCAACCAAGTATACAAATCTAACGAAAGCTTTAGATTCTCTTTGGTTAAATGGGCATGGTAGAAACTAGCAAAGAATTAATCGGCATAACAAAAAACTCATTATTAACGTTGTAAAAAGATGCCAAACATGAAATTTGAGAAGTGTAAAGAATGTTTGGGGGCACGAGATGCAGGTTGTAATCGATAGTAGGGTAAGAGAGTGGAAATAACAACATTATGTGTTGCATATAAAGTGATGCTTCTCTCGAGAATGAAGAAGATACATCTTTCTAACATGGTGATACTCATTGCAATTTAAAAGGTTCATTACAATAGAGAGCAAATAAAGCACAATAATGCCTAAACTAGGGAAAAAGGCTAAAATAAGTTGAACAAACTCTAGCTCAAGCACAAGCACAGACACAAAAGAGTGGTTGCAGCTAGGAGGCAATCCAACATGCATCACACTCACCAATTTGTGCTACTTAAATATGTTACTACAATGTAAAAAGGAACCTGGCACAGCCAGCCTTAGAGATAGCAAAGTAGAGTTTCCTCTTCAAAAAACCGCCTTCTGTTAACGAGTGCATAATGGTTCAGTCATCAGATTCGTGAAACTCCCAACCATCATGGCACCCAAATTCGCAGCCATCAAAACGCACAACAAGCCATGGTCGCGCATTGCATATTCTGGAGAAATCATCTCTTTTATTGATTAAGCGAGTACATCCAACACCAAGCCAGCGCAAACCACGAAGAGAAGACTTGTGCAGAAAAAGCATTATCATATCATCAGACAGACCTCGACAGTTAAAAAGATCAAGTCTTCGCAGTGGACTACTCTCGTGATTTGGTCTATCCACTAACATCTTCACTGCAGCATCAGTCACATGAAAGCAGTACCTTAGACATAAATCAGTTAATGCGTTAGCAGCAGATGCAATGGTAAAAATAGCTGCATCAGTTATTCCGGGCATGTGACCGACATCCAACAATGTTAAAGTCTTGCAAATTTTCCCCTCAGCATGAAATAAAAGTTTAATTCCCTTGTCAGTTACTCTCTTACAGCCTCTGATGCACAACTGCACAAGGGGTAAGTTTCCTGTACCAAGAAGAGCAAGACCTGTATCAGTGATATCAGCTTCTGCTAAGTTTAGTTTAGTGAGTGTAGTAACACTTGATATGTGGAAGAGACAGGTATCTGCAATGCTTCTGCACCCACTTGTGTCAAGTACCTCCAACTTACTAAATGAGGACAAATCCTTCAAAGCTTCACTAGTTAGAAGCCTGCATGATATCAACCTTAATTCAATTAGGGACCTTGCAACTCCTACCATATTATGAAACGTCAAGTCTGATAATAGAGGTGAAGTCAACACTTCAAATTTTTTCAGATTCAGGCATGAGTACAGAATTGACGAAAATCCAGCTTCAGTCACCTTTGCGAACCCACCAAGTTTCACTGATTCCAACCCTCCACAACATTCAGAAAGAAGGAACATGCCCATATTGTCCACTTTCTTAAATGTAGAAGGACAATTCATACTACTTCGAACAATTGAGAGGGTAATTAGATGCTGGCAGGACTGCAGAGACTGTAGTCCAATGTTGGTCAAGTCCGGTACCAATGGCTCCATAAAAGGTCTGTCTTCAAGATCCAGCTCTACCAAAAGAGGAAGAGAATCTGCAACTGTGATGAGAAGATCATCTGATATAACGTCCAAGACAAGAGATAAGCTTTGTAATTTGAACCAAGGGATATCCCTGATCTTATCTAACCAGCGGACAAAGAAGCGTGCATCTGTTTGCTGTAACTTCAATTTTTTCAAACTCTTGGGCAGAAATAGTTCAAGAGGTCGTATATCAAATACATCATAAAAGGTCCCTCGAATTTTTATGGACAGCGACTGCATGAAAGAAAAGAGCTCATAAAATTGACCATCAAAGGAAAAACTCTTTGTTCAAAGAGTAATAAGCTTGAAGAGGCATCAGGGACAATTTGAAGAAGAAAGAGAGGAGAAATATGTGAAAGATGAGAATACTTTACCTCTAACAAGGAAATCTTTTGGAGCATTTCTGTAAGTTCCGTTTTGAAAAGTTCTGGTGCTTCACACCCAGCAAATTCTATAAGCAAGGACCTGATTCAGAAAAAGAAAAAGGGGACAGAGGAAAACATATGTTGGAAACAAATCCAGGGAGAAGTGACAGAGTATGAAAGCAACATATTGTTGGTGTAACCACAATGGACATAATTATCTTGACTGTTCCATCTTCCGAAGGTGGAGATACAGAATGAAATGAATGAAAGCTAACACAGTTTGCAGTTTTCTATACCCAAACAGCCTATAGAAGTTCAGATACCATCAAAGGGTAAACAAAGAAAAAAATCAATTTCAGCAGATAAATGAATTGGTTCACAAATAACTTGCACGCCACAAGTTATTTGATTAACAGATCTGCTTCAGTCACATAGAATAAATATACAAATAAGCTTCAGCAAGTTGAAATGTAATGGCTCAAGTGAACTATTAGAACTAAATAAAATCCATTTATGCAGAGAGAATATCAGGATAACAACAGTCTGAAAATCCATCAATGGAAGCGATTGACGCCTTCTAAAATGATTGCAACCACTTGTAAAGCTCTTAGCATCAAAGATGTGAAACTATAAACCAATGAAGCATTTCATAACAATTACCAATATATGTCAATTGTAGAAAGTAGCAAAAATGAAGTTTGACATGGGAGAATACCTTAAGTTGGGGCACCTTTCTCCAATTACACTAAGAATGCCGTAAGACAGATAGGAACATTTGAGCAAACTCAAATCTTCGATATGTTCACCGAGAATATTGATAATGGAGGAATCATTCTTCATTTGGAGGCAATCGATAGTTAAACTCTTGGCTCCTTGGACCCTATGCACGACACGTTTTAGAGACTCTTCATCCAGATAAAATCCCTGTAAATCAAAGATACTAGTATTAAAAGTTCATCCCCAGAAGTAATAATTGCATCAACAAAACTAAAGATGGTTAAACGGACAGTCAAATTATGCCTCAATCCCAATCTATATACATTCTCCGTATGCATTTTACTCTATCCAATAATCAGAGGATTCGTCAGAAATAGGTCAATCTAAATCAACCAGCAATAAACTCGAAACAATTCTTGCTGTCAAAGCAACTCAAGACACTCAATCAATCAATCAACTACGTCTCAATCCTAAACTAAATGATGTCAACTATATAAGTCCTGGTGTTCCACTCCACTCTATTCGGTATTCACACTCACTTCATTACGTAATGATCAACCAAGTATACAAATCTAACAAAAGATCTACAAATTCTAGGAACAACATATTTCACTTTAACATGAATCGAGATAATTGAATTGGAACTCCAAATAGAATATTGCTAATTTCATCTGTATTTGCTATCTCACATCATTAAGGGGGCATTTGGCCATGAAATTTTTTTACTTTTTCCTCCGGTAAACACGTTTAGCCATAAAATTTCGAAAACTTCCAGAATTCAACTTCAGAAATTTGAAAAACACCAAAAAGCTACTTTCACTCTAAATTACTCACAAAAATTCAAAATCAATTCCAATTTTCAAATATCATTTGTCAGTTTGAAAATAAAAACTACTTTTTCCAAATACTCACAATTTTCATGGCCAAACTCCTCCTAACTCATAAAATTAGGGCATTTAATTAGAAAAAAGAGGAAAATTGACTTACAGAAAGATCGAGACACGAAAGAGATGGGAGAATGTGTGCGACGGCGGAACTGAAGGTTGGAGAAACACAAGCGGCGGTGCAAAGAGATACCAAATCGAGTTTTTCCAATACATGACTTATTATGTGATCTGGAAATTTATCCATTGACAGCTCACAATCGCCATTGGAGCTTCCTCCTTCTCCAGTATGTTGTCGCTTGGAAGTTCCAGCCATGAATGGAACATATACCAAAACCTAATTCCTCAATTTCCTGCCATTTCTCCAGCAAAAAGGTACAAAAAATCGATTTGTAAGTTACTATATTTATCCGAATGCAATTCATAATTTGCATTTGCTGAAAAGAATTCGCAAGTTTCGCCATTTTCCATGGCGAATCAAGTCATCAACACAACAACAACATATACACAGTGTAATTCCACGGATGGAGCTCGAAAAATAGATACATATTCAATATAATTTTATAAATACATAATATTTCTATGTAAATTAATATGGATTGTTGTAAAAACAATACTTTGAAATAGCTTAAGATGTGTAATAAAATAATTAGAAGTATCTCTATGATTCAATAAGTTTATTTAATTAAAAATTAAAAATTCAAACATATTAAAGAGATAATAATAATAATAATAATAACGTACACAGTATAATTTCACAAGTAAAATCTGAAAAGATAATATGTATGCAGATCTTATCTCTATTTTTGTGCGGTAAAAAATTGTTTCAAATAACTCAGAAGAATTTTGTATTTCAATCTTCAAATAGTACCTCGTATATATAGGTGTTACTTCAATAATTAGTTAACAGCTAGTTTGATTGAATTAATGTCGGATAGAATAATTTGCTAAATAATCAGTAAATGGTAACAATATAGAATAAGAAAAGATTTTGCAAATCAATAATGAGCACTCTTGTGATACTCCAACGGCTAGTAAACGGTTAGTTTGATGTAAGATTAGAGAAAGAAAGTTTTTTCAAATCAATAATGAGTATTCTTGTGTTACTCCAACGACTAGTTAATGGTTAGTTTGATATAACATTTGAGAAGGAAAGTTTTTTCAAATCAATAATGAGTATTCTTGTGTTACTCCAACGGCTAGTTAACGATTAACTTGATGTAAAATTAGAGAAAGAAATTTTTCCAAATTAGTAATGAGTATTCATGTGTTACTCCAACGGCTAGTATATAGTTAGTTTGATTTAAGATTAAAGGAAACAAGTTTTTCCAAATCAATAATAAGAAAATTGGTATTAGTCTAATGGCTAGTTAACGGTTAGTTTGATGTAAAATTATATCAAGGAAGTTTTTTCAAAGCAATAATGAGCATTTCTATGTTATTCCAACGGTTAGTTTGATGTAAGATTATAGCAAGGAAGATTTTCCAAAGCAATAATGAGTGTTTCTATGTTATTTCAATTGCTAGTTAACGGTTAGTTTGATATAGATTTTTTTTAAAAAAAAAGAATTTTTTCAAATCAATAATGAGCATTCCGGCATTACTTTAACGGTTAGTTAACGATTAGTTTGATATAAGAATAGAAAAAGAGTTTTTTTTCAAATTAATAATGAGCATTCTTGTGTTACTCCAACGGCTAGTTTAATGTTAGTTTGGTGCAAGATTAGAAAAAGAGTATTTTTTTCAAATCAACCATGAGCATTCCCGTGTTACTTCAACAGCTAGTTAACAGCTAGTTTGATATAAATTTTAAAAAAGAGTTTTATCCAAATCAATAATCAGCATTTATGTGTTACTACAACGGTTAGTTAACGGTTAGTTTGATATAAGATTATAAAAAGAAAAATTGTTCAAAGCAATAATGAGTGTTTTTGTGCTATTCCAACGACTAGTTAACAATTAGTTTGATGCAAAGCAATAATGAGTGTTTTATGTTATTTCAACAGCTATTTAACGGTCAGGTTGATGTAAAATTACAGGAAAAAAATAATTCCAAATCAATAATGAGCATTCATGTGTTACTTCAACGACTAGTTAACGGGTAGTTTGATGTAAGATTAGATAAAGAATATTTTTTCCAAATCAATAATAAGCATTCTCGTGTTACTCCAACAGTTAGTTTGATGTGAGATTAGAGAAAGAAAGTTTTTCCAAATCAATAATGAGCATTTCTGTGTTACTTCAACATTTAGTCAACACTTTGTTTGATGTAAGATTATAGAAAGGGAAGTTTTTCCAAATCAATAATGAGCATTCTTGTGTTACTCCACCAGCTAGTTAACAGTTGGCTTGATGTAAATTATAGAAAGGAAGTTTTTCCAAAGCAATAATGAGTTTTTCTATGTTATTTTAATGGTTAGTTTGATATGAGATTAGAGAAAGGAATTTTTTCCAAATCAATAATGAGCATTCATGTGTTACTCCAACTACTAGTTAACGATTAGTTTGATGTAAGATTTGATAAAGAATTTTTTTTCCAAATCAATAATAAGCCTTCATGTGTTATCCAACTGCTAGTTAACAATTAGTTTGATGTAAGATTAGAGAAAGAATGTTTTTTCAAATCAATAATGAGCGTTTATGTGTTACTCCAATGACTAGTTAACGCTTAATTTGATGTAATATTAAAGAAAGAAAATTTTAAAAAAGAACCTACCTGTTTTTCTGTTGATTTAAAGGGTGCAAATAAAGTGATGCAGAAGATGGATCTTCTTAACGGGGTGTTTATTCATTGCAATTCAAAAGGTTCATTACAATAGAGAGCAAATAAAGCACAATAATAACTAAACCTTTGGAAAAAGGCTAAAAATAAGCTTAATAAAGTCTAAGCTGCAATCCAACATGCATCACAGTCAACTTGTGCTACTCAAATAGGGAGGTACCTAATTGAGATGTTACTAAAATGTAAAAAGGAACTTGGCGCGGCCAGCCCTTGAGATAGCTAATGCATGATGGTTCAGACATTATATTTGTGAAATTGCCAATCATCATGGCACCCAAATTCGCAGCCATTAAAACAGACAACAAGCCAGGGTCGCGCATTGCATGCTGTGGAGAAATCATCTCTTTTACTGACTACTGAGCGAGTACATCCAACCCCAAGCCAGCGCAAACCAGGGGAAGCAGACTTATGCAGAAGTAGCATTATCAGATCATTAGACAAACATCGACAGTTGAAAAGATCAAGTCTTTGCAGTGGACTACTTTCATGATTTGGTCTATTCGCCAACATCTTCACAGCAGCATCAGTCACATGAAAGCAGTACCTTAGACATAAATCAGTTAATGCTGTAGCAGCAGATGCAATGGTAAAAATAGCTGCATCAGTTATTCCAGGCATGTTACCGACATCCAACAATGTTAACGTCTTGCAAATCTTCGCCTCAGCATAAAATAAAAACTCAATTCCCATGTCAGTTACTTCCTTACAGCCTCTGATGCACAACTGCACAAGGGGTAAGTTTCCCATACCAAGAAGAGCAAGACCCTCATCAGTGATATCAGCTTTAGCTAAGTTTAGTTTTGTGAGTGTAGTAACACTTGATATGTGGAAGAGACAGGGGTCTGCAATGCTTCTGCACCCACTTGTGTCAAGTACCTCCAACTTACTAAATGAGGACAAATATTGCAAAGCTTCGCTAGTTAGAAGCCTGCACGATATCAATCTTAATTCAATTAGGGACCTTGCAACTCCTATCATGTTACGAAACCTCAAGCCTGGTGATAGAGGTGAAGTCAACACTTCAAATTTCTTCAGATTCCGGTATGAGTGCAGAATTGACGAATACCCAGCTGCAGTAACCTTTGCAAACCCACCAAGTTTCACTGATTCCAACCCTTTACAACCTTCAGAAAGAAGGAACATGCCCTTATCGTCCACTCTGTTGAATGTAGTGGGACAATATCTACTACTTCGAACAATTGAGAGGGTAACTAGATGCCGGTGGACGTTTAGAGACTCTAGTCCAAGGTTGGTCAAGTCCGGTGATGGCTCCATAAAAGGTCTGTCTTCAAGATCCAGTTCTACTAAAAATGGAAGAGAATACCCAACTGTGAGGAGAAGATTATCTGATATAACGTCCAAGACAAGAGATAAGCTTTGCAATTTGAACCAAGGCATTTCGCTCATCTTATGTAACCAAAGAACAACGAAGTAGGCATCCGCTTGCTGTAACTTCAATTTTTTTAAACTCTTGGGCAGAAATAGTTCAAGAGGTCGTACATCAAATACATCACGAAAGGTCCCTCGGATTGTTATGGACAGCGACTGTAGAAAAGAAAAAAGCTCATTAAATTGACCCTCTAAAGGAAAAACTCTTTGCTCTAAGAGTAATATGTGAAAGATGAGAATACTTTACCTCTAACAAGGACAACTTTTGAAGCATTGCTGTAAGTTTCTTTTTAAAAAGTTCTGGTGCTCCACATCCAGCAAGTTCTATAACCAAGGATCTGATTCAGAAAAAGAAAAAGCGTAAATGACAAAGTATGAAGGTGGAGATATAGAGTGAAGCTCTTAACATAAAAGATGTGAAATTATAAACCAATGAAGAATTCCATAACAATTACCAATATATGTCAATTGTTGAAAGTAGCAAAAACTGAAGTTTGACATGGGAGAATACCTTAAGTTGGGGCACCTTTCTCCGATTGCACTAAGAATGTCATAAGACAGATGGGAACATTTGAGCAAACTCAAATCTTCGATATGTTCACCGAGAATATTGATAATGGAGGAATCATTCTTCATTTGGAGGCAATCGATAGTTAAACTCTTGGCTCCTTGGACCTTACGCACCACATGTTTTAGAGACTCTTCATCCAGATAAAATCCCTATAAATCAAAGATACTAGTATTAAAAGTTCATCCCCAGAAGCAGAAAATTGCACTAGCAAAACTAAAGATAGTAAAACGGGCAGTCAAATTACACCTCAATCCCAATCTATACACATTCTCCGTATGCATTTTACTCTATTCAATAATCAGAGGATTCATCAGAAATAGGTCAATCTAAATCAACCAGCAATAAACTCGAAATAATTCTTGCTGTCAAAGCAATTCAAGACACTCAATATATCAATCAATTACGTCTCAATCCTAAATTAAGTCCTGGAGTTCCACTCCACTCTATTCACACACATCTCATTTCGTAATAATCAACCAAATATACAAATCTAACAAAAGATTAACATAATCTAGGAACAACATATTTCACTTTAACATGAACTAAAGATAATCGAATTGGAATGGAATTTTAAACAGAACAATTTGCTAATTTCATCTGTATCATGCTCAATGATGCTACATAGATGTGGTATCAAATTTAATTTTATTGTTATAACTAATTCCACGAGTAACTCTGTCCATCAAGGCTAGGACACATGGCACATTAATTGACGAGGAAAAGTGACTTACAGAAAGATCGAGAGACGAAAGAGAAGGGAGAAGGTGTGCAACGGCGGAACTGAAAGTTGGAGAAACACATGCGGCAGTGCAAAGAGATACCAAATCGAGTTTTCCCAATACATGACTTATTATGTGGCCTGGAAATTTATCCATTGACGGCTCACAATCGCCATTCGAGCTTCCTCCTCCGCCTCCGCGGCCACCGCCGCTGCCTTCTTCTCCAGTATGCTGTCGCTTGGAAGTTCCAGCCATGAATGAAACAGATACCAAAGCCTAATTCCTGCCATATTTCCAGCAAAAAGGTACAAAATATCGATTTATAAGTTTTATTTATCCGAATGCAATTCATAATTTGCATGACGAATCAATCAATAGCAACAATATATACGCACCTTAATTCCACGAGTGAGCTCGAAAAGGATGGTGTGCATGCATGCAATCTTAATCCACATTTCGTAGAAATGTTGTTTTCAATAAGTAATAACATTTCGATTCAAGTAAATCATATAAAAATAGTACTTATGGTATGAAAAAAATATATATAGATAGTAAACAGTTAAAACCAAAGCTACTCACAAGTACTTTGAGTGCACTTTATTATGTGATTTTATTAAAGGAATTTTTTTGAAGATTATGGCGTTACAATAATAATATATTCATTGTAATTTTATAGATACACATTCCTAGATTTGTTGTAAAAGTAGTACTTCATGTGGAATAGAATTAGCTTAAGATGTGTCAAGAACTAATAAGATAATTAGACGTATCTCTAAGATTCAATAAGTTCATCTTAATTAATAACTGAGAATAGAAATAACAGAAAAAACTAAAAAGGAAAATCCAGCATATTAGAATAGATAACAATAACAATAATAACATACTCAGTATGATTCCACTGTGAAGATAGAATGTATGCAGATCTAATCTCAGCTTTGTGGGGTAGAGAGATTGTCTCAAATAGCTCAGAAGAATTTTATATTTCAATCTCTAAAATAGTACCTCGTATATATAGGTGTTACTTCAATTATGAGTTAACGGCTAGTTTGACTTAATTTATGTCAGATAAAATAATTTATTAAATAATAAGTAAATATAATAATATTAAAATAAGAAAGTTTTTTTCAAATCAATAATGAACATTCCTATATTACTTCAACGGTTAGTTAATGATTAGTTTGATGACTCGATCTAAGATTAGAGAAAGAAAGTTTTTTTCACATCAATAATGAGCATTCTATGTTACTCCAACGGTTAGTTTGATGTAAGATTAGAAAGAAGGATTTTTTAAATCAACAATGAGGGGTTTTGTATTACTCCAAGTCTCCAACGGCTAGTTAACGATTAGTTTAATGTGAGATTAGAGAAAGCTTTTTCAAATCAATAATAAGCAATCATGTGTTACTTCAACGGCTAGTTAACGGTTACTTTGATGTAAGATTAGAGAAAGAAAGTTTTTCCAAATTAATAATGAGCATTCTTGTGTTACTCTAACGGCTAGTTAACGGTTAGTTCGATGTAAGATTAGAGAAAGAAAGTTTGTCCAAAATAATAATGAGCATTCTTGTGTTACTCCAACGGCTAGTTAACTGTTAGTTTGACTCTATTAATGTAAAATAAAATAATTTATTAAATAAAAAGTAGATGTAGTGTGGGGGTGGCAAATGAGCGAGTTGGATCAAATTTGAGGGGGTTAAATTAGTTTATAACCCTCCCAAAGTTTACTTAGGTTAAGATGGGTTGAGTCAAAATGGTTTAAACAACGAATCATAACTTAACCCGTCCAATATGACCCAACATCTAGCTCTACTGAGCACTTAGTTATAAGGATGTCAAATGAGTGGATTGGGTTTGGACGCATGAGTTAATAAATAAGTTGGGTTAAAATTGGACCAAAAATTACTTGACCTAAAACGGGTTAGATTTTGACCTGCCCAACTTGACCCAATTTGTTTGAAGGATTTTCGAATGCTAATTAAAAAGAATACACTATCTAAAACAAATGATTTTCGCTTAGTAGATAATTTTTTAAAGTGATCATCTTACTCAATTTTATACAATATCATTTTAAATAAAGCAATATGATAAATATAAATGTTTTTATACACAAGAAAATCTCAAACTTTAACTTCTTCTATTCAAAATAATTTAAAATTATACCCTATTATATTTTTAGGTCACGGATATTCTTTTTACTATTATATCACTTTGTTTTAGTCCTTAATTCTGACAAAGCTTCGCGATGAAATAGAGAGAGCTATCAACTCGGTCAAAATTTTAACTCAATGGATTTCACAAATCGAAATATTTCACAAAGTTCTAAATTTACCTATATAATCTTTGTTTTGAAATTAATTGTATTCACTTCTCTAAATTAAAATCTTTTTATGCTTTTATAATTTTTGAGTTTCCAATATTATATTATTTAAAAGATAAACTTTGGACTAATTTTATTTCAATAATAATCAAAAGTTTCAAGCAATTTCTATGTGGGTGAAAATCATTTACACCCCTTAACTTTGCTTTAAAAATCAAACTCCCTCCTCAACTTTGAAAAATAATCATTTTCCTCCTTTATCCTATGCAATGTCTATTTTATCCTTGACATTTGCAATCATTCATCTATGTAAATTTTTTTATATTATATATAATATTTATTTTTTAATCTAGGTAGTTTCTAGATTTTTATTTAAGTTCATTAATATTATAAGAAGAATAATTTTTTTATAAATTTATTGTAAAATTAAATATTAGTTATTATAATTATTTTAATATTACGGCATTAAGTATATATGATTGTTATTAATGAAATAATTTTCTAAATTATAATTTAAATTTATTTATAGTATAAATACATAATCTTTTAAGAATTGTGTGACCAGAAGATCATGAATTCAAGCCATGAAAACAACCACTTACAGAAATGCAAGGTAAGAATGCGTACAATAGACTCTTGTGGTTCAGCCCTTCCCCAAACCCCGTGCAAAGTAGGAGTTTTAGTGCGGGCTGCCTAATCTTTTAAGAATTTGTTATAAAAAAAATATTTATTTCTGTTAATTATTTTTATATACATATACCGAAATATATTTATAAAGTTATCACATTATCCTTTTTTTATAGTTTTTATTATTAATAATAAAATCAACTTTTGTTCTGTTCATTTATTTCATTATAGAACACCACTAACTTTTATACTTGATCAATATTTTTTCGACGAAAATAGTATTTTTATAGATAATTTGTTGCATAAATTAAAAAAATCATAATTTTAAGGAAGTAAAATAAATAAATATGATAAAATATAATGGTAGAATAGATATTTAAAAAAATCAAGTAGGAAGGGGGGAATGATTATTTTTCAAAATTAAGGGAGGAAGAGTTTGATTTTTAAAACAAAGTTAAGGGGCGTAAATGATTTTCACCCATTTCTATATCTAGTAGATCCAAAGTGAAATTATTTTTTTCTTTCCCGCAAGTCCAGGCCCAACTAACTTCCAGAATTGAAGTCCAAATTATTGCTATTACTTTTAGTTTCAGGATTATTCATGTCCAAAGAACTTCGGAGATGACAATTGCAATTAGCAAAAATCTCATTCACGTATCTAAATGACGAGCAAATATTCGAACGTGAGAGCAAAGGATCACTCATGAATGAACAAGCTCGAAGGAGTGAGAGAGGCAAGAACCATACTTTCAAAGAAGTCATGATCCGAATCTTATTTGAACGGTAAAAATAACTGTTAAAATTATGCGATAATTCATATTCACACCAGAAAATCCAATTGAATAGCCTACAGTAAAAATGATATTTCCGAAAACTTTTTACAACAGTAAAAGTTACTTATCTCACCCAATTGCTTACGTGTCAGCTAATAGTTCTTCATTCTTTTTTGGTATAAGAAGTCAAGAGCACAAAAAAATAATTCAAAAGATTCTAAAAGTCACAAATTAGTTGGTTATTTAGACCAAGATTAGTTAAAGAAAAGGATTAATTAAGAATAATTTCCATATTCATATTGCTTTAGAGTTAACAGTGAACTAAAGGCAAAAACGTGTTGGCCACCACCACATATACATTTCTTTTTTCTTTCACCTCAATCATCACCTTCCTCAAATTTTATTTAGAAACTCGAATTATCACATATTTCAATTGAGAATCTAACTATGTGATTAAATATTTTTATTAAATATTTTCAATACATATATTTAAAAAAGTTTTTGTGCAGGTTTTTAAGCGTTCGTTATAAAGATAAGTTAATCACATAGAATTTGTTTTTTTTATTATACACATCAACATAAATTAAGATATGTTTAAGATTTTACAGCTTATTGAAACTAATACATAGAAATGTGATATATTTTAAAATGATTAACTTATTTACGTAACGAGCGATTGAGAACTTGTCGGATGCATAAATATCCCATTAAATATTTTGAAAGGCCAATTTGTACAAGAGTACACTAATCCAACTAACCTCAATAGTCATTAAACATTGGACACGTGTGCAGTATAATTTGGGGCCATTTGGAAACTAAATGGTCGGAAAGTCAAATGTTTGGCGAAAATGGGCCCCACAGCCACTCGTGCGCCGATGCCGTGACGCTTATTGGGCCCCGGCCCTTCAATTATCCACATCACGAGTTCAACGAATTAGGTAGCCCAATTGTACTATGGGCCCCATCCCCTAAAATTGGGATTGTGGGCCCATGTAGTCCGTTTATTAAGTCTATTTAAATTTAAATTAATTTCCTCCCATTTGATTTAAAATGACAATTTTTCTGCCTCGATATTTGTTATAGATCCCAACTAATTCGAATACGCGCCACATAAAGCTCATCAAATGTGAAATCGCATCTTATATCTATAATATTTTTTTTCATCGTCATGGCTCAAACTCCATATATCAAGTGAACGGTAGTGAAATCTTATTCATCCTACCACAATCGATCTTTAATGGTTGATTTTTTCATTCTCACCGCACGAACCCAAGACATTTGGTAAATGATGAAGGATTTTATTCATTTTATCATAATTTTTGGTGACTGGTTTTTTTTCTTCATCCCCATGGCTCGAAAATGAGAGATTTAGTTAAGGATAACATGATCTTATCTGTCCCATTACAATCCTTGGTGGTTGAACTTTTTCATTCTCGTGACCTTGAACTCGAGGGATCATATCCATCGCACCACAATTGTTGATAGTTAATTTAAAATGGTTACTGAACATTTTCCTTTATAAATTGTCTAATTTACTAGATGACTTTTATTCTATTTATCCAATAAATATAATCTTTGTTTCTCTTCTTACTACATTGTTGTTTTTCTTTTGGCTAGTACAAGACTAATAAAAGCCTATAAGTAGAGGATAATGGGTTCATTTCACTTGGCTAAAGCTATTATATATACTTAATTAAGTACAATACATTTTTTTAATAGTAATAATAAATAAAAGAAAAAGTAGTAGTACTAAATAAAAAGGATGGTCCAAAAATCAGCCTGATTTTTTTGCGAGGATTCCGCTGTGTCATAGTTCAACAAACTATATTTTATACATTTTCTAAACTTTCTTTTATATTGTTTAATTAATTAATAGTCACACCAAACAGATTGCCTCATGAATTTTCCCAATGTGGGAGTAATCCCAGGAAGAGAGAAAAAAGTAGGAGTAGGGGATTGATTGTTTGTTTTGTTGGAATGCTACCAAATAGTAGTTGTTGAGTTTTTTTTTTTCTTTTTTTAAATGAGGGTAGTTTTTGAGTCAATTTATGCTTACCTCACCTAATTTTACAATATACTTTCTATTTTTTACCAAGGTGATATTTTGTCTACCAAAATTTATACTCTTCCACTCCAATATAAGTATCATTTTAACAAAAATTACGTTCATTAGGAAATCAATAAATACAATATGTAATTTATTAAAGTACCCCTATTTAATAAAGGTTTTCAGAGAATTGAACACTATTAAAAAGATGGGATATAAGGGTATTAGAAAGACATAAATTTTTGTCTTGAATTTTTAAGGTGTCACTTAGCTAGCGTTTGACCATAGATTCTCAAATATTTTTGGCAAATATTATTTGGGTGAAATTTCACCATGTGTTTGGCCAGAGTATTTGGAAAACATATTTCACTTTTTTAAGAAATATGATTTATACTCATAAGTTTTAAAAACTATCAAAACTAACCATAAGTTTGTATTACATAGCAAGATAGAAACGTCAACGTAACAAGATTCATGACTTCCGCAACAAGTCAGTTGGATCTTCGTTGTAGCAAATAACAAGTAGTGAAGCACGACTATTGTTTTTTTCATCTGAAATCAATTGTCTTTTTTATACTTTGAGAAAGTATTCCCACAAGGACTTTATGTACAGTTCTGTTGTATAACTTCTAGTAATCCTTTAAGCAAATATATAGACAATAGAGCCCGAGGCTTTATTTGTATTTTGCACTTAAATTTTCAATAGATACCTGCATTTTTTTTTGCCATTGATCTTTTGGTTGGAAGAGAGGGTGTTTTTGTAAAAGAAAAAATTTGGTGTAGAATTTTAATTTTTAAAAGCTCCCAAATAATGAGATTTGGCCCAAATACTAATTTTTTCTAGTATTTGAGAATTTGGGTTATTTGCCAAACAAATTTGCCAAATAGTGACAAATTGTATGGACAAACGCTATTTGACAAATTTTTTTCCCAAATTTTACTTGGGAAATCTACGACCAAACGGGTCCTTGGTACAATATTTTTCTTTTTTGCAGAAGTGACACTTTTTGGGATGGAGGGAGTAATTTTTTTTCCTTTTTTTTTTGTATCCGTTGAGATTTAAACCTAAAACCTAATGATTTTCTCCCATTTTTGTTGGCACTGCTCTTATTAGTTTGTACGTACCTCGACTAATTCTATCGGATATTTGCTATTCCCTCTGTTTCAATTTATTTGACCTACTTTCCTTTTTAGTCCTTTCAAAAAGAATGATCCTTCCTTTTTAGCAACTTTTAAATTTCAACTTTTCACATGACATGTTTACAACCACAAGATTAAAGAGCATTCTTAGTACATTTGACATATCTTTAATTTAATACCACAAGATTCAAAAGTCTTCTTTATTTTCTTAAACTCCGTGCCAAGTCAAAATAGGTCACTCAATATGAAACAGAGGGAGTACTTTTCAACAGCATAAATATCGAGTAATTATACCTATCAAAACTTAAACGAGTATAAACAAATCACATAGTGTATTTTTGTCTCTACTGAAACTCAAATTTGAAAATCTCATAATTCTCTTTCTTATCTTATTAATCACATCGTTAAAGACAAATAATAGTTGTTGAGTATTGTATATACTATATTGGCAAAATTTTGGCATTAAGTTAAGGGGAATCGAATCTAGTGATAAGAAAAGGGCAAAAGAAGTATAAGACAGACAAGAGAATTGGATTCAGCTTTTGTGGTCCTTCACTTTCACTCGTGTGGTGTAGTGTGCATAATATACTGACAAAAGTGTTCCCTTAAAAAATACTATAACTTGAAATATGAATGAGCATTAATGAGGAGGACGTATTAAGATGGATGTGTGATCATATAAAATTAAATAAAATATATTATGATTATATACGATAAGATGTACAAGTAGTATCTTGAGATGGTTCAGTTATGTCTCATGTTGATCCCTAGTGAAGATGTTATAAGGAGATGATCATGTAGACCTAATATCACATGAAATAAATTTATTAGAATAAACTTATATTAATCTTTTGAAATTTATGAAGGAATTAGAAAGATTCTTATAAAGATTTCTTCTCCAAAAAATATTGAACAACTCTATAACGAGGTAAATTCATACACTATGATTCATCAATGTAATTCGTGTTTATATATATATATGATTACACTAACTAATTAATGAAATAAATACGTCAATTCTGTAAATTATGTGTTTGATTAATTCTTGAGTTAAAGGCTAAAAACACACCTAAAGTATTCTAATTGTTTGAGTTTCGCACCTGAACTATCAAGTGTGTGAGTTTCATACCTGAATTATCATAAAATATCTAGCGAAACACACCTGAACTATCAGTTGTTTGAGTTTCCTACCTGAAATTATAGGTATGAAACTCAAACAACTGATAGTTCATGTTTGTTTCTCCAGACATTTTATGATAGTTCATGTATGAAACTCACACACTTGATAGTTCAAGCATAAAACTCAAACAATTGGAATACTTTAGATAGGTTTTTGACTCTTCACTCTTAATTCTTTGCTACGTACACGTAGCAAGAAAAACAAAATCCCAAAAACCAAAAAGAGAGAAGAAAAAAAATTGGTAAAAATATAGTGGATAAACTAAAGAGGAAACAGGCCTTGAGCAGAAAAAAACAGACTTGTGAATTGTGCCCCCTAAGCATCAAACTCTAGGTCCCGCGCCCCGTGCCGAATGTCATTTCATTTTTTATTTTCTTTTGAATATATTCATATACTATATACTCTTTTTTCAAGAAATATTCTACAATCCACTTACTTTTTTATTACTCTATCGTATATTAACTATTTCATCATTTAATTATTCTTATGTCATGTTAAATTTATATTGTTACTCTATATTTGATAATGATATAATTCAAAAATAAAGTTCAAATATACACATTTTGACTACTTAACCTTTAAATGTGTTGTGTATGTATATATTACAGAAGACCAAAATAAAAGATCATTAATAATTGAGGGACTAAAACGCTATTATCCATTTTTCCTAATACTATAAGGGATTGTTTGGTAAGTTATTCTTTATTTCATTCAACTTGAGATTATTTTATACCATTTCTTAAGTGGATAAATTAGTCTTGAAATAATAATTCAAGAATTATAATTCTAAAATATGTTAGTCCACGTACGACACGACCCTAAGAGCCTAAGTTTTCTGCATTGTCAAGTAAATGTTTTACATTTTTTTTTTACACTACAAACGGTTAAAACTTGGCATTCTTTAACACAACTTACGAAGCACAATATCAAATAAGTAGTACTATTTAATTTGTACGAAATTTACACTTAACATCTATGGATCTTGAAGATGAATTGAAGTAAGTTTGAAGGCAAGTCCATTGACTCTTGACTGATTAATTAAGACTTAGAAACATCATGTTTACTAGTACTTAATTATCTTATTAATTTTTGCAATGTTGGACAAATTAATACGTATGAAATTTTAGAGTACAAGTTGGTGAAGTAATTTGATACATTTCTTTTGTCCGTCTTAGACGAAAGAAACTTGTGAGTGTTTGACAACTACTATTGCTCTTGCCTTTTGTTATCATTAATATTAATTAAAATCATATTTATGAGCATTCAAAGTAGCCAATTAAGACTGAATTAAGAAACTACCAAAATCAAATCTAATTAGATTCACTTAAAATTAAATAATTGGCAGAATATCTAAATTCATTTTAAATTTTACACGGACTAATAGTAGTTGTCCATTTAAACTATTCGTAGTGTTAATTACGCCACTGGACTTGACTATTTGATACCCTTTAACGCTAAAGACACTAACATGGTAAATATCGTGTATACACTAGCTCTTTTGTAAGTGCGTGAAAGCGAAGAGAAATCGAAAAATCAGCTTCCAGATAAGATATTTTTAATCGTTAATTATCACATAGTCATATACAATGATTCATTTGTTCCACTTATATATATGTTCATGCTTCATCTTAATATACACAATATATATATGTCAATGTACACATCATAGTTAGCATCTTTGGAATGACTTAGTAATCGATGAAGCGAGAAAAAAAGATAAAAGCATTATGTAATTTCTTTCTATTTATTTAAGTCTTGATGGATAAAAATATCGATATTTATATCAATAGAAAGTCAAAAATATCTCATAAAAATCAATCGAGATGTGTGATTGACCCGAACATTACAATTAACAAGAAATAAAATTGGTATTATGTTGTATTGATAATGAAGACAAAAAGATGTGAAAGAGATGGACATAATGAAAGGAAATTAAAGAGAGGAGTTGCCTCTCGTGCACTCAAAAACTTTCTAACAACCACACACCAACTATGAAATTTACTACTCCCTTCGTCTTATTTTAATTATCATTATTTAACTTGATACAGTGTTTAAGAAAAAAAAAAACTTTTAAATTTATAGTCTAAAGTAATTTTTAGATATTTGTGTGACTTAAATCATTTCATTAAGAATAACCAAAAAAGTTTAAAATTAAATTATTTTTAATTATCGTAAGATAGACATTTTTTCTGAGACGAACACGGACGGAATACAAAAATAAGAAAATACATGTACACTTTCCCCCTATTTTCTTTGCGTTGAAAATGTTTCCTTCCCTATAATAATTAATACAAATTATTCACACAAACGTAGCTGCCCCGCAACCAATTCCCACACGTCCATCCAAAGGTGGATTCTTCTTCTCAATTAAAATTAGTGTTGTTTGAAAGACTAATTTAATATAAACATGCTGTTCTAAAAATGTTTTAATATAAAAATATTTGAATAAAGGGTGAAGGATATATCTATTAAGAAAACGAACAATGACCCTTAAGAGTCCCTCACGTTATTAGAATTGTCTGAAATCATATAAGAAACTAATAATTCATTCTTTTATAAAGATACTTAACATATTCTATAGTTAAGCCTAAAGCATGAACAATAAAATACGATAATATGAAAGCCCAACACTAAAAAACAAAATAACAGAGATGAGTCTGACTCTGGTAAGATACCACGAAAATTCATTATATCAAATATTTTGTGAACTTCCCGCATTAGTGTGGGATGGTGCAATTGAACTCTTTGAATGACTTTGAGTAATATTCATTTCATGAGTTAGTTTTTAAAATTGAACTACATTGAATGTCTATTTTATTGTTATCGCAATATCAAATCTAGATTCTAGGCCCATTATGTTTCTTGATCTATCTAAAATTAGATCTCATATTATGTTATTCATGCTTCAGTTAATAGGCTTGGATAAACAAGAATGTTAGAAGTCTTACATTGATGTGGGATGAAACAGTTAGACTCTTTATATTATGTCGAATAATTCTCACCTTATGAGCTAAATGTTTGTGATTGAGTCACTCCAATTTAATCTAAAAAAATTAGCTCGTATGAGAATTGTTTTCGAAATAAGGAGACAAGGACACATTTTCTTCAACCAATGTGTGCACTTAACTATATTTGTCTTTTGTGTCCACCCCCACCCCAAAAGCTAAGGTGGGGTCCACCACACCCTAATTAAAGTGATTAACCAAAAGAAAATAAATTAAAAAAGAATCAAATCCCAAGTTTGACTGGACCCAAATATGAGAAAAAGCAGCATATTTCTTAGCTAAAAAAAGAGACTTTAGAGAGTCTTGAGGTGCCTCTTGTTGAATGTAAAGAAAGGCAAAGAGAAATAGCAAACTCCACAAAAAAAAGTGCTAATTCTATTCATTCATCTTTGCTTTCTCCTTCATTTTCTTTCTACTTCAAAACATTCTTTCAACAATTTCTAGTTAGAAGTTTGCAGAAACATTGTTGTACCTTGTATTGACACATTTTTTCATGAACTTCCTGTGACCAGCCGACAATTCTGAACATAGTACTCTACCCCCCAACCCCCAACCCCCCAACCCCACCTCAAAAAAACTACTTCTTCACTACTGGGGTACTGTTGTTTGTACAAGCAAGACACCTGCAGCAGCTTCCATCTTATGTACTGTATCTGTCTATATTGTCATACCAAAAACACGCCCTTTTTAACAAACTCAAGATTGTGACTTGATATACCTATCAAGAACCAGGTAAAGTTTTTGTCTTTTCATTTATTTCTTGATTTTTCCACCATCTCTGGAGCTCTTTTATTCACTATGTTTTTGATTGGCAGGTTTCTTGAAGATGTGGAGATTGTAGGATGGAGGGGTCTTCTCTGAAATAATCTTTTTTAGGGGATAATAGTTGAAAAGAATTGATTTTTATGCAGTTGGTGCCTTGTTGGTGTTTCTTTCAGCAAGATGAGCTACAAAAGATACTAAAGAATTGATTTTTATGCAGTTGGTGGTGTTTTTCACTTTATTTACAGCAAGATGAGCTATAGAAGATGCCAAGAATATTTTTCACATGTTGTCTTTATCATAATGCTTCTGAGTTGCAGTTTTTTTGTGGTGGTGTCAAATGCAAGAAAACTGGCTGAAAATGCTCAAGTAGGGAGCTTAATAGCCTTCAAGAAGTCTTCTGTTGAATCTGATCCAAACGGATTCTTGAATGACTGGACTTTATCTTCTTCAAGTCCTTGCACTTGGAATGGGATTTCATGTTCAAATGGTCAAGTTATTGAGCTCAATCTCTCTAGTGCAAGGCTTAGTGGTTCACTTCACCTCACTGACCTCATGGCTTTGCCTACTTTGCTCAGAGTTAATTTCAATGGCAACCATTTCTATGGCAATCTTTCCTCAACAGCTGCTTCTTGTAGCTTTGAGTTTCTTGATCTATCAGCTAATAATTTCTCTGAGACACTTGTTTTAGAGCCTTTGTTGAAGTCTTGTGATAAAATTAAGTACCTAAATGTCTCTGGGAATTCAGTTCAAGGGGTTGTTCTAAAGTTTGGACCTTCACTGTTGCAGCTTGACTTATCAAGTAACACCATTTCAGATTTTAGCATGTTAAGTTATGCACTGTCCAATTGCCAGAATTTGAATCTGCTTAATTTCTCCTCAAATAAGCTTGCTGGCAAGCTAAACAGCTCCCTCTCTTCTTGCAAGAGTCTATCTGTCCTTGATCTTTCGCGTAATAACTTAACTGAAGAACTCAATGGTCTTGATTTTGGAACTTGTCAAAATCTCACTGTCATCAATTTGTCTTTCAACAACCTTACCTCAACTGAACTTCCACCCTCTTTGGCAAATTGCCAGAGCCTCAATACACTGGACATTGGCCACAATTCGATCCGAATGAAGATTCCTGGTGAGTTATTGGTGAAGTTGAAGAGTTTGAAGCGATTGGTACTATCCCACAATCAGTTTTTTGATAAAATTCCATCAGAATTGGGGCAGACTTGCAGCACACTTGAGGAGCTTGATCTTTCTGCAAACCATTTGACTGGTGAACTTCCTTCAACTTTTAAATTGTGCTCCTCACTTTTCAGTCTCAATCTTGGTAACAATGAGCTATCGGGTGATTTCTTGAGTACTGTTATCAGTTCACTCACGAATCTTAAGTATCTCTACTTGCCATTCAATAACATAACTGGTCCTGTACCAAGGTCTTTGGTAAACTGTTCACAACTTCAGGTGCTCGACCTCAGTTCAAACGCGTTTATTGGGAATGTACCATCTGAGTTTTGTTTAGCAGCCTCAGGCTTTCCACTGGAGACGATGCTTCTAGCCAGTAATTATCTTACTGGAACGGTGCCTGAACAGCTCGGACTTTGTAGAAACCTAAGGAAGATTGATCTCAGCTTCAATATCCTGACTGGTTCAATTCCATTGGAGATTTGGACCCTTCCAAATCTTTCGGAATTGGTAATGTGGGCTAATAATCTCACAGGTGAAATTCCTGAAGGCATTTGCATCAATGGAGGGAACCTTCAGACCCTCATTCTCAATAACAATTTCATCACAGGGGCACTTCCAGAATCCATTACCAATTGTACCAACTTGGTTTGGGTTTCGTTGTCCAGCAATCGACTATCTGGAGAGATACCACAAGGAATTGGGAATCTTGCAAATCTTGCTATCCTTCAGTTGGGTAATAACTCACTCACTGGACCGATCCCTCAGGGATTAGGTACGTGCAGGAACTTGATATGGCTAGATTTGAATAGCAATGCTCTAACAGGTTCAATCCCTCTTGAGCTTGCTGATCAAGCTGGCCTTGTTAATCCGGGAATGGTTTCTGGAAAACAGTTTGCTTTTGTGAGAAATGAGGGTGGAACTGAATGCAGGGGTGCTGGTGGACTGGTTGAGTTCGAGGGTATCCGTGAAGAGAGGCTTGCGATTTTTCCTATGGTTCACTTCTGCCCATCAACTAGGATCTATTCTGGCAGGACGATGTACACCTTCACGAGCAATGGGAGCATGATTTACCTTGACCTTTCCTACAATTCTTTATCAGGAACTATTCCTGATAATTTAGGTTCGTTGAGCTTCCTTCAAGTTCTGAATTTGGGACACAACAACTTCTCTGGAACCATTCCGTTCAACTTTGGAGGTCTGAAGATTGTTGGAGTTCTCGATCTGTCACATAACAGACTTCAGGGGTTCATTCCACCCTCGTTAGGAGGCCTTTCGTTTCTTAGTGATCTTGATGTTTCAAACAACAACCTATCGGGAACAATTCCTTCTGGTGGACAGCTGACTACTTTTCCAGCTTCAAGATACGAAAACAACTCGGGCCTTTGTGGTGTTCCACTTCCTCCTTGTGTCTCTGGCGGTGGACACCATTCATCAAGCATTTACCATCATGGGAATAAGAAGCCTACAACTATAGGAATGGTGGTTGGGATTATGGTCTCTTTTCTATGTATTATCCTACTTGTTATTGCCCTTTATAGGATTAAGAAGACTCAAAACGAGGAGGAAAAGAGAGATAAATACATTGATAGCCTTCCAACTTCTGGCAGTAGCAGCTGGAAACTATCAACCGTTCCCGAGCCTCTAAGCATTAATGTGGCAACATTTGAAAAACCATTGAGGAAACTGACCTTTGGGCATCTTCTCGAAGCCACTAACGGGTTCAGCTCTGAAAGCATGATTGGATCTGGAGGTTTTGGTGAAGTCTACAAGGCTCAGCTGAGAGATGGAAGTACAGTCGCAATCAAGAAGCTCGTGCACGTAACAGGTCAAGGAGACAGAGAATTCATGGCTGAAATGGAGACTATTGGAAAAATCAAACATAGAAACCTTGTGCCTTTGTTGGGATACTGCAAGATTGGAGAGGAAAGGCTTCTCGTATACGAATACATGAAATGGGGAAGTCTTGAATCTGTTCTTCATGATGGAAAGAAAGGAGGTATGATTCTTGATTGGGAAGCTAGAAAGAAAATCGTGATAGGATCAGCAAGAGGATTAGCATTTCTTCACCACAGCTGCATACCACACATAATTCATCGCGATATGAAGTCTAGTAATGTACTTTTAGACGAAAACTTTGAGGCACGGGTTTCTGATTTTGGAATGGCAAGGCTGGTAAATGCACTGGATACTCATTTAAGTGTGAGTACACTTGCTGGTACTCCAGGTTATGTTCCTCCAGAGTACTACCAAAGTTTCAGGTGCACGGCAAAAGGGGACGTGTACAGTTATGGTGTCATATTGTTGGAGCTTCTCTCCGGGAAGAGGCCAATAGATCCCCGTGAATTTGGTGATGATAACAATCTTGTTGGATGGGCAAAGCAACTTCATAATGAGAAAAGAAGTCATGAGATTCTTGATCCTGAGCTAATAACAAATCTATCTGGTGATGCTGAACTCTACCATTACTTAAAAGTTGCGTTCGAATGCCTTGATGAGAAATCTTACAAAAGGCCAACAATGATACAAGTGATGACCAAGTTTAAAGAACTACAAGCAGATTCAGAAAGCGATATTCTTGATGGCATTTCGGTGAAAGGTTCTATACTCGAGGAATCGCAAGAAAGAGAACCTTAAATCAGTGATATTTTGATCTTTTTGTGGTTAGAATTCTGTTCTTTTTTTGATTGCATCATGGATAGTAGTAGAAACTTTTATCTTTAATGGTTCTTTACCATTTAGATTGATAAGAGTTTATACTTCAGATTTTGCCTACTGTGTAAATATTCGAACACTACGATGAATGGGAGATGTGAAAATGTTTTTAGATGAATGTTCCAATGAATTTTCCTTTTCCTTTTCTGTTTTCCATCACAAAGTTCTGCATATAGAACATTGATAAATCATTAAAATTTGACATGATCATTTAGTCTGCATCAACATTGTCTTTTGTCATCAACCTATGTTGCTCGGAACCTCCAAAAATCGTGCAGGGTGTGTTGGGTAGAATGACATTTTTGGAGGATCCGAGCAACATAATTGTAACCAACTGATATGTAGCCAAAGCTCAGATTTTGAACCTTTTATGCTATTCATCTAACATTCAGTACCTATGTACAGATATGTTTGTTTTTTTGTTGGGAAAAAGACACCATACAGACAGTGGCGGAGCCAGAAGTTTGACGAAGGGTGTGCAAATCTTCTTATCAGTTTGTGTTAAGGCTATGCAAAATTAAATACACAGTCATAATAGCTAACATCTAACACATGTACATTGCATAATTTTCCGACAAAGGGTGTGCACCAAACCACCCTTCGCCTAAGGTGGCTCCGCCCATGCATACAGAAATAGCAACCAACTAACCAAGAAACCCTTTTAGATGTGTATCCAAATGCAAACTACAGGCAACTTGTCTATACATAACAACATTCACTATAACGGCCAAGTTTTCTTTTGAACCGATTATATCATGTTATGTCAAATTATATGTTCTCTATATCAACAATTCGTTATATCAACTAAAAATATCCAGATAAACAACGTTGTTACATAGAAAATTTAACTGTATTCTGATTGTAATTTGTCAAAATAGTTCTATTCTACTACCACTTTCTTAAACTTCAAGAAAATAACTTTTGGTTCTGTACAAAAGACTAGTGATTCTGCTTTTTGTGGTTCTTCTTTGGACAACTTTGGATAAGCTGCTTTTTACAGCTCATGAAATTGCTTAACCTTTTTGTTTAATCATAATATAAATAAAGTAATAAGACGCCGTCAATCGTGGTTATGATTCTATTTTTTGGTTGTTTATGGTCTCATGATTCATCTCTAGAATCAATCAGAAATTTATAATTGTACAGATAATTGTACAAGTTCGACAGAATTCAATAACTTTAGTCTAGATCCTGTATATGTGTTGCGAAATGTACTACATATGTACATATGTAATAAAACGTCAATAACATAAATGAGTGATCGCCAAAGGTTGTAAACTTCAACTAGGGAATTCGCACCTCTATTTACAACCTTTCCTTGTACCGTTATCGAGGACAAAGCTGCAAGCTTGTTTATGATTTCGACAGAACTCAATAATTTTAAACCTAATTCTATATTTATATTTAGAAGTTTCACTTAATATATTATTCTTTTTTAAAATTCAAAATCCTATTAGTAGGCAGGCAGAAGCTATTCCATTCAATATTGTGGATGGATTATCCTCATGAGTGTAAGTTATTGAGTTTACTAGGCTTTTTTTTGTAGCTTATTTGACTTTGAGGAATGTAGCTCCGTGACTTTGGCACTTAGACGTTTTCAAAATGGATACTATCAGATAAATTCAATATAAGAAACTCATGTTGGAGGTATTATTTCGAGAACATCCAAAAAAAGCCTCCCATTCAAAAATATTCATCTACAAAAGGCGTACTCATATACTTTTGAGGCTCTCCTTATAAATATTCTCAAATAAAAAAATAGAACTTTACATGTTTTCCTATTTCATTTTATTGATAACTTAGATCTAAATGGATTGGGCGATTCCAAGTTGATGAAACTTTAAAGTAAATTGAAAAGAAGTAAAAACATTATTACCTAAATTCTAGTCTATATGTTGCAATTTCACACTGTATCAAAATGGTCCAAAGGTCAAATCTCATTAAAGTCTTGCTTTATATTTTAGTCATCTTTTTATTCATGCCGACCCCTCACCTCAACAGAATTTAAATGAACACAAAAATAATAATTAAGTCTCAATTTCAAATATAAGTTAGAGTCGACTATATGAATCTTGACTTCTTTATTTAAGCCCATTTCATATCAACATCATACTAAAATATAAAAGTGAAAAATAAGTTAAATATATGTATAACTCCACCAGCGTGAGCTTGCTCATATTGTTGATTCAAGCCTAGATAAAGAAGGATTTTGGTAAGCTGACAACCAACCTAACTTGTCAATTCATGATAAATTTAACCGAACACATTAAAGTAAATCAAAAATATCACATGGCTAGGCCCCAATTTCCAACACTAAAGAAACAAACTAAGAAATTTGAAAGGATTTTTGGAGAAGAAAATGTTGGGGGGGAATTGATCAAAGCTATAATAACACAAAGAGTATCATTGCAATTGCCAATTGGTGGTCCTAAAGAAGGTGATCATTAGGTAATTGACACTAAAGTTCAATAGTGGTGTAATCCATTCTATTTTGTCCTTAAAACAGTGATAAAAAGCTAATTTGATTTGCTATATCTTCTTCATATCAATTGTATTAGCTTTTCAAAATGTACATTATGAGTTATGACTTTACCTTTCTCTATCTTTTTTACGTGAATTGATTGAATGATAACTACATCTTGTCACGTAACTTGCTCTTCAAATTTCACTTTTAAAACAAATTTCTAAATAGAAGTTAAAAAAAAAAAGATTGAGAGAGAGATATAATAAAGAAAGAGTGATCTTGAACTTTTGGCTCGTCGACTTAAATTAGTTTTTCCATGAGGTGGAAGCTCGGGACATTTCAATAAAGTGAACTTGCTCAAATAGCCACAAATTTTGTCTCACAGGTAAAAGTTACATGTCACAAGTCGATACAACTAAAACGCGTGCTTGATAGGCAACATAAATTATCTCCGTTGTCGGTAACCTTTGAAATGTATCAAATTCCCGCCTCATAGGTAAAATTAATGTATGCTCACATTATAGCTAGAACTTATGCCCGATGAGCTATAGGCGCCATATTTTAAAGACTTGGTTAAATGGGACCATAACTTCAAGATCGGGCCGAAGCTGAAGATGTTCAAGCCAATACCAAAAGTGGGCTTATTCAAACATTCACGAAACAATTTGGGCTTAGTGTCTTTGACATGTATTGTGCAAAGTGAGCCTTAAATCTTAATAAACCGGCCCACTAGAAAAATGTAAAGTTTCAAATTCTTTCTTTCACCAATTTCATCATTTAACGGAGATCTTAGTAGTTCATTTGGTTGGCTATCTGAACTTTCATCTTGTTCGTGAGAGTTTCATTCTCCACCTTATAATCTTTTTGGTCTTGTTCTTTGGAAGATCTATCTCGTGCACAAAGCATCCCGCGTTAGCAGGGTCTGTAAAAAGGCCGAACTTCAAGAGTTGTGATGTAAATGGCCGAATCTAATGCGAGCATTAGTGATTGCTTTTACGGCAAACATTATCTGCGCTTACCAAAAAAATTCATTTGTTTTAAATATTAAATACTAATAACTCATAAGATCTAATTAAGATACGTTATATCGAAATAATTAACAAGTAGGCTGGAAAGTATAGCTGAAATATATAACAAGGCTATTGTACAAATAAATGAACGTCTAACAATTCTTTAAAGAAGTGAAAAAAGGTCAAGAATACTCCTCAATTACGAAAAATAGAATAATTGTGTCCTTCGTTTGAATTTGATCTCAAATATGCTTTTATTATTAGTGGACTGATTCAGATTTGCCCGTCAACAATGAAAAATAAAAAAAATCATCATCTTATCATTAGCGGACTTCATATTTTCCCCTCAAAATTAACGGAATTACCCATTTAAAACATATTTGATTTCATTTCGCCATTATCAACCCCGATAATTTAAAAATAATTACTATCATAAAGTTTCAAATTTCACGAATAAAATTTTACGACACATGAGCCGAAAAGTGCCACTGGGCACTATTTCTACTACTTAGAAACATATGTTTGTTGCGTGTGTTTATGTTTAAATACTTGTCACGATTTAGTTGTCTTAAATCATTTTTGCATATATTAATAGTACTCTCTCAACAAACTGACAATTTTTCTGAGTCAATTAATTCAAACAAATGTTTATAGTATATAGTAAAGCTTTCCATAATATATACTTTAGAACGGCTGAAAAGGAAACAAACCTCGAGATTAAGAAGAAAAAAAACTATTTTGTTGGAATTGGATTATAATACATACAAAAATTATGGCAGTATAATAATTGTGTACTGTAACCCTTAAGGATTGAGTGAATGGTTTCCCATATAGGACACCTGAGATTGATTTTTCTCACAAGTCAGAGTTCGTCGCATTAAATTTGTCTAGTTGTATAATTTGTGAATTGTTATACAAAAATGGAGTTATTCAGTACACGTTCGAAGAATAAAGAATACGATTTTTCTGGAGTTTCAAAAAAATAAAAAAAATAATAGTAATAATTGTGTACTGATGTACAAGGGAAGGATAGAGTAGTGTGAGTAGAAAAAGACAAAGACTTGTTCTAAATATAATCTACTCACTGACTGGGTCTACCAAATGCCAAACATTGGACTGCCAATTCAATAAACTAAACAAATACTCCAATAAATAAAAACACAAACTGCACTTCTTTCTTATATTGGATTATCGATTCTTAACGATTTGAGGTTTTCTTTAATTGGTTAATTAATAATTCGATAGTAAATTAAAGTTATATTTATACCTTCTGGCATATGAAATCCTTGACTTAGGGTTTAGTTTTATACTTTCATTTTTTATTATCTCAAACTCTCGATTATTCTATAAGGTATCCGTCTTTGTTTTTGAGCAAAATGCAATCTGTCAACTCATGGGGTGCATGGTTAATAATATACAAATAATTTATTCATAATCTAGCAAAAAAAAAATTACGATTCATCAATAATCATAAGTCATAATTAAACTAAAATTTTTAACTCCGTCTCGAATTATTGGAATCTTAAAGTGTCTCCGTCGATGATGGAGAGGTGACAATCTGCACATGCCATTAGGACTAATTAGGAGATGATATAATTAATTAAGAAATCTAATGGCCTAATTGTCAGCTGTTAATGATAATAATGCACCCCTAATTAGTAGTACTGATTATAAAATTAGATGTCAGAAAAAAATTCGTTTGATTGTTTGGTTCCATAATGAAACCCCCAATTGGCATGTTATTATCACTAACAAACAAAAATGTTAATCTTTCTTTGTCTTTTCTTTCTTTAAACTATACTTACTCTAATAGATTCCACTAATTAATTAATTAACTAATTATGTTATTCATTTCCTTTTCTCCCTGATAATCCCTAGGCTAGTACTACTACTGCTACATAATTTTATTAGTGCTACTTTTAATTTTTTTCATACATACATTAATTACTTATCCTTTGTTTTGTTTTATTACTTTCTCTTTTTCTTTATTTATATTTTTATTATAATGTCTCTATATCATTTCTTTTTTTTGAATCCAAATCATATTAACACGGGATGTTTTATGCTTGAACTGTCTAGGTAGATGCTATAGCTAGCTTTTTGCTTCTACAATCTTAATTTGTCGATAATGGACTTGTCAATACCAATTCTTTTGAAAATAATTACGTATTTAATTTTTGAAAGTAAAGCCTAATACTTTTCAAACCAACCAAGAGATTCTATTCGTATACTTGTCAACAATGACCATGCTTAAATTCAAACAAGTCGGGATCGATCATATGACTCAATTCGTTTTATTCAAACCAACCAAGAGACTCTATTTATATAGTTGTCACTCTATACGATAACAGTGACCACACCTAAATTCAAAAAAGTCGTCGATCATATGAATCCTTATTACTCTATTTAAGCTCAATTCATATTATTATCACACCAAATAAAAATACTAGTGAAAATAAAAATTGTTTTCGTTATTTTTAATCTTTTCCATTAGTATACTAAATTTCACTAATTCTTCTTTTAATTTAAAAAGAGTGGAAATTTCAAAAACCTCTTGGGGAATAACTTTTTTCTTTCTTTTTTTCTAAACAGTGTGGGACTCCTTTTTTGGTGCAGAATAAAATAGCCAGTTCATTATCAATCATTCTATATTTGATTAGAAAATATAGTATACTATTTATTATTATTATTATTACAGTAAAATAAGTCAATGTCCCCCACCACCCACCCACCCCCAAATTATTCCAAATAAATGGTCCAAATTATATTATTACGTTTGTTCCTATTTTTGTCTTTTTTTTTTTTTTTTCTAATCACACTAGCACGTAATACCGACACTCTAGCGGTCCACAATACTTTGCTTATTACTCTTTTTTTTCTTTCTTAATAATAATTTAAATTATATATATATATATATATATATATATATTGATCCTATAAATTTTCTTAATATTATTAGTGCAATTTAATTGATTTATAAAAGTTCTCATTACATCTTTTAAGTTACCTTATAGCTTATAAGATTTGATATGAAGATTTACATGCTATATTTTTCGATTACATTGGGCACTCATGATTGAACGAAAAAAAAAGAAAAAATAATAGTGAGAATTGAACTTAAGATTATTGGAGATTTTCATCGATACTAATAGGATGTAAGGTTCAATATGTAGTCATTGCAGTTGTAAGCTATATATATAGTATATAAGTAATTCATTACTGATAGATTTTATGTAATGTTGACCTCCTGTCGGCTCATAAGAGTTATACATCGATGAGTGATTGCGAGACTGTATGTTAAACGTCCGATGACACCTTGCTCCAACTTAGAGTTATGCATGGAATAACGAAATCTCCCCTTCATCTTCGTCCTTGACGACCCTCCATAAGTGATAAAACTATAACAAAAAGATATTGTCCTTGAGTGGGTAATCGTTAATCACTTTTTTCGTATACATTTATACTAAGTAGTACTAGTAGTAAAATAAAATTACATTTATTACACAATAATATATCAGGTTCACCTACCTTTTAAATGAGGTAAGAAGTCAATTTTCACGTAAAACTCCCATTTCTTGTTCTTAGATCTACTCTTTCCTAAGTAATAACTAGCCACACACATCAACAACAACTAACCACACATATAATTGCAAAAATAATAAATAGAAAAATAAACAAAGTAAATACTTACTCACACTTGATTTTCACACTAAATTAAATAATTTAATTATATTTTAGTAGGTAAAAGTTAGAGTGGAAATACATATCACTTGACCACGGTGAAATTAAAATACGTATATGAAAGAAAAATATTCTGTATTTCCTAATTTGATGTAAATATTGAGTGCGAGTGAGTTTTTCTTATAGTAAAATCGAGAACTATCATCTTCGGAGGGAGTAACATATACTTAAAAAAAAAAAAAAAAGATGGATTCCAACTTTTAACCAATTGAAATATATATGCCATCGTATTACAAGAATCATATTCATTAATCATCCATCATTACACCAAAAAAGATATTTAACGGCAATAAGTTAATAGTGCTAGTTTAACAATTGTTAAATTATATTTTTAGAAACAATTATTATTAGTGATAATTACATTTTAGCACTCTTTGTAAATGCTCTTAAAGTCTATATAGCGATATTGAGTCCAATGACAATTAACTAATACCAATAAAAGCATTAACATACTTTGTTAAACTACATATTCATTACCGCTAAAAATCTTTATTGTTATAGTGCATAAAATTTATCCAACTAAGGTTTCATCCAAAATATGGGGGAAAGAACTTATGTATATATGTTTGCTTTTATTCGTTGACTAATTCAAATCTTGAATAATAACACACATAAAAAGAGTTAAATTTTAACACCTTCTATACCTCTTAGATACTCTTTAAGTACGTACTAGCTAACTAGAAAAGAACGTATCAAAATATATATCAATATGATTATATATAACATTATTAGTAATACTAGCTAGTAATTGCTAAAAATAATTTATTCACTCTTAATCATAGATCTTAAATTTATGTTATAAAAGCAAAGTGTTTTATCCGTTCTTATATTTATTGGAAGCAAATAATTAATAATTAAACTAAAAATAAAAGTACTTGGAAAAATGCATTAAAATTTATTGTTGTAAAAAAAATAAAATTATTATAGTTTGCCATTTGTCCGTTTTATCATAACATGTTATTCCCCAAAATTAGCTCCAACAGTCAAACTACCCTTACACGTGTCTATCTATCATTGGCTGGTCAAACTTGGGTAACATTTTTCCATTTCGAGACCCGGGTTTTTCCCCTCTAGCCCAGCCCATCAAAATCATTTTCAAGAGAAAAAAAAATTGAAATAAATGTATAGTAGAAATTATTCCATCCGTTACAATTTACGTGACACACTTTCTTTTTGAATTCGTCTAAAAAAATAGAGAAAAAACATTATTGAAATGAATGTATAGTAGAAACTATTCCATCTGTTTTAATTTACGTGACACACTTTCCTTTTGAATCTGTTTAAAAAAATAGAAAAAAACATTATTGAAATGAATGTAGAGTAGAAATTATTCCATCCGATTCAATTTACGTGACACACTTTCCTTTTGAATCCGTCTAAAAAATAGAAAAAATTAATTGAAATGAATGTATAGAAGAAATTATTCCATCCGATTCAATTTGTGTGACACATTTTTCTTTTGAATTCGTCTAAAAGAAAACGTTACATTTCTATTGAATTCGTCTAAAAGAAAACGTTACATTTCTATTGAATTCGTCTAAAAGAAAACGTTACATTTCTATAATTAGAAATAATTTAATTAAAATTTCTCTTATATCCTTTTGAAATAATTTTTTTCCTTGTTCTCTACTTTTAAGGTAATCATAAAATTTGTGTATATTCTACTTTTCCTAGTTCTTACTTTATGTGATTACCTTAGGTATATTGTTATTGTTGTGTTTGTCAAGTTAAATGGTGCCACCTAAATTGTTAAGAAGAAAGTAGAAAATTCATAATTGTATGTGTTGAAAGTCTCATGAAAATCCCCAATTTCATTGTTTTTTCTCTTTCAAAAGATTCCAAAAACATTTAGAGGTCCACCATAACATCCAAACAAACCCCACTTTCAATTTTTTTTTTCATATATTCCTATAATAATTATTTTTTCTTTTTGCCTAATCAATCATAATCTTGTAGAGCCATTTTTTCCAGAGAGAGAGAAAGAGGGGAGAAAGGATTGCTTTTGCTTTTTCCCATTTGTTTCTTGGAAGAAAGTCTTTGGTGGAGTTGGAAAAAGAAAAAGAAAACAAATTCCCATTAAGCTGAGACTAATCTTGTGTGGAGGTCAGGGACACAAAGGGTCTATCTTTTCTTCATTTTTATCATTCTTTGCTTTGACTATCTTTTTTATGTTTGTTCAGGTACTTTTTTTGCCTTTGATCATCACTTCTAATCATTGATTGATTCTCCTCTTGGGGTTTTACGTTTTATCTACTATGTGCCTTGTTTGTGTGAATGCTCAAAATTTCTTTGTTTTGGATATTTTTTGATGACCCCTTTTGCCTGGAAAATGATTTGTTATTTCCTTATTTGTTAGATCCTTGATGTGGTTCAAGATTTAGTAAAGTTTCAAACTTTACTTTCTATAATCAGTCACAGGCAGGAGAAGTAAGTTTTTCTTGCAGGTTTTTATAGCTGCCCTAGATCAAAATTCTGCTTTTATGGAATGTAATTTAATTTATGGCTGTTTGTTTTCCTTTTGATGGAATTTTTTTATGACAAAGGGAAAATATGATGGAGGGGTATATGTGAATACTTTTATGCTGTTGTATTCTGATTCCTTGATGGTTGGCTACCTGAACTTTCACCTTGTTGGTGAGGTTTTGATTCTCCACCTTGTAATCCCTTCTCCCCATGGGCAGAGCCAGGTAGGGTGAAGGGGGTTTGTTTCAGCGAAAAATTACTGAAATGAACCCCCTTTGGCTTCTTCGTGTGTTTACTTTATTTTTTGAACCCCTTAGTGAAAATCCTGGCTCCGCCAATGCCTTCCCCTACCCCCAATGTAATTAAAAAATAAAAAGTGATAATCCGAGAGTCTTTCGTGTTTACAGTGGATATAGAAGGAAAATTGATTAATGGAGAGGTTGATTTGGAGATCTTTGTTCTGTTATATCTGAAGCGCGCACATATATATATTGTCTCAGATATGCTTGTCAGCTATGTTGCTCAGACTCTTCAAAAATGTCAGCGGGTGCATGTCGGATTCTCCAAAAATAGTGTATTTTTGGAGGATCTGACACGGTTGCGACATTGAAAATAAAGAGTCTACCCAACTTAGCTTGTCAGACCAGTTACCTAAAAGAATCTACCTTTGACATTGTCAAGAAGCACTCGCGAAATAGCTGTTTTAAAAATTGGTGTGGTTTAAAATCTATGTGGCTTATATTCATTTCATGCTATTGGTTATTGCAGTTAATTTGGCCTTTGAGTTGCTCATGCTAATAGCATCGACAATTGATGGGTGGATTTGATGATCATGTTGCCATTATGGGAGATTGGATGCCTCCAAGCCCAAGTCCTAGGACGTTTTTCTCTTCACTGCTAGGTGATGATGTTGGGTCAAGATCAACTTTTGAGGGCACCAATGAAACTAAACGCGGAAACTTAACTTCTGGGCCTCAAGAACATGTTGGCAATTCTGGTGGAAATGATGGAGCACAAGCTGCAATCAGTGAACAACAACCGGTGAAGTTGAGTGCGCTGTCTGACCAAAAAATGAGCTCTCGCGGAGGAGGACTCTTGGAAAGAATGGCAGCTAGAGCTGGATTTAACGCCCCAAAGCTGAACACAGAGAGCCTTAGACCCGTTGATATGAGGCAGAATCAAGGAATTCGGTCTCCTTATTTAACTATTCCTCCTGGTCTTAGTCCAACAACCCTGCTAGAGTCTCCTGTTTTCCTCTCAAATTCACTGGTATGTATATATACCTTGCGTATACCCCTTGCCCCCATCACATAATTGATTTCCCAGATTTAGGCTTTTTATTATTGGTTGTTTCTGAACTATGTTATGATGGTGGAAGTTTAAGAGGCATGCAACAACAAATGGAAGGGATATGACACATTAGTTTAAATAATATAGGCTATTGATTCTGCAATGTGGCAAGAGGAGTTGTGACTATGATTAGAGTTGTTCTTGGGTGATGTACTGAATGGATAAAGTGAAGACACATATTTGCATCTGTTTTAATAGTTCTACCTTACAAATTTCTTTGATTTTTAGCAAGAGTCCATGATTGTTCTATGCTGCGATTTGTGAAGGCTTACTTGCTTAGATAGCTCTTTGTTGTAAGTAGTTATCATGTTCTTTTTAAGAAAACACTAGCTCATAATAAAACTCAGATGCTTTTACTTATTCACGAGTCTTTTGATGGTGTGTCACTGTCACGAGCATTCTCTTTTACTGGGATTGAATTCTTGCATTTTGTCAAACTCGATGCAATTCTTTTCTGCATTTATTGAATGTAAGATTTCATCTTCTGAGTTTGTAGCATAAGCATCATAAAATATTTTCTTAACCAGCGGTCTCTTACCTCAAGTTTGCTTGCACTGCAAAGTTGATTCTGCAGTAAAATCTGTTACCGTCCATCTTCCCCTTGCTTTATGTTATACCAAAGCAAAACCAAATGTCAGAGTTTTAAGAAGTTGCGAGTCCTAGTTTCACATCATGGTCTGTATATTGGCTTACTATTAATTTAATCTTCTAATTGAAGTTTTCAGAACTCAGAAAAGAACTTCAAGCTCTGTAGTTACTTATGCAGGACAGCTGTTATATTGTTAAGATGTTAATCTTGCAAGATCTTGTTTCTGATATGTATGTCATTTAGAGGCACAATTTGCTTGAACCATTTTGGCTTTGGCCTGATGCAAAGATACTTCCTTTGGGTGCTTGTACTTCTGTGTGAACTCCGATTGTTCTGAAACTGAAGTATTCTTCTTCAAGGTTCTCTTTCATCGAAACATTTCTATCAATGTCTTGCAGGTGCAACCATCCCCAACAACTGGAAAATTTGCATTTTCCGCGAGCTTCGAGAGTAGAAACTCGGCATTGATGATGGAGGATCCAGATAAGAGGAAAGAGAATGCTTTAGAGAGTATCAATTCGTCGTCCTTTTCTTTCAAGCCAGTTCCAGAGACTGCTCCATCTCTTTTTCCTGGCACGACCAGCAGAGTAATCACTCTCTCTGTTCTCAAATGCACTCTCCACAGATATTCTGTTTGTTTCCAATCTCTAAGCTTTTTTGTTAGTCTTGGTTGCAGGTGAACCCGTCCAATTTTTCTCAGCAAGGATTTCCAAACATTGAAGTTTCAGTTCATTCACAGAACTCGCATCTATCTCACCGTGTGGAAGCTACACAAAATCCGGCTCAGAATGGAACTTTTTATCAAGCATCTGATTTCCCTAGATTTTCTGCTGAGAAGGATGTCATGGGTAGTAATGTCACACCAGAGTCAAGGACCTTTCAGACAGTTGGTAGTACTGTGGAGCATTCTCCACCTCTCGATGAACCGCAAGATGAGGACATTGATCAAAGAGGAGGTGGAGATCCAAATGTTGTTGGTGCACCAGCTGAAGATGGTTATAATTGGCGAAAATACGGGCAGAAACAAGTTAAAGGGAGCGAGTATCCCCGAAGTTATTATAAGTGCACACATCCAAACTGTCCAGTCAAGAAGAAAGTGGAGCGATCTCAAGAGGGTCATATTACTGAGATTATATACAAGGGAGCCCACAATCACCCAAAACCACCACCTAACCGTAGATCAGCCCTTGGATCCACAAATTCACTTGGTGACCTACAGATGGACGGTGCAGAACAAGGTGCAAGTGGTGTTAATGGTGATCTGGGTCGGGCAAACATCCAGAAAGCACCTGGTGCTGGAGGAGGTTTTGATTGGAGGAACAACAACCTTGAGGCAACATCATCAGCGAACTTGGGTTCCGAGTACTGCAACAGATCTGCTCCTTTCCCTGCTCAAAATAACACTCAGTTGGAATCAGGGGATGCAGTAGATGTGTCGTCGACTTTTTCAAATGATGAAGATGAAGATGATCGTGGAACTCATGGCAGTGTATCACAAGGTTATGACGGTGAAGGAGATGAGTCCGAGTCTAAAAGAAGGTTTCTATATCATCGTTAGCCTTAATGAATAAGATTCCCAAATTTCTATCAAATTGACCTGATTACTTATTTTTTATCATCTCTTTGATAATATTACTAGGAAGCTCGAGACTTACTCTGCAGATATGACTGGTGCCACTAGAGCCATCAGGGAGCCAAGAGTTGTGGTTCAAACTACAAGCGAAGTGGACATTCTTGATGATGGATATCGCTGGCGCAAGTATGGGCAAAAGGTTGTTAAAGGGAATCCAAATCCAAGGTATGTCACATTCATAAAAAATTTATGACACCAGAATCCCGAATTTTGACTTGTAAAGTTGTTTGCTAAAATAGACGGATTTCCCCTTTGCCAGGAGTTACTACAAGTGCACAAGTGCTGGCTGCAATGTCAGGAAGCATGTTGAGAGGGCCTCACATGACCTGAAGTCGGTGATTACCACCTATGAAGGGAAGCACAACCACGATGTTCCTGCAGCTCGCAACAGTAGTCATGTTAATTCAGGGGCCTCCAACAATCATCCAACTACAGCTGCCCCTGCTCAAAACCATTTACATAGGCCCGAGCCTTCACAACTTCAGAATGCCATGGCGCGGTTTGACAGACAACCTTCACTAGGCTCCTTTGGTCTGGCAGGGAGGCCCCAGCTTGGACCTACCCCAGGATTTAGCTATGGAATGAACCAGCAAGGCCTATCCAGTCTAGCAATGGCTGGATTTCACCCTAATCAAAACAAGTCGGGGGAGGTTCTTATTCATCCATATCTAGGACAGCCGCGACCCATGCATGATATGGGATTTATGTTCCCAAAGGAAGAACCGAAGGTTGAACCTATGTCGGATCCTGGATTGAACCTCTCCAATGGCTCATCAACTTATCAGCAATTTATGAACAGGTTGCCGCTTGGACCTCAGATGTAAATTTACAGTTTTTGCCTTCTCTAAAGAAAAAGAAAGTTAGAGATGCTGATTTTGGTATTTAATGGGCATACCTCCTACACAAAGTCCTATAATTCAAATTTTTTGAAGCTATATATTGTCTTTGTTTTACCTTCTAATACAATATAAGCAGCCATATATTTGGTGTTTGTGCTTCAACTTGTTGCTATACTGACTACAGTTTCAGGTTGTAACTTGGAAAAGTTCACTAAACTTTGAAAACTTTCATGCTCTATCTTACTTCGACATATTTTGGAGGCTAAGGTTTATGTCCTCCTTCGTGTACGTTCTTTTGCCTAAACCGCACCATGATGGCCTTGCTCTTTTATTAAAGAGAAAAGTTCCAACAAGAAAATTATGTTTGTTCTCTAGTTGACATCAGTTGGTATATGCATGCAACTTTTGCTGCACTCATCTTTAGTCTGAGAATGAAGCACAAGCTGCAACAAGAAATTTATATTCTTAGTTGGACATCAATAGGTATATATCTAATTTACTGTATACACAGTTGGATCAGAACTCCATTTTCTCAACACAAAACAAGAACCTTATTCTATCTGCAACTTCTATTCAATTGTGTACCGTTGTATTAGTAAGCAACTCTCTACTTTTCTCAAACATTTTCATGTCTTCTTCACTCCACCATCCTGTCATTTTATTTTAGAAAAATAGATTTTTCTTGTCACTCTACTTTTTCGTTTTAACAAATCAAAGAGAGATTTATTATTTTCTTTCAACATCACCCTTGTCATTACAATATAAAGTACTAATAATAGTCAAACTTTAAATTTTGAAAACATAATTAATAAAAATAATTTAGTAAATAGCTCCCTAATTAATACTAAAAGTACCAAGTAAAATGAAATGGAGAAAGTCAAGAGGTCCAACATGTTAGACCAAAGGAATTTTATGGCCGAATGTTATTATGATTAAATCCGCTGCTAGGCGGCGTAGAGCATCATTATGTCTGCCTTTAATAAATTTCACAACGTTTGTTTTTTCTTTCTCCTCTATTATTGCCCATCATATATTAATATTCCTCAATCACAATAACGGACAATTTTCTCTTCTATTTTTTTGGTTTTCCAACTGGCATGTGATACCCCAGTTGAGTACTATACCAAAAGTTTGAATGGAAAATCTCTGGTTAAGAGTAAAAGGTACTTATCTATGGTACGAATCGAATTCACAACTATCGATGTTGAGCTTTATCGAGAATAATCCCATGTGGAAAATCAAGCAAGACACTTCTATGGAAAATATGAAATGAATAGGCAAGATATTTCGATTTTTAGGATAGTAATTTCTAACACGGTACGAATGGATAATGAGGGAAGTATATTCCAAGGATATAAAGCCTACCTTGGAAAGCAAAGATGCACTCAAATTGACAAGAGGGACTTGATCGGATGGTAAGCACCCCTCACTTCCAACCCTACGGTTGTGAGTTTGAGTCACCAAGAGAGCAAAAGGGGAGGGAACTCCTAGGAGGGATTAAAATAAGAAGAAAAGATGCACTCAAATTTCTTTTATCACTAGAGAACAACCCGATAGTAAAAGTAATCTAAACATATCAAAAGAGACGTATTAATAGAATTTCAACTAGTAGAAATAAGTTGCCCCTCAATTTGTGTATATATATGTTCGTCCATGACGATTTCGCATTTTGATGTATCCTGATCTACCAAGTATATGTTTCATGTACAAAATGTAATATGTCAAATTTACACTGGTAACTGCCTTTCCGATAAGTACAACCAAAACTATCGAGAAATGCTCGGGGTTTGTTGGCAGCCTGGTGCAGCATGTCCGCTCCAGAAACAAACAGGAAGGAACTTCAATTTCTGCACGCATGTTAAGTTAAGAATATACAGTAAATTGGATATTACCTACTGATGTCCAACTAAGATAGTAAACTTCCCAATCTCAGGTTAGAGTGCAGCAAAGTTGCATATACCAACAACCTGATGCCAAATTATAACAAACACAAATATGTTGTTGAAACTTGCTATTGATATTTCAGTGCCTTGAGCAGTTAATGGCCATTCGTTATAATCTGATTGTCCTTTTCTTCTTCACTCTGCTGGTAGACAGACCTTCGGCGACTAACTTCACCCCTGTAGGCATTTATTACATTCAGAAAACACACTGACAATACAAAACCCAAGCACTTCTAAACAATTCAAAATCCACAAATGAGTAGTTTTACTCTTTTCTTTTTTTGGGAGAAATGTAAACAGTCTATTAGTCATCAGCACAAAGGCTGTGCTGGGAGCCAATTTACATTTTAAAACAAAGTATGTTCTTGTTCATCGTTTTGTTAATACCAAAAAATATAATTCATCCTAATTTTCTTGATTGAGTTACTTCTGTCTTCAACACCTTGTATTTCTCTCCTTTTTATTTACTTTGTTAGTATAATCATGTTCTTTTGCAAATGACAGTTGGAATAAGAAGCAAGCTAACATGACCAAACTCGGGCAAAGACTAAGATAGCCACATCAGTTTCACCTCCTGGGATTAGCTACATATGAGTGGTTCAATCGAGCTACAGCTGTACTGTCATTCAAACCTGTTTTACCAAGCTGTAGTTTAGCACCAAATATTAAAAGAACCCTTTAACTATCACTTAAGTTCACATCTTCTACGTTTTCCATTCGTTCACAGGCCCGCATAACATAAAGATTTCTGCTCAATTTCCAAAATGTAAAACAGTTGAATTTGATATGCTTGCAGTTTTATTCCCTCTGAATACAGCTACAGAGTAGGATCTACTGTTAGTGGAAGAACAAGTACCATAAATCCATTCACTTTTTCTTTTTTTCCACCAAAAATAGAACTTCTACTTTGTGTCTTGCATATCACATAGAAATAAATGAAATACTTCAAAATCTTGGATCAGAGCAAAACGGAACAACATACAAGCATAATATGAGAAATTACATAGAGAAGATGCATAACCTGATTGACTCCTCTACTGAATCATAATGCAGAAGAGCAATAATTCTGCGCTTTCTTTCTCTTCTGAATTCTCCACCACGTTTGACCACAGGCAATTGTTTAATTCCTTTGGCCTCCATTAGTTGCTTCGCAATTGCTAGATCCGAATCAGGATAACAGGTTAGGAGTCCACAATCTTGGCCACGATAGCTTATCCCTCTTGTGCATATAGAGGACACAAGACAAGTATTTGCCTGTAAATCATATAACTAAAGTAAGAAAACAAGGGGGGTGCAAGGACTGAACTCCCGGAGGCAAAGATGGGAAAGTGAACACAAAATGAGAGAGAAAAAGAAATAAACACTAAAAGACATTTGTCAAGATGACAATCTAAGCACATACATCTGTGACTGATAAATCTTTGTTGGAAGAATCCCCATGGTTCTTAAACAAACTCCTTTTGACATCACCATATGTTAAAATTCCTTCCAAGTAACCTTCATCATCAACCACAAGAACGCAACTCTGTCTGCCGTCATGCATGCATTCTAATGCTTCTTTCACAGTTTGGCTCGGAGAGACCTTCGAATAATCATTTGACATGGCCTGAGTAACCTAATAAAAGGAAATACACATAAGATTCTTGAAGTACCTAAATCAGAAAACAAGTCTCCTAAAGAAAATAGGCGGTGTTTGGTTCAAAAAATTGAAAAGCAAGATCCCATAAAATGCAAACTTTTCCCACTTTATAGATGCCAAACGCAAAGATAGTACCTTAAGATCTTCCAGAATGAGACCTTCATCAAATGATTCATGACTGTTATGACTCCCAATCACCATTAGTTCCAAGTTATTTCTCTCACCAGATTGCCTCAAAACATTCCCTTCATTTTTCTCATCAGCTGGTGAAAGAATAGAGTAACCTTTTGATGCAAACTTGGCTTCTGATGACTCCGCTTCTTTCGGCTGGTCTGTAACGGAAGGCACCCATATTGCCAGCCCAACAGCACCCTATTAAAGAACATTTAAAACAATTGCATGATTAAAAATGCAAATTCTACCCCATATATCTTTTCAACAGCACTGAAAACTCAACCTACAATAGCAAAGAAGATCTAACTAGCAAACACATGGTCAGAAATAATCATTACAATTTGGAAAAAAAGTATAAACTCTAAATGAAAGTAACACCAAGTTACGTTTTAGAACACAAATGATGTTTTTCACTTTCCAAGTTCAATCATCTATCCCCCCCTCCCCCCCTCCCACACACACAGAGCAAGGAAGGAATGGAGTACTTTACCACAAATCTCTGAATCTGATGAAAAAATCACATAGTTATGCACCAGCTCTTTGTAATCTAAAATAAATAATGAATGTGTCTCTCTAACAGCTTAAGCCTCTAGATGAGGTTAGTAAACAATTTCACATGCCATAAGAGCAGGTGGAAGTAATGAAAAGTCTTGCTCCACCCATCTAGAAAATATTTCCATGTGCTTCAACCAAGCAAGGCACTTTAGTTGGCTCCGTTCCAAACATTTATCCAAAACCATTCTCCACCCAGTGAAATCCAAATCAGCAAGCTCTTTACTGGTAAGTTATGTTATATTGTCTTTTCTAGAAAGCATTTACAACAACAACAACCGAGTGAAATCCCACGGGTGGTTCCTGAGAAGGTTAGAGTGTATGTAGACCTTACACCTACCTCGTGGAGATAGAGAGGCTGTTCCCGAAAGCAGTTAACGTCACTTAAATAAAACAAATTTAACCTAAATGTTAAAGCATGCAGAGATATGTTCATATTCTATTATTGACTGATGCAAACAGATGTTAGCCCATCCAAGCTAAGATTTCACCCTACTTATTTGTGATTCTTCTGATTGGAACTCAAGGAATATTCCTAGTGGATTTCTAGCATGGTTAATCCAAACAGCCTACTTAATAGTGAAAAACTAAAACTTTGCAGGCCGGTTGTTTGGTTGGTTAAAGAGGTGGTAAAAATCTTAAGCATAAATTTGTCATTTCAGCATACTCTCTACACTCCCCAGACCCCACTTGTGGGACTATACTGGGTATGTTGTTGTTATTGTTGTTGAAATTTGTCATTTCAGCAATGTATATTTCAGTTCAACTGAATTAGAATATCACATTTCATCATAAACTTAGACTAACAAATTAGATTTACTAATAAAATCAGAAGTAATGAATCATTCTTGTCTTCTTTGTACAGCCCTCATATTTTCAGGTATTTCTGCTAAAGTCTGGACTGGACTACAATACAGCTAAGGTCCCTTATATGCGATCCCTTATCAAGAAAAAGAAAAAAAAAATAGGCCCTTATATGCAATCCCTTATCAAGAAAAAGAAAAAAAGAATAGGTCCTTATATGAGATCAATCTTAGGGGTGGGCATGGTATGGTATGGTCCGGTATATGAAAGTTTGGTACGGTAACTTCGGTATTTGGTTTTTAAAAATATTATACCATTACCATACCAAATTAATTCGGTATGGTTCGGTATTTTAAAGTTCGGTTTCGGTATTTTGCGGTATGGTAAATCGGTAACCATAGTTTGTTCAACTTCGACTAATATATAATTCTATAATAAAGTATTATGACTTCGAGTTTTCAAAAAAAAGGTATCAATTATATCATACTAACACATTACACATGTAGAAATATATATTCAAAAGAAAGTACAAACAACTCCTTTGTTAATCAATAATATTTAAAAGACATTTCAATCAAAATAGAGTAGGCAAAGTTCCAACTTCTAAACATATAATTTATACTAATACTAGGTTGTATATTTGTTAGTATTTTAATACTATATATATGTAATATATGTAACTATATACTTCGGTATGGTATTCGGTATTTCGGTATATTATTTTTAAATACCGAATACCATACCGAATACCAAACAAATTTAAAATGTATACCATATACCATACCAAAACCACGGTATCAAAAATTTCGATATGGTATGATAATTCGGTATATACCATACCATGCCCACCCCTAATCAATCTTTACTAATTCAAACCAACGCGATAAGTGAAAAGAACTAATTATTGATTCATTTATTTGCACAAAACTCTTGTATTTTCAGCTCCACCATTACAGGATATGGTGGTCACTCTGCTGAAGATTGGACTCAACGTTAATGAATAAAAATGTTCTTCTTTCATGTTGGATAATAATGGATTAGATGTTTTTCCATCCAACTTTCATGGATCCACAAGATACCAGATAACCGAGGGTAATAGGAACTAACACTTTGTTTGTAAACTAGGAGAACAAGTCAAATTTATCTCATACTATTTTGTAATTAAGTTAGAAAGCAATCTAGATCTCATTTTACATAGACTCGTGTGTGATACTTTTTGTACAAATTTGAGTGTTCTATAGGATTTTAATAACTCCTAGTAGTAAAATGTACAAGTCATATTTGTATATGTCCGATAAAGGTTTAGTCTTAATGTAGTAGTACACTATAATGTTATGTTTGTAATGTAATTTAATATAATCGGTCTCCTTATTATAGCAGCATACTCTCCTAGATTTTAGCCCCCTTACCTCTCAAATGTAGAGAGGACAACAGTCCAGCGTGTTAAAGATTAAATTCACCACCTGACCACACACACTCTCCCTCAGGGTGATTTCAGCACAGGTTTTCCAGAAGAATGTTCCAATAGTAGCCAAAAGATCCACTTAATCCAAATTTGAAGGTCAAACACACACAAAGAGTTCAAAATTAAGTTAAAGCTCGGTACAAGCAAACCGCAATACTGCCACAGTTAAAAGTCAGGAATATACGTAATGATTACCTAAGATAAACTTGTAAAGAAACACCAGACATGTATCAAAGCAGGGAAACCTTGATTTCAGAATGAGAGTAAGAGCCTGTTTGGATTGACTTATTTTAAGTGCTTTTAAGTTTTTTTATAGTGTTTGGATAAAGTTAAAAAAGTGCTTTTAACACTTAATTTTAAGCCCCCCCAAAAAAAAGCTAGAAGTGAAAAGTTGGGATTTCCAACTTAATAGCTTATGCTTAAAAGCAACTTAAAATAAGCCTATCCAAACAGGCTCTAACTCAAAAATTAACCAATGCGTAGTTAATGGAAGTCCATTGTATACTCAACCCAAATTATAAAGTTAACCTAGAATGACAACCATCTGTCACAAAGAAGACTTGAGTTACTAAGAAAGTAAGAGATAATATGTTACCGACTTGAGTTACTCAGAAGGTAGGAGATTACATAACATAGATAGGTGCTTTAAGCATGCAAGGAGATTTTAGTAACACACATGAACAGAAACTAGAGCTAGTGAATCTTTGTTCAGCAAGACTAACCATGAGAGGAAGCAAAATTCTATAATCTTTTGTCAACTCAAACAACAAAAGCACTGAAGTCAAAGGCACTGAGCAAACTGAAGCTAGTGTAGCAGCCATCCCCACCTGCATTGTTTACATTTATTCATTAGAAAAGTTTACTACCTAAACCGCATTGAAGTGTAATAATTGTTCAGGGAAAGTAATCTGGAAAAAGCATATCAGACCAGTGCATATGCCTGTGGCTGGGCAATAGCAGCATTCCCTGGAATAGCTGAATTAATTAGTTCCCCCGCTAACCCTCCAAATACAGCACCTACAGCAGCACCTATCATTAAACTTGGTGCATATAATCCACCAACAAGGCCAGACCCTTTGCACAAAGCAGTGGCCACGACTTTTGCAGCAACTAATTGAGCTAGCAATCCAATTCCAGGTGCAGATGCAGTTTTCCCAGTATGTAGGATTTCATCAACATTAGTGAAACCCCAATAGAGAATTCCAGGATATCTCAGAGCTATTACACCAGCTCCTAAACCCCCCAAAGCAGGGCAGACAACATCAGAAAGTCCAAACTTTTCCTTGAGGAACTGAAACCCCTTGGTGAACCAGGACACCAATCGAGTGAAAACAACACTTACTACTCCACACAGCATCCCCAGTATCAGATACAATGGAAGCTCTACAAAAAGGAAGCATTCTCAAGTACTCAGAAAGGACAGTACACTCAGATGTTACTTTAGACATATAGGAGACAAGAGAAAAGCATGTTTGACATTGTCCATTCCTTTTTTAGCAAAATTTAGTATGTGAAAGACAATAGTAAAACATTCTCAGGAGAAATGGTACAGAAATGCAACTAAGGAGAAATATTACAACTATAGAAGAAATGCAACTACACAACTCCCTGATTACAAGAATTTCATTCAACAATGCAACATGAACATAAACACTGGCTGAGTGCAGCCAAACTATAAAAGGACAAGTACCCCTCGTAATTAGCACATGTACAACTATAGAAAAAATAAATAGAACAACACCCACAGAAATACCCATGCACTATAGTAGTAATGTTTTAGCCATGATAAAATAAACTAGAATTAGATCAAATACCAGCAGCAGATTTCATATCATACGTGGGCACTGTGAAAGCCTGTTTCTCCCCAAGTACTGCATTTGATACAGTTGATGATATAACAGAAGCCAATATGATCATCGCAGTTGTAAAAGGGGGTGAATTTTCGGCGCGGAGTGGTCTTAAAACTGTTTCAATCGCAAAGAAAGAGCCAGCTACCGCTGCATTGAAACCTACACAACAAGCAAACTTAAACCTAAAGATCCATCAACCAGCTGAGGCAAGCTCCAAGCTCCAGAAAGGCGCAAAGCCACAATTCACACAGACAAGTATACTCTCATAGATATGCACATATAGAAGTACACTATAGAGGGCTATCCGACTATATATTTGACATATCGACAAAACTAATAAGCAAGTATTACAAACGGCCTCTCTACCTCCCAAGGTAGGGTAAGGTCTGTGGGAGACCCCATACAAAGTTATATTAGCTAGGAGGAATAGTTTCTACTCCTTTGATATTGAGACACATATTGAACCTTGCAGCTCAAAAGACTTGTCAGCAATTTGGCTCCAAGGTGACTGCCTATTTTGGTAACATTGTTTCATTTTTTGGGAAGAGAAAACAGAGAAAAAGAAGTCTTTACGGAATGAAGAAAGATGGGACAGCATGAGAGTGCTCTTAGTGTCACTAGAATATGCATGAAATTTACAATCCATTAGTGCACCGGGCTGCCCTTTTTTTTTATAAGCTATAACACACCAAAAACCTTCCTTATGAGAGAACTTCGCAAAAGAATCCACTCATAATGATTTTGAGATTGAACAAACAATTTCTCATCTTTGTCAACGTCCCTAGAATGCCTCTGAGAGATCTCATCTCAGAAATTACATACAAACTACGCAACTTCCAAACATATAATTTGCAAAAAGCCTTATACTCTACAATACTTTGGAAGTGAATAAGGAGTATCTCCTGATTCAGATACTTCTTAATGAGAAATAACATACCTGAAGAAATTCCAGCAGCTGCACCAGCTGCAATGAGAGCTATTCTTCTTTCCCGGTTGTTTTCCATCATCATTGAGCATCCATAGGCACATGACTTCCCTATATCTACACTAGGACCTTCAGGACCCAAGGAACAACCAGTAGCCAGAGTTATAGCAGCTTGAGTGGCCTTCACTGTAGGGAAGATTCCAGCAATCAAATCAAATCCTTGTCCCTGAGAAGAGCTGGACTGTGTTATTTGGTCCAATATTTCGAGCAGACCATGCAACATGCCAACAATGACTCCACCCAAGACTGGTATCAAAAGTATCCGATGCCAAGTATCAGCTAGCCTTTGCAAACGAAGCCAAGCAGCACCGTCATTCGGAGTACCAGCCCATGCCCACTCGTGTATTACGTGTACCTAAACAAAACAATATAAGTTCTCGTTGTTATCCAATATTCAATAAAAAATTACTGTTCAAAGACTACTGGTTAACAACAAAACAACATAATAAATACAGTACAAGTAACTCTCCAAATGCGACACCTTTAATCAACAAAGAAAATGGTCAGAGAAGCTTGCAAGTCACAAAATTAGACCCTCGTGTATTCTCGGGAAATCAAACCACAGGAACTACGGCTACTCATTAACTTAAGATCTCTATTTGCAAAACCCTGAAACCCAGCAAAATACAAAAACAAATAAAGAAGAGGAATGTCTTTACATATAACATGCAGATTTCGTAATGCAACAGCATTTTGCTGTTCCCAATTTTCAGATTTTGGAACTGAAAGCAAACCCTAATTTGCTTTAGAAGATAAATTACTAATACTATTGCACTGAAACGAGCTGGAATAGAGTAAATTCTTCAATGCCACTAGTTTAGGATTGGGTGTAGTCTGAGTAATTAACTGATAACATCTATCTGAAGTCAACTCAACAAAATCTCCACACTAAGCACCTTATGATCAAACACTATTATGTTGCAAATTGAAAAAATAAGGAAATAGAAATGAAAAAACTAATCTCCAACATAAGCAAAAAGCAATAAATCTAAGTCAAGAAGGTAAATTTGTCACCTTTGTCAAGTTATTTGTGGTTTTTCGTACTTCGATTATCGTTATATCTTGTTATGACTACTGTTTATGATGATTTATCACGTTGTCTATAGTATTTGGCCATGACATGTCCATTGCCGTTGCTTCTTTTTCAATACTGCTTTGAACTATTTTTTCCTTGAGCTGAGGATCTATCGGAAATTAACTCGTACACTCTAACCTCCTTCAGACCCCACTTTGTGAGATTACACTGGGTATGTTGTAAGAAATTAAATAAAACAACAAATCGCCAACATAGGCAAAAAGCAATAAATCTAAGTCAAGAAGGTAACTTTATCACATTTATCCAGTTATTTGAGCTAAAATAAGCTTTAATTAATGAAAATGGAAGCTACTAACCCCTCGATTAAACCCGGCAACACAAAGGCCAGTAGCAAGACCAAGGAGGCATCCAACAAGCAACATCGCCCATTCAGGCGGAGCACTATCACCGAGAATTTCATCCGTAGTAGATGAAACACCACGCCGATTCGAAGGCGAAGGCGAAGGCGACGAGGAGTGGTGTCGGCGGTGGTGGTCCCTACCCGAAAATCCTCGATCTAATCGCTTCAATAGATCCTTAATGCTTCTAGCATTCGTTCTCCTCGGCGATGACTGGCTTTCCAAATCGCCTTCCGACGCCGATGAAGTAGACCGTAACAAAACGCCGTGATCGCCGCCGCCGTACTCCCCTCCCGTCATTTTTTTCACGATTTTCTTACCGGCGATTGTGTTCCACCGGCATGCATTACGAAATTGGGTGTAAATTAAACGAATTTTGTTCTATGTAGGTTAACTTGACGACGTCGTTATCGGAGTCGGGTTTTTTGACGACTTTGGAGCTACTAACGACGGGAAGTGGAGGACAAAGTGCGGTCAATCCCCAAAATATCCCCATCATTCACCAAGAAAGTTTTACTAGTACTATATTTGAAGAGTTTTTTAGCAATTTTTTGGTATTATTTTTGTCGTTTTAATTTGTTTGTCTGATTTTAATTTGATATAAAATTTTAAAAAAAATAATTAAATCTTGGTTGTTAAATATTTTATCTTATCACTCTTTGAATATAATAAATTCGATGCTTTGAAAAGTGCATTGAGAAAACAACAACATACCCAGTGTATTCCCACAGCGTGGGGTCTGGCGAGGGTAGAGTGTACGCAGTCCATACCACTACCTCAGAGGTGAGGTAAAGAGGCTGTTTCCGATAGACCCTCGGCTCAAGACAAAACAGTCTAAAAATAGGCTAAAAAGGACGTAACAATGATACAGGATAAAAATACAAGATAAAACTACAATAAATAGTAACTAAGTAAATTATCTCTGATATTTTAAAATGGACAAGTAAAGGTAGACGAAGGGAGTATTACAAGTACAAAAATATTCTTTTATATGTGATTTTAAACATGTCGTCATGTGAAAGTTAAAATTAAAGAGTTTTTTTAAAAAAGATATTTTTTAAACAGATTAAAATAAAAGGAACAAACAAATTGAGACATGAAGTATTATTTTTCAATTAAACTTAAAATTAATTACAAATGTAAATAATTACAGAAAGTATAGTGTTTCTCAAATTGAAGCAAATGTCACCTTAGTGTAGGACTAATAACTTTCATAAAGAAAATATTGTATATACACCAGTAATCACCATTTAAGAATTAAGAGTTACAATTGTTTGCTAGAACATATCTTGATCAATTGTTGGTGGATTGAAGCATCTATACAAAATTGTTAGAACACCAATAATAATCTTGCCTGCCATTTGAAGTAAGGAAGAATAATAACAATACTATTTCGACACAACATGTAGGCATTCGATCAAGAACGTTAATATTGTCACTCTCGTGTCAAATTCTAAAAGAGTTGCACTACTTTTACAAGATTCAACATGCATTCAATGATATATTCGAAGAGTCTGAGCAACATAGCTTGTAAGAGCTCCAAGCTGGGATCACAAGGTGTCAAAGAAGAGGGGAAGGCCCCCCGGTTACACCAAAGCGCACCAGTATGGACAAAACTATGGCCATGTAGGAGAACATCTGCTAGCTTCTCTAAAGGTTGCATCTTTGATCCCTAGAGAAGATATGTTAACTTGCAACTTATTTTCTTCGGAGGATCAATAGTGTTCTCACTTACCCCTGCAGCATGACTCGAACCCTCAACCTACCAGTCGATAGTGGATGTGCCTCACTTGTCCATGACATTGTTTCATTTTCTTCTTCCTTTGGAATTATTTTCTTAGAATCTTATAATGATTGGTGCTGGCCCTGTTACATTTGCTATTCTAAGACAACACATGTGAAGGAATATATGTTCCTAGCTATAGATATATATAGCTTCAGGAACAGATTGTTATCATTCTATTATATGTTAACCAATTCCGATCTACCTTTATTTATGGATTATTTGAAGAAGAGCTTTGTAACTTCTTTTTATAAAATTCTCTCTAGCTCGAAGAAGTTGTTCTGCACGAGGGTCTATCAAAAACATCTTCTATACCTTCCAAAGTAAAGGTAAAGTCTACGTACATTCTATCCTCCCCAGACCTCACTTATGAGATTAATTACATTGGGTATGTTATCGTTGGTCATTTCCCATTGATAACCAGTAGAACATGTACTGGAGCATGTTTCTACTGAATACTATTCTGCTAAGTACCCTCATACTAGAGGACATTGTGGGTTAAATCTATAAAATGAGAGAGATCTTCTAAAAGCCAACTCGAACGCGCCCTTAAAAGAACATCGTAATAGGTATCTTGGAGGTGTCCTGGAATTCGAAGAGCCTCGTCTCCCATAACAGCTTGAATAAAATCTGCTATGTTCCACTCCGGAGGTAATTCCCTACCTCTGAGTCGAAGCAACTCCGCGCTATTTTTGCAGATGCCATCAAATAACTGAGTTAACTCAGGTGGAGCGTTTTGCACGTCCGACCTTGTTGAAGAAGAGCTACTAAGCGCTCTCGGGAGCTTTCTTAATAGGAACCTCATGTAAATACCATGGAATAAGGTTTGATCCTATCCTTTTACACTTTGAAATATTGGACCTAATAAAAATATCATATGCTAAGCTGGTTGATTTTGAATGATGATACGACAAAAGGAATCTAATTAATTTAAGGTACTGTTTTGACAAATCTCTAATCCAGATTTAGTCAGATCTGCAAGTCTATTGTCTTTTAATCTAATTTATTTAAGTAAAACCAACAATTAATCTCATCCTCTATATGAAGATTTTGGTATGTTTAACTATTGTTAGAAATTCATATTAACTGAAACAGCAGGCATAATATAATGACATTATATTTGGTGTCAGAGAGGACTGGCTAGTGTTTGAAGGTGTCAATAATTGACTTATAAATGTGCATATCTGGTGAATGATGTGTATATATAACCAGTTCAAAGAAAAAACAAAAGACACAAAAAATAATAAAAGTTCCAGGATAATAATGCTGCTAGACTAGAAAAAAAAATGTCTTCAGACTAAATAGAAATAGCAAAAGTTATATGTACTAAATAGAAAATTTATTTGTGCATACTAAATAATTTTTTTTTAACACAAATACTAAACTTGAGTCAAAATTACTGGCTTCTACCGAATTACCATTAAGAATTATTGTACATCCTGATGAATAATTGAAATGCGCATAAGTTGATTCACAGTGTGAATTTTTGAAATGATGATAGAGATATTTACTCTATCTAATCCAACAAAACACACGTTAAAAAATAACACTAATTCGTACTATTTTTTATACATTTTAGTCGGTATGTTACATAAGTACCATATACAACAATAGCATACCTAGTATAATTTCATATGTGAAGTTTGGGATATAGAAGTATCGTAAAAACTGAGATTAGAAATTCAATTGGTTGGCTACATGAATATTCACTTTATTGATGAGATTTTGATTTCGCGCATTATAATCCCCTTCACTATTTCCCCTTCTCCTCCCCCGTTAATATTTTTCGACAAAAAAACTACTATATAAACTAATTATATATTTATACTGGTGATGTTACAAACTATTATGACTACTTAAACAAGTAAAAATGATTTAAGCTGGCTGACTAAAAATATAAAATCAGACGATGGTAGGGTTAGAGTCACTTTTTCTTTTTTCATTTTTCACCCGGTGTTCGATGCTCGCATTAAAGTCCTAACTAATTCGGATCACGCACTACATGACTCATTTTGAGGATGACACTCCCAACATAATTTTCTTCATATCGAGGATTCAAATCCAAAACTTTTAATTAAGGATAAAACAGTCTCATCACTGCACCGCAATCCGTGTTGATCATAATCACTTTCAATTAGGTAAACACATACAACTATTGGGGCTTTGCTTTGCAATGGTGTTGAAGGAATTACTGGCTAAGTTAATTTACACTAATAGACTACTACTATACTATTTTAAGTTTTGGCCCTGCCATGAACGTGGGGTGTGGGACTATGATGTGGAAGCTTACATTTATATATCATTACATAGTCGGAGCGAAGTTAGCGTTTGAGTTACATATTCAATCGAAAAATTCATTGAATATGTTCAAATTTTAAAAGCAAATAACTTTAACGGATTATGATTTTACGTTCATAACTTTTAGATTCTAACTCCGCCTCATATGTTATGTCGTCCATATCAAGTGAATAAAAATAAGATTAACGAATACATAACATATTTGTATTATTTATAATAATTATTAATTTATATTCAATTAATGAATATAGCTTACACTCCTAATTACTCTCTTCATTTCAATTTGTTTGGCCTACTTTCTTTTTTAGTTTGTTTAAAAAAAAATGTCACTTTTCTTTTTTAAAAACTCTTTGATTCTAATTTTCCACATGACATATTTAAGACCATAAGATTAAAGGATATTTTAATATATTTAACATATTTTTAATTTAAGACCACAACTTTTAAAAGTTTTTTTTACTTTCTTAAACTCTGTGCAAAGTCAAAATAGGACAAATAAATTAAAACGGAGGGAGTATTTATTACTGTATTAGTTCCACTACTAGGTTAACAAAAGCTATCTTTGCCCAAGAAAAAAAAAAGGTTAACAAAAGTTCTTGGCTAAGAAAATGCCACGTATGTTACTAGAAACATAAAATTTAGATTCTCCAAACGCAACCTAAGCTGGTCGGTTGCTTAATATATACATCTAGATATTTTCTTACCAAGAAAAAAATACATCTAGATTTTTCAATGTTTTTACTTAGGAATGGGCATGGTATAATAGATTACTGTATTGAAAATTTTGATGTTATAAATTTGGTATTTAAAAATATTATATTATTATTTATAGTAATTTGGTGTCATATAATATTTTAATATTATTTTGATATTTTATGATATGCTAAATTGATAATCACGAGAAGAAAATTAATGAAAAAACTTAGTGGTAATATTTAGTTATTTACGAGAGATAAAGTAAGTGGACATAGGAGTGAGATAGCTAGAGAAAAATAATAAAATCTGAAAAATAAACAAGAATGTTATACTTGTCCGTCATCGATTACGTCGGTATTTCTGAAGAATTTTACGAATAATTAATTCTTTGCTGCCTAAAGTTATGGGTTAGATAATTCAAATTCTTTAGCATACTATTAGAGCTAAAATACTATTGAGCCTAATTTTGATGAACTTATTTGTTTTTGAACTAGGAATTAAGTTAGGCCTATAATCTATTTAACATGGTATCATATATAGTCAATTAGACCCCGAATAGATTATTCACACCTTGGAAGGACGATCAGACAGTGTACGCCTGCGTACACGTCCCGAAGACCAGACAGAGTCGGAAAGAGTTCTAACTTTCTTTATTTGAACTTGAATAATCTTCTGTTATTGAATTAGTTTTCAAAATTAAATTAGATTTAAAATCTATTTAACATATATACATAGCTTAATAAAACGAACCAAATCAGACATTATATTATACGCATGCGATAGGTCGATAAATATTTTTTTGGACTAGTCATAAATAGTACTTAGTGGTTAGTGCGGTAGTATTTGACATGCACCCACTTTGTAAAAATCCTTAACGCTTTATCTTTTTTTTTTCTTTTTCTGTTTGTGTGAGTGATCAACAAGATACCATTCTTGTGATTAGTCCATGTGTGGGGTTGGTTTTGGTTAATTTTGTGTGGCCTTCATCACAATGTATTATTATTATTATTGGTTTTTCATTTGGTGTTAGGTATATTCCTTTGAGAGCTCGATTAGTCTAGATTTGCGCTCGAAAATAGAGTCGGCTTATTCAGGGGTGGAGCTAGCAAAGTCTTGTGTGTTTATGATTACATTATTTATCTATGATTAAAATTATTTTTTATGTAAAATATTATATATATAGTAGATGTTGAACCTCCTTTGACCTCTTCGTGTGTTTACTTTTTATATCTTGAACTCCATCAATAAAAATAATGGCTCCACCACTGAGCTTATTGAGTTTTAGATATATCACTTATACACATTAAATGTTACACAAATACAAAATTATACCAAATCTGTAATTCAGATGCTGATTCCGCTTCTATTTCGATGGAAAATCTCATTTTTCAAGTAAAGTGCTCCATACTAATAGAGGCGAATCCAACATCTTAAATTTATGGATTTTAAATCATAACTCTTTTACTTACTGGATTTAGGATACATTATTATTTTACTTTTAATTAACTTAATTTCTTAATATTAATATAGGACTTGAGTCAAAACTATAATAATAATGATAATAATAATAATAACAACATGCTCAATAAAATCCCATGAATGAAATTTAAAGAGAATAGTGTGAACACGATCTTATCTTTACCTTGTGAAAGTAAATAGATAATTTTCGATAAACCTTGCGCTAAATCATAATTTCTATTATGATTTATCCCTGCCTATCAAAAGAAAATCTCAATCATTAATTAAGAACGAAGATATACTTACCGTCCTACCACAATCCGATGATTTTAATCCGAAAGGTATATACTGAAATATTGCAGAGGAAGGTTGAAAAGTAGAGACAAGAAGACATTGGTATGAACAAAAGTCTCTTAACATTACTTGTATGATGGGGCAGGACATTATATTTTGGCAATATTTTCAATTATCATTTGCCATGGATTTCTTTTTTCCTCTTTGTGGGGTCTCCTCTTCTTTGGCAACCAAATAAAACCCTACATTATTACTCTTCTCCATTTTAATTTATTTAACCTACTTTCTTTTTTAGTTCATTATAGACAAAGGATAGAGATTCAACACCCAATCCAAGCAAAATGACCATCGGAGAGGATTTGGAGTCTTCTTCTTCACTCAAATGGAGCTAAAAATCAAGAACGAGAATGGGAAGAAGCGCCGCAACTCCGGACCGAAAGCACGACACGAATGGCAAGCGCGTAAGCGTAGATTTTCTGTCTTTTCTTTCCCTTCCTAGACAGCAAATCGAAATCTGAGTCTGTCTGAAAGTGAGTGAATCTCGGGGAGAGACACGAACTTAAGGAGCTAACTTAAGCTTGGTCGATAGTCGTTCCGGTCCTAGCTGGTTCCATGATCTAGGAAGTTAGCAATTTTTTAATTTTAACTTTTCACATAATATGTTTAAAACCATAAAATTTAAAGGTGTTTTAATACATTTATATATTTTTAATTTAAGATCATAAAATTTAAAAGTTTTTTTTTTTTAAATTTTGTGTTAAGTTTAAATAGGTCAAATAAATTAAAACGAATGAAGTATTTATTATAGGCAAAAGAACTAATACACTTAACATGCCCTAAAATAATCTGCCACATGCACTCTTTCCAAAATTTCATTTCTTTTTTCCCACATATATTTTAGATTAATTAATTTGGAGGTTCAGCTGTATATGGACTTTTGTTGTGCTTTAAAGTTGTTAAGCCATCCATGTTTCATCATTTTTTTAATTTTTTTTTTAATTTTTTTTTTTGTGTATAAGGCGGTGCTGCAAAAAATAAAAAAATAAAAAATCTACCCTTGATTTTTGTGTAAAACCCTTTTCATTTTTTATATTTGCATGATACCCCCTCAACTCTTAAAAGTTGTACATAGAGTACCAACAAGTTTCTTTGTTTTTAGTTCATCTTCTGGTGTAAAATGGGGATCCTCATTATTCATTAATATCTCTTTTATATATCACAGAGTACTTTTTTACTTGAAAGATTTTGCTACATATATAGGATGTTAGGAGCAACAAATATTAACAATAATAGCATATTCAGATATTAACGATAACACAATATTAAGATAAACAAAGCACAAGAAGCAATATGCATATATACATATCTTTGTGAGATAGAGAGGTTGTCTTTGATAGACTGACCCTCAGCTCAAAAAGCATGAAATCAAAGTCGAATTGAAATGAAAATAATGACAGCAAAATATTAAAACAAACAAAGCACAAGAAGCAACATACAATAATATAAATTGCAGAATAAGAAATTACGTGAATACTAACTAATGCAAGAGCAACAAATATTCAATTAAAGGAAAACTAAAGAGTACACGAAATTAAATGTTAAATTACTTTAAAAGCCGAAAGACATATATACCTACTCCCATTAATGTTATTATTTTTAATTGTAATAGAGTTTATGCAAAGCAAATAATGGAATTTTTTTCTCTATGTTTAGGATTTAGGAAGCTTTTTTATATGCGGGGTTTATAATCTTGAGGGAAAAAATATAATTAAATACAATAACAGGCAAAAATAATCTACTTATAATATAAAATTTTTATAAATCGACGATGTAAAGATAACTTAAAGTCGATATGAAATAATAATACACTATTATTTTTGTAATACAAATTGTGGACATTCATTAAGTACAACATATATAGTCTTGGTAGTTACTTTTTGTTATTGACATGCATGTTGATACAATATATTTTTTCAAGATAAGAAGATTAATCTGGATGTTATTCATTAAAAGAAGAATCATTAATATATTATTGAATAGTTTGTAATATTTGAAGGCATTAAATTGAACGTCACATTTGTTCGTAAAAGAGCATAATTACTCTGAAAAATTATCTCTTAAGTTTTATAAATATAAGGACTCTTCTAAAATAGCGTAAGAAAAATTTGCAATATACTAGGGTATGTTGAATTCAGAAAAAAATTGCCCGTAATCTCCTAAAGAATATATCGATAAAATCTATGTGATATCATGTCAAAGTCTTTAATTTCTTTTTCAATTACGTCTTCCTATTGTTTCTAACACAAACTTGAAATATTTTCTAAAATGTACTGTTTAGCAACTTGTCAAAAATATTAATTAAATAAATTTTTAGATGTATAGGGAAACTTTGAAATTAAATGACGATACACTTGATGATGAAAAATCAAAGATTGTAGGCCACTATATATATATTCAACTAATTAATTAAGAACTAAATACGAAATACTTTAAAAATCCTCAAGTAGGTCTAAACTTAAAGTCATTTTCAGGAAAAATATGCTGTGAGCTAACTTGCCACTGAAATTAATTAAATAAATAAATAATAAAGAGTAAAAGAGAGAATTTATTGGTTTGATAATTAATAGCATTAGTTAAATATATTATCGATTCAGAATTTAATCTTTATAGCTCCAATATTTTAAGCTTTTTCTCATTGAGCCCATAATCATGTTTTAAAATTAAATGTTCATATCTTTTATTTGTTGCAATTTTAGTACTTAGATTTTTTATACATAAACCTATAGTCAGCGTCCAAAGTATATAGTTGTTATATAAGAGGAGCTGAAAGCCACTTGACTTTCACTGTTTTAGATTAAACTTTGACTTATCTTATTGTCATTCAATCTCTAAGGTAGGTGTCCGCTGAGAAAGAATCATGTTTGTGTTCAAAGGTGAGCCCGAAAATATTTTTTTGGACAAATGAACAGACCTTTCTTTTTGCCAACAATCCGGTCAAATCAATAATCATGTCTTTCACTTTAATGCATAACTTGTATCTATGCGCTTCATATTTGCTCGGAGTTCGCTCCCAAAAATATAGCCATCCCGACCCCTTTTATGGATTCCTATCTCAAACTCTTCGAGATATGTTGTATGCTAATAATCAATTTCTTTCTCCATCTCTCTTGTAAATATAATTGTTTATAGTGATCATTTATTTTATTTATTAGCAAATATTAGGGTTTTCTTTTGTTTGGAGATTTTATGTGGTTCACATCTTATGAAGAAAAAAAGAAGGTATGCCCATATAAATCCAATAGTACTAGAAAACGATTGATGCCTACTTGCTATAATAATGGAATTAAAGAGAGCAACTTACAATTAAGCTATTTCTATAAAAAGTTTGAGATAATTATTGTGAGAAAAGAAGTCTTAGGTTTCTAACTTGTTAGGTTAATTATTAATCGAGAAGTTACTAATATTATTATAAAATAACAAAGAAATTTACTTTCTTTTATTTCTTAATAAACCATCAAGTAATTTCACAGATGAAGTTAAAGGAGGTAGTGTGCATGTAAATTTTATTCCTATCTTGTGGAGATAGAGAAGTTGTTTCCGATAGAGTACTCTCGACTCATGGAAAACATTTCAAAGTAGTTAGGAAAAAGAAAATATGGAAGTGAAGAAGGAATAGTAACAACTTAAAAATAAAATAATACAATAACATAAGCACAAGAAATAACAAGTAGTGACATAAATCGAAGAATAGAAAACTACGAGAATAACACTAATATTAGAAGTATGGTATGAAAGGAGAAGCATATAGTAAAGCAAAACAACGTTTAACTACTTACTAACATTTTACTCTAATTCACAATCTCTATATCCTCTTATCATGATTTACGTCTTTGGTAAGTTGAGGATGCATCATTGTCCCGTCAAGAAATGAATGCATTTATTTAAGAGTGAAAGTATAAAAACACACATAAACTATCCCCTTTTATTGAGTTTCATACCTAAACTATTGAAAGTGTGAGTTTCATACCTAAACTATCACTCATTAGTTTGAGAAACACACTTCAACGTTGACTAGACCAAGTGTTTGTATACAAACACATTTAGGTGCAACTGGCCATTAAATATTCTGATGACGTGGTATATTTTTTATTTTTTTTAGCTGACACGTCATTTTATAAAAATAATAATTGATTTTACCCTAAATTCTCTGTTCTTCTTCATCATTTTTTAACAAGGTGAATATTTAATTTTTAATCTAATACTAATAATTTATTTAATTTTTGTTAAGGTGATTTTTTTTTTTACGTAGAGTGTCATGTGGCAAGATTTTTAAAATAAAATAGAGATTGTAGTACACACACTATCACATATTAGTTGAGGTGTGTTTCTCAAACTAAAATGTGATAGTTTAAGTATAAAACTCACACTTTCAATAATTAGGTATGAAACTCAATAAAAAAAGATAGTTTAAGTGTGTTTTTAATACTTCACTCTTTATTTAACAAAGGAAAACAAAATAATACAATAACTTAATACAAGCACAAGAAAAAATTACAAGTAGTGACAAAAATAAAAGAATAGGAAACTATGAGAATAATATTAATACTAGTACTAGTATAGTATGGAAGGAGAAGCAGACACGTTTATCCAAACTATCGCCAAAACTATTCACAAAAAAACAATATAACGTTCAACTATCTATTAACATTTTACTCTAATTCACGATCTCTATAGCATTTTATCTTGATTCATGTCCTTGATAAGTTATGAATGCGTCATTGTCTTGTCAAGAATTGAATGCATTTATTTAACAAAGGAAAACAAGAACGTACACCGAGGAGGTCTAGACTCTAGACCAAAGTTTGCAAGAAATATAATGAAAGAAAAAGATGACGTATACCTTTAATTTTCTACGCAATAAAATTAAACGTAAAATATTAAACGTGCATCACACTATATATTATTGTTAAAGAAAATTGTCTAGTAATTATTAACCCATGTCCAAAAGACCAGTGCCTAGATAATTAATCAAAGATTGAGTTGCTTTACTAAACTTAATTACATGTTACTCAAGAAACTTTTCGTGATAATCAAATAGCAACACGATGTACGAAATATTTCACGTTAATTTACCCAAGGTCAAAAGAGATCCGTATTCCAAATGATATAATATAAACAACAACATACTCTAACCAGGGTAGAAGTTAATTAGCTAGTTGAGGGTGGAGTACTGATGTCTTGATGTTCGTAAATATAGGTTTGTTGGTATCTGTCGTAGTACTAGTCGTATTCTTGTAGTTCTTGTTTTTGATATCTATCGATCATCGTACGTTGTTTATTGTGTTTTGATTATTACATTATTTTGTTGTTCTTGTTGTTGTTATTAGTTGATATGCTTTTTTCACTGTTCTCTTCTTCTTTTACTTGGTTTGTCGCACTTAAGCCTAGGGTCTTTTAAAAACAATACCTCTACCTTCACGAGATAGTAATAAAATATGCGTACACTCTATCCTTTTCAAACCTCACTTGTGAAACTTCACTGAATATATTATTATTATTATTATAATTTTCCCTAACTAATATAAGTATTAGTATTGACTTCCACGAATCAACGGGATAATCATGTAAGGACATATGCATAAAATTTAGAAATATAATTATGTAACGTATAACTTTTAACTGCAATTTCCTCGTGTTTTACTAAAAAACAAAACAAAACACAATAAAATTGTGATAGCTAGTATGACTGCATTATAATATGACAAGGAACCTACCAAACAATGTGTGATGATTGTTTACAAGCAACAAAGAGCAATAACTTAGCACCAACTCGGTATTTACATCAATCCAATATAATAAATACATTACACATCTTTATATATAACTTTATTGTTGCATTGGTAGTAATTAATTTACATTTTTATCTTAAACATTTAGAAGGTAACTAAGCTTATAAACACTTTTTTAATTTATTAATATGTTTGGTAAACATCCAAAATGCATGTAATTTAAATCAATTAAGTTATAAGATGATCACTCACTTATTCTTTTAAGCTTATAAATATTTTTTGTTTAATAAGATATTTTACTATTTTATTCGTAAAATATTTCCTAAAACTCAATATAGTACTCTTCCAAAAAGTGGAACTTCCAACTCCCTCTCCCATTCCTCCTTCCTTATTCTCCTTAAACATATAAAAAAATTATTCATTAATTATTGTTTTTTTTAATCAAACGCATCATTTGTTTATTACTATTAATTTTAGCATTTCAACTTAAACACATGACTATTTGTTTATAAAAATAGTTTCTCAACTAATGCAAATGAGTTTTTAATATAATATAATGCACTCCCTCGGTTTGTGATTTCATGTGACACACTTTTTTCAGCGAATTCCAAGAAAATGTCAATTTTTTATAATCTAAAATAATTTAGCTTTAAGAATTTCTCTTTTAACTTTAAACATATGACTCATGGCAATACAAATAGTCAATAAGTGATTTAAATCACAAATTTCAAAAGTCTTCATTTATTTCTTAAAATTTATTTAAAGTCAGTGTCATATAAATTAAAATGAATGGAGTATAATTTGATACTATTAAGGGATTATATGATTGGGAACAAGTTATTTTGGGATAAATAATCTTGAGATTAGTTATTCCACCATGTATATGAGATAACTTATCCATCACTACGATACAAATGATGGGATAAATAATCGTCTTAGGACTAACTAATACTTCCAACCAAGCGCAAGATAAAATAATCCTGCATTTTATTCCGGAACTATTATACCTTATACTCTCTCTGCTAATTTTTACTTGTCATATTTATAAAACTCAATTTGACTAAACGTCAAAGCTAAATTGAAGTTGATTAATTTACTATTTTAAATTTAAATTTTAGATGATCGAAAACTATAAGAAAAATGCTATAAGTTGCAATCTTTCTCATATTAATATGATAAAGAGAATACATTTTAAAATATTAATCAAAGCTCATACAATTTGACCTCGAGAAGCGAATCAGTGACAAATAAAAGTGAACGGAGAGAGTACCTCACACCAAACGACCCCTAAATATTGAATAGAGAGAAAATTTTACCAAAAAGTACATCAAGGAGGTAATTAAGAGGAAAAGAAGGGTAAAAAGTGAGGTGATAGAATTAACAAACAAGAAAAGAGTAGTACAAGTTGAATATGTCGACCGCAGTTATCGTTGTCATCATCAAAACACACACAAAATAAGAGAGAGAGAGAGAAAAAAAAAAGTTGTCGTGTAGTGAAGTGGGCAATTGGGAAAAAGGAGCGTAGCGGTGTGTAATTTCATAAAAAATGTGGGGCCGAAACTGACATTCTAGCACAAACATGATGAGAAAGAAAAAAAAAATCAACAATAAACAATTCACAACAACAGAAAAAGAAAAAATCAAAATAAATAAATAAATAAATAAATCAAAGAAGACCCCCACCCACTCAAAACCAAACTAGGGTAGGTATTGGATAGGACAGCTTTGTAGAGTAACATTGCCTCTCAAAAAAGATTTTTACAGTTTTTATTTTAAGAATATTTTAAGCTTTATTAATTTTACTTTTAATTATATACTTTTAAGTATCATTTGATACTTGAGATAAAAATAATAATTTCAAGATAAAATTTAATATTAATTTTATTTCATATTTAGTATAAGGTATTAGCTAAGATCGAAACTATTTGCATTAAAATGGTGAGATTACTATTTTAATATAAAAATAAGATAAAATAGTCTTATGAAATATCCCGCGTATCAAACGATCCCTTATAGTTATTAAAATATTATGCAAAATTTAAGATCACAACTTTAGGCATAGTTTGATTCATGTTTTAGTTGTGCTAAGATTGTAATGCATGAGTTATTGTGTGGTAAATATATAGTTGTGTTAATAATGAAGGGATGGAAATGTGGTGATTAATAATAATAAAAAATTGTTATGGAACAATTAATAATAGATGTATTATCACTATACAACATACAAGAATTTCTTACTCTAAAATTCAACAATTAATAATAGATGTATTATCACTATACAACATACAAGAATTTCTTACTCTAAGGGAATTTTATCTTTAAATGGTCTATTTCTAATATTGTTAATTAGTATTTTATATTTTATTTCGCATGAGATAATATTTGCATAGCTAAACACAAATAGGAATTATTTTTTCTTATCCGACCAAACAAGTGTTAATATTCCATTTTTTTCAATTTGCATGTCTTACTTTCCTTTTAAATTTATTTTATATTTAGTAATTTTTAAATTTCAACACCCCGCGTAATGATATTCAAGGCTAAAAAATTTAAAACACATCTTTAATGTAAGACTATATTTTATATTTTCTTAAACTTCAAAACTAGTCAAATTAAAGTACCTAAAATGAGACAACATTAATCACATAGTGTAATTTACAAATACATCTGGAAAATGATGATGTACATTCTCGTCTAAAGTAAAACACATAAAATGAAATAAAAAGAGTATTATTTTATGCAAGATTTTATTTACCCAGAGATCTCCGATGAGAGAATTCTAGGAGAGCCGCCGATTTCAACTATCATCCATTACGATCCATATTAGATTTGACCAACTGTCCATCCTATCTCCTATACGTTCTTGACAACTCATTTTTGTTTTAGTAGAGTCTTTCAGTTACACGTTTCGGTCCTCTTTCCATTATAATAACAGGTTAATTATAGCAAATAACCAACCAAATGACCCTGAAGAACCATACTAGATTTGACCAATTGCCCATCCTACCTCCTTTACATTCTTGACAACCCTCTTTATTTCAATAGAGTCTTTCAGTGGCACGTTTCGGTCCTCTTCACCATTAAGAGGTTAGAAATTGTATCAAATAACCAACCAAATGACCCCTAAAGAAACATACTGACCAACGACCTATCCTACATCCTTTACGTTCTTGACAACCCATCTTTGTCTTAATAGAGTCTTTCACGTTTCGGTCCTCTTCACCATTAAGAGGTTAGAAATTGTATCAAATAACCAACCAAATGACCCCTAAAGAAACATACTGACCAACGACCTATCCTACATCCTTTACGTTCTTGACAACCCATCTTTGTCTTAATAGAGTCTTTCACGTTTCGGTCCTCTTCACCATTAAGAGGTTAGAAATTGTATCAAATAACCAACCAAATGACCCCTAAAGAAACATACTGACCAACGACCTATCCTACATCCTTTACGTTCTTGACAACCCATCTTTATCTTAATAGAGTCTTTCAGTGGCACGTTTCGATCCTCCTCCTCATTAAGAGGTTAATTGTAGCAAATAACCATAACCAAATGACCCTTAAAGAGTGTTTATTGTATGTGTCAATCAAATTATAATTTGAAAACTAAACATAAGTGAGAAAAAAAATCCACCCTTTTTCTGTCTTTTTCCAAGTATTTCTCAAGGGGGTGGGTGGGTTGGGGTTGGGGGTAAAAGAGGGGGGGGGGGTAGTGGGTGATTTAATTGTACAAACCTGCTTTTTGGTGGAGAGAAGAACCTGATGCCCTCTTTTGATGTGTGAGTGGGTGGTGCTCTTTTCTCATCAACTCTGTATATCTCTTCATTCACTATTCTCTCTTCTTTCATCTTCTCTATACTCTCCCATCCAAGCCAGAAGCCACTACTACTATACTATCACTACTACTAATAATTTTGGTATAAATTTTTGTTAGTATTTTTCTTCCTCCTTTTTTCCATTTATCTTCTTGAAAGTTCTCATTTTTAGTGTTGAAAACCAACAAAAGACTCTATTTTTATCTCTTTTTTTGGGGTTTTCCTCTCACACCCACTTGATCTTTTTCCATTATTTGCTTGTTTTCTCTCTCGGGTAATCTTTTTTCTCTTCATTTACATCTGGGTTTTGCTTGAATTTGAGTATTATCTAGAGCTGGTGTCTAGATGAGGTTTGAATACTGAGATTTCTTGTGATTTCATGATCTTGTTTGTGTTTTTGCTTCAATAGTTTTTAACTCTTTTGAAATTTTTCTTTGATCAAAGCAAGCAAATTTGGTCTTTGCCTTAAAGTTTTCAACTTTGGTCATAAACTCTTACTGTTCATTGAGACCAACCAAAAAAGATTTGATTTTGATTTCAGGGGTTTGTTCATATCTCTCTCTCTAGCTAACTCCAATGCCCTTTTGATTTCTTGTTCAGTTTTCCACTATATACCCTTGACCAAAAACTTGAAGAGTTTTATATATGGTTCAAACTTTTGAAATAATCATCCATCCCTTTGTTGTTAAAATTTAATTAAACCCCTCTAGATTTACTTTGTTTGGTCTTGATTTTTGAAGTGTATTAGTGCTTAGTTGTTACCCAATAAGCTAAACTTGATAAATTTTATGTACCTTTTTTTCTTGGTTTGGTCCACATAAAATACCATTTCATGAGTCTTGATCTACCTTCACATCTTTGCTTGTGGGTTTCTTTCTTTCCCAAAATTGGTTCTTTTCTTGTTTTACTAGTCTTTTAAAAGATAATTCAACATAAATAAGATGCTTTAGATTTACTTCAAAGCACATAAAATAACATTGTAGAGATGGGGGGTCTAGAATAATCTAGTAGTAGTTGTTGTTTGACCCTTTCTTGAAACTCTTGATCTTCTGTTTTAATTGCTCTTTTCATCTTTGCAGGATGATTTTGATGAAGAAAGGGTAAATCTTGTTGGTGGGGTTTTGTTGTGTCAACAGTAAGTATAGTATTATTATTTGTGTGTGTGTGGAGAGGCCTTTAATTAGGCTACTGTTATGCTGAAGGCTAAGTATAATAAGGAGATAAGACTAAGTAGTAGTCTTGGTAAATATAGCTACAGCAGCAGCAGCAGCAGTTCTTGTGACTGTTGGGAAGACAGCACAAGAAGAAGACGAAGGGAGAATTTTATCAGCAGATGTTATCCATTGATCAAAACATTCCACCAGATCCTTGTCATATCTCTCTACTGAAAAGTAGTAGCAGTGATGAAAGGCCTTCTTCTGATAACAAGCTAGTAGATCTGTCCAACTCTGACCTTGATGACAACAACAAATTCTCCATAAGGTAAAAAAAAACTCTGCCTCTGGTCTTGTATGGGATTTTAGTTTCTTTTTTTGGATCTTTTCTAGCTGTGTTTTACTGTTGAAGGGTTTTTTAGTCATCTGGGGATTTTCTTTTTGTTGGTCAGATCCACTGTTTTTTGGTTTCTGATTTTGGGAAACAAAAAAAAATGAGTCTTTTTTGGCTTGTTGTCTTTTACTCCTAGTCCAATATTCTTGGTTGAGATTTCATGTAACTATATTTATGTTCATATAATACTTATGTGGATGTGTATGAGATGAGTTTTATGTTGGTTCCTTTTCATATGATATAAGCAATTAAAGACTGTTGCTTTCTTTTTGTTTTGAGGTTTTTGACATATGATATGAATGTTTTGTGTTATCTTGTAGGGATTATGTTTTCAGAACCAGGAGAAAGGACATCAAGACCAATTGGCCATTTTCTCAGGAAAATTTGCAGCTTTGTTTGAAGCATGGCGCGGTGACTGATTTGTTACCTCCTTTTCAATTTGTTAAGGGATGTGCTGTAGATAGTCGTTCGACTGACAAGGACAATATAGTCATCACTTCTGAGGAGAAACATGTTTATAAGCTAGATGATGATCCTGTGTCCACCAGTTCTAGCAGTGGTAGATGTATGCCAAAACTAGCTGTGGATTATAAAAATATCAATTCAAGTGGATCTGATAGAGAGAAGGTGTTTCGTTCAACAGTAACCAGTCGGTCTTGTTCTGAAATTGATTCAATTCCAGCCGCTGAAAGAAATCGTTGCTCGGGAGCAGAAGCTGTTAACTTGCTGGAACCCTTGGTCAGGAAACCTCCTATGTCAAACAAGAGTGGGAGCACAGTACAACCACCAGTAAAGAAGTGCAGAATAATAGTCAAATTGGGTAACGTCACAGATCGGAACGTAGAAGAGGACATGACTACCACAAACAATTTCATGGTTTCTGAAGCAATGGCTTCGAAAGTATGTCCAGTTTGCAAGACTTTCACATCCTCATCAAACACCACGTTGAACGCTCACATTGATCAATGTCTCTCTGGAGAGTCATCAACAGTCAAGTGGACAGCAAGTCCTAAGGTGATTAAGCACAGGATAAAGCCAAGGAAAACGAGATTGATGGTGGATATCTATGCAACGGCTAAGTGCTGTACACTGGAGGATCTTGATAGGAGGAACGGAACCAACTGGGCCTCAAACCCGACTTTATCTGTTCGCGAGACTGTGGTACCTGCTGTTGAGAAACTGGAAAAATCTCCTACTGTGAGCCTTGAATGCACTGCTAATGAAGGTGCTGTTTATATTGACGCCAATGGCACGAAGCTTCGAATTCTGTCCAAGTTCAACAATGAGCAGCTACCATCATCAAAGCCGGTTAATGATCCTCTTCAGAAAAAAATGGTAGATGGAGATAAAAGAAGCAAATTCCTTTTGACAAAGAAAGGAAAGAAGAATCATATCCAGAAACATCACAAGCTTCTGAAATCTGCTTCTCATACTAAAAGGTTTAGCTTGTCCAAGCCCGAACACGGTCCCAAGGTATGTTTTTTTATCTACTGTGTTTCTTTTGCCATCCTGGATATAAAGAAGTTTCCTCAGCTTTGGATTTGTTCTTGAAACCCTTTTCTAATCAAGAATATTACATGTCATCTTTGAAAATTTCATTTAGTTCCGAAACTGTAGCAATATAGTGCAGTAAAGAAGCTGCAAAATTTTAGGAGTGGAAAACAAAAGAATATTGGGACAGCTATGTTAAATGTCTTTTCCTGTAATTTGGCCTTCATGTTCGCTTAATTTCATGATTGTTTTGGTGGAAAGGAGAGGGGCCTTTTCACTTGAAACGGGGGCCGGGGGTTCGCGTATGTTGAGAACTAAACCATGGTAGTTAAACTTTCTTGGATTTACAAGCTTCTATCTTACTTCATTTATCTTTTATTGATTATTTTGTTTTTACCTATTAGCAGTCCTAGTATGTAATAATTATTTGCTTAAAACTAAGTTGCTAAATATTTTATGAACAGATTAAGAGTGGTCAAGAGAGCACCTTTTCTCCCAGAGAAAATGTTGACAAAGAGGATTGCCTAAAAAAGCGCCTCAGATCTCCGGACCAGATGGTATCAAATGGATTTGGAACCATAAAACAATGGGCATGCTCGAAGAGAACTGGCCTCACAAGGAAGATCAGTGATAAAGACAACCATCAGCTTTCTGGAGGTGATATGTCTACTGGTGTTCAAAGTGACAATGATTTGATGCCTCGGACTGATTCATTTATGAAGAGAAGCTGTCTTGTGAAATCTCCAAGGTCTTCTGTTTGTTTTCCTGAGAGTAGCCAAAGAATGGGGGATGTGCTACTTGATCAGCCTCAAGATGAACATAGTGAGGAGCCATCTCTGCAAAAGAAAGTGGACTTTTCATTGTCTCAATCTCCAGTCCCATCTAACAAGAAGAGATCACTAGTGTTGCAAAGGTGCAAAAGAAAGCATTTGAAGGTAGATGGCCATTCTGTAAGCAATAGCTCTGCAGATCGTCCGAAAATAACAGTAGATCATGCACTTTCTGGGGAAAATATGAGAGTTGGGAGAAATACGGGTAACTCTGAGATCAATTGTGAACAGTCCATCCCTCATCCATCATTCTCCTCGAAAGCTAGGAAGTTATTATCATTGAGGAAGAACCTTTCGTCCATCAGTGAAGGGCCTGCTCGTGGTGTTAAATGTAATTTGAAGTGGAAAGCAGCCTCCCTTAAGAAGTCTAGTATGAGCTCCAGCTCAGAATCTGAAGAAGCTGAAGTTTGCCAGACTGAAGGAGAGAAACATTGTTTAAGAGGAAATCTCAGTGAAACAAACGTTCAAGGGAGCAAGAGTTGTGATAGGGTAATTGTTAAAAGATCTAAAGTTTTGAGCATCAGCAAAAATAGGGAAGGAATTATGGCCTCTAGTGTGGAAGGCACTGTGGGCTTGAAGATCTCACAATCCTCAGCTGAGACCCTTTCTGATAATGAAACAGGTAACATTTCAGCAGGTGCATCTGATGCTATGGGATCTGTGAAGGCGAATCATCAAAGTCAGAATGACAAGACTGTAGATCCAGTTGCCTCTGAATTCGCTGTGAGGGGTGATTTTATGAGTTTTAGCAAGTCTATGGATGCTGGATCTGATGAGATGTCTGGGCCTGCTAGGTCTCGTTGCGACTCACAATTGTTTAGTGAAGAGTACAAAGGATCTTTTCTTGGAACCAAAGCTGCAGCATGTTCACAAGAGCCTATTTTAGGTGTTGAAGGGATGCTTAGTGCAGTGGAAACTGGGAAAAGTATGATTGATGGCCATGTTCATGATGTTGCGGAATTAGGATCTAACGATGGGCAAGGGAATTACTTTTTGGAGGTTGATCCGATTCCCATACCAGGACCACCTGGATCCTTTTTACCTAGTCCTGGTCGTATGAGCTCAGAAGACCTTCATGGGAGTTCATCATTAACCAGCAGCAGAATTCAATCTTCTGCAGATCATCCCGGATTTGTTGATCAGGATTCTTCCGGTTCGCCTACCTCTGCTGCATCAACAGTTGCCAACTCAACTATGACTAGAACTGGCTCAAGATATTCGGAGAATTTGTATGATGGTGGAAGGGATTCGTCAGAAATGCTCAGATGCCACACTAGCTGGGAAGATAAAAGTTCTAGCTTTTCTGGCAGCACTGTTGATCTTCTGGTGGAAAATTCTGTTACACTACGTCAGACAGCGAATACAGGAAATGATAAAGATGGACTGGACAAATTTAATGCAAATACGTTATTTCCTGGAAAAGGAACTTTCAGATTTACAAATGATAAGCCATGCTGTTGTGTCAGGAAAGAAGGAGCATCTCAAGGGTTTGCTTTGAATCGTGAAGAGTCGCAGCTGTTACAGCGACGGGCCATGACCCCTTCCTCTTTTCCTGCCAGTGAGAATCAGTTGAGCGGTGATTCACTCACGAGACCTAATAATATCATATTGAAGAGCAACTCATTTTCTCTTAGTGACTCGAGTTCAGGACCTGAAACAAATGCCGCTAAATCGTCCACGGGACATACTCAATTTGGTATTTCTGCTGATTCTGAGTTCAAGCTCCCAACTCGTGATTCCGAGTCTTTTAGTCCATCTGCTTCTAATCCAGTTCTCAGGCTGATGGGAAAGGACTTAATGGTGATCAACAAAGATGAAGATTCTCCACTGAAAAGATCATCCCACTCAAATTCCATGAATGACCTGGTAAACACTAGACTTCCTGGTGTTTGTGGCAGTCTTCGTAATGAAGATCTCAACTCCTTCCGTCAGGTGGATGTGAATAATTGTTTTGTCTCTCACTTCCCTCAAAGTGGTGATCCAGTACAGCATTTTGATGTCAGATTGTTAAATGGTTTCAAGAGTCATGACAATTACTCAAGGCCACAACAGCTATCCCCTACATCTCCAGCCTCGTTTTCGTGTAAGAGTAGTGGCAGTGGATTGATGGGTTCCTTTGGGAGACAAGACTATTTAGGTGGGTGCAATTTACCTACTGTGCGAAATGGACCAAACGAGACATGTGATATGAAGAAGTTTGTAGCAACTCCCATCTCTCATTGGCAGAATGCAGCTTCAGTTGGGAACACCGTCAGAGAAATCATTGTAATTGATGATTCTCCAGAAAACGAGGCTAATTCTCCATACACCACGGACACGGGGAAAATGCAGATTAGCTCGGGCTATACCTCAAGGTTTGTGGATCTCTGTGAAAATAGACCGCGTGGTTCTCCTTACAGTGGATCTGGAGTAGCTCAGAATGCAAATTTGCCTACTCAAGTGAACGAAATTCCTGCTAAGACATGGAATGTCAACCCGGACGGCTGTAGTTTAGTTCATCCAAGCTCTTTCTCGGCTTCCTCGTCACCTGCAGGTCCTTTTAGATCATCTTTATATTATTCTCCAGGCTTTTCTTAACCAAGAACTTGCCTTTTGCATGGCCATTTACTCACGTGACTGACAAAAGAAAACGCGGCAAAGTTGAGCAGATGAGTTTTTCTAGATTGGGTTTTTGCTTTCATAGCGTTTGATGTTTACTCGAAACAGTACTGAAAGTTCCATAGCTATATATATATAAAGCAGTTTACTGAGGCCAGTTGAAAGTTCCCTCGAGTGTCCAATGTATAAAAAGTCTTCAAATAATGAGTTGTTCCAAATGATATGAACTTCCAAATTGGTTTCTTCTTAACATCTCTTTTTCTAGTTTAAAGGATATATATTGCTTTGCTTCTTATATAATCGTCCTACTAATGCTGCTCTTTTAGCTGTATTGCTTGGACTCTTCAAAAATGTTGTCACACCCATGTCGTATCCTTAAATATTTGGAGGATCTTATACGCATCAGTCGACATTATTAAAGAGTCCGAGCAAGATCGTGTTTTGGGATGATATAACTCTTTTCATACTAGTGGTTGGCGTATTCACATAAAGTGAAGGATGATCAACTGAACACCTTTCATCTGAAAATTATACTGTATATAGTTCAAAAATGACTTTTTATAAACATATATATTTAACCTTTGACGATGTTAAAGAAATTTCTGGTTTCGCCACTGATCAGATTATTCTCTAGTTGGATGGAAAGATCAATTAGAACATTACAGGTTGTAAAAGAGTGAGTGGTGGGAGTAGTGGAATGACAGCAGCTTCATATATGTAAGTTGCCTTGCATGGCTATATATATATAATCTTGATGTGACCTGCATTCACTTCTCTCAGCATTTGCACGTTTGATGGTGAAACAACATACACATATATATCTTCATGTTTCTATTTTCATCATCAAATATTTATGCTTTTAGATCACAATATATGTTTAGTCATATCTCTATATTTCATGTAGTAACAAAGAAGAAAGTATGAGATCGCTAAAAGTTATGTGGCTCGGACTCTTCAAAGAAATTGTTAGACTGAGTCAAATTCTTCAAAAGTCATGTACTTTTTGAGAATTTGACAGACGCGCGCGTTTGCTACGACATTTTTAAAAAGTCCGAGCAACATAGTTTCACGGAGAAAGATGAAATAACTAGAAGATGGTTGTGGTGGGGGTGGGGGGCATAATAGGCCTTTGCTGTTGTTGCAGTGGTGTACGTGTACACTGGTGCATTTGTATTATTGCATGCAGGGAAAAAAGTTAACTCATAGACGCTCCTTATGTCTTTTTCTGTTTTTTTTTATAAGATCGTAAACAGAGGCGGGTTCACGATTTGATGTGTTCAATCTTTAGATTTTTACGATTAAATAAATCATACATTTGAAATTATAGATGTTTTATCTATTATTTTATTAAAATTAAATATGTATATATTTCATTTTGAACACACAGGTTTCATATGAATTCATTACTTATATTAATGTTAGGTAATACTAGTAGTTGTTTTTACTACTATATGATAATTAATCATTAATTAAAATCCACATTTATGAGAAAGGGTTTCAACAAAATCCCAAAGCTACTACTAGGGTTTCTCCAATTAATTATCTCCGTAAATATTCGAGGAATTAAGATCTATTAGCCACTTATAAAATGAATAGAAGAAAATGATCGTTTCAGATATTTCGTAAAAGATCAATTCTCTCTAGATTCTTAGTTAACCTTGGTGTAAGAGAATATATTTGGTGTTCTTTTTTACCTTAGAAAATGATGAAAATAATAGTAAGTATAGTACTAGCTAGAATCATATAATAATCCAAATAAGTAGGAAAAGTCCCAAGTTACGTATTGTTTGTTTGTTAGATATGAAATGGACACACAATAATATTAGCTAAGCACTAGCAAGCAAGAAAGTAGCCGTTACAAGAAAATTATGTAGTTTGTGTACACAATCAAAACTTGTGGTGGTTGTCCCTTTAGACACTTAGTCAAAAGTAAAACAAAAGATAGAAAACAAGACAAAAGAGATGACTGGTGTAACATGTTTTTGGGTGGAAAAAATGGGTCCCACTATACCAAATAATAATAATAATATATGAAGATGACCAGGTTGTCCTTTGATTTATATAATTATAATATTAACTATATATACTAAGTGATGAAGAACAACTAATTAAGTACCCTACTTATGAATTCATAATCTAATTAAGGACTATTTAGGGACAAACTAAATGGAAGTGCTTTTACATGGGTCGATCGGAAAGGCGAAGACAACAATAACAACAACATATATGCCCAGTATAATCGCACAAAATGAGTTGGGTCCAAAGGAAAAGGAAAGAGATTGAGGATAGTCCAAAGAAAATTAGAATCTGTTGTCATGAGTGTAGAGTGTATGCAGATTTTATCACTATCTTAGAGGTAGAAAGTCCGCTTCCGATAACAGAATAGGAGTTACAACACAACAATACCACAATCGAGGTACATAGTAACAGAAATCGAAGGACATAAAACTAATGAAAAGATCAAAACTTTCATACTAGGGAGGTGAGAAATTAAGGGCCGGAATCGAAAGGCTATTTAGGGTGCGTTTGGGGTGAGTTGGGGTGGGGGAGAGGACGAGCAGAGGCGAAGACAAAATTTAAAGTTTATGAGTCCGGGATTCTAATTTATTTAAGTTACTGGATTCTAAACTAATAATTTGTTCATATTCAATGAAATTCTTACTACGAATTCAGAGTTTGAACCAAAGTTACTAGGTTCGGCCGAACCCGCAATCAGTACACTGACTCCGCCCCTGAGGATGAGGGTTGGGGGGGCGAGTTGGCTCGTGATGGAGGGAGACAAACACCATAACAGGTATGAAACTTATTTTTTTCTATTCTCTTAAAAAAAAAATCGATCAATCAAATATGAGAAAATTGAAAACCAAACACACCCTTGGTACTGTAATTTGGTGTTGGTTGAGGATTTTGGCTGATGTTTTCTTAATCATATAAAAAAAGCAACAGTATTATATTAGTATATTTATTACTGCAGGCTGACTATATATTGATTTGATTACCCAGTATGACATATATATATATATGCACTTGCAGCCTAAATTGATTACGTTCCCCACTGAACAAATCTTAATTACTACTTACTTATAAAAAGTAGAAACAATTAATAGTGTCTAAGTAGTGGAGGAATTAACCAATCGTATTTTAATTAGGGTCAAACTCTACACGTGTACACGCAAAAAACACTAGGTCATTTTCTTATATTGAATAGAGTTATTCGATATTTATATTAATGAAAGTTAACAAGTATGTATTCATAAAATTAGTTGATGTGTGCACACGTTGAATCAACATAAAAAAAATTATATATGCATGGACGTATATTTTGCACGGTTGATGTTTGTCATATATGATCACTTGTCTTCTCTTCTAATGTCTCTAAGCCAACTAAACATTAATCTCTTGTTTTGTGTTGTTGCCTTGGAGTAACGGTAAAGTTATTTTCGCGTTATCTATAGATCGGATTCGAGCTATGAAAGCAGTCGTTAATGTCAATGTTTACATTAGAGTAGACTATATATCTATATCTGATCCTTTTCCGGACCTTAGTGACGCAAGATGATTCGTGCACCGATATATGAATTTCCTCTATCTAGAGAAGAGGCCTTTTCTTAATGGAAAAAAAAAAAGAAGAAGAAACAATCAAAGAGAAAAATGTGTCTCAAAATCAAATATTTCTCTCTGACCATATAGTTAATTGGTGAGTAACAAGAATATTGTGTCTATCTAGAGATTCTAGTCTTGTGTCATGACACCACTTGAATGCACATACATTGTGAGTTGTATTATAATATATGCTACACCTACTCTCATTAACTAATATTCAATTTATCACCACATAATTTGGTGTGTCCTATATACCTTTGACTTAATTCCCCTATACCAATAATCTCCACATTAAAGATTTTTCTTCTTTTCTAATTTTTACCTTCAATGTTAGTACTATATGTTAATGTGTGTGAACATGGTAATTATATTTTCAACACGTTTCTTTACGTGTGAGTCTGATTCTTTTTTTTCATGCGTCAAGCACGTGATAATACTTCTTGATGACCGGTGACTATGAGATTCGATCTCAGAATCTTTGTCTGGTCTGATACTATATTTAAGATTGGGTAATTACATGTATATTTTATATCAAGTGGAGGTCTATTAAGTTTGTTTAAATTAGAGATGTTTAAATAATTAACCTAAATCATTCGATATTTATAACATATAGTATAGAAGAGCAAAAAAATACATTTACTAGTAGTTATTACTAAGGGTACTTGCTAATTATTATGAGAAGTCGTTCTCTTCCCTTCTTTATTCTCTAGTGGATACTAATAAAGTTTGGCAAATGTGGACCACCTATCATTAAGAAAACAATTACATAACTAATATAATATTTGTAAAGAGCTACAAAATCAAATCTTCGTTAGTTAATGGTCATTGTGGCTATTAAATGTAATTGAAAATTTAAACTAGCAAAACTAAAGTAACTTATATCTTGTTAAATTACTTACAAGTCTTACCGAATTGACAAAATGAGTCTGTATTGTTACGTCGAGATCATTTTCTTATAACTTTATTTAACAGGGATACAATTTAAGTGAAAATGATCTCTTATGATCACCTACAAATTAAATAGAAGAAAATATTTTTGTCTAGATCTCTTATATGTGAAGAAGAAGATTCTTATATATAAAAATAAAGATCTCTGGTAAAAACAACATAAAATTAAAAATAAATTTATAAAGGGCTACAAAATCAAATTTCGCCAAAATTTAAACATTGGCCATAAGTGTTATATTTGTGCAAAATTTCGATCATTTAGGATATAGCCCATATATTGGGTTATATTGTTGTCCAATCCCAAGCCCATCTAAAAACTCAAAACAGTTTATGGGCCATATTGTTAAATGAGGTTAAGACCTTTAGGCTAAAGCCCAAACAATGAGATACATCTAAGCATAATAAGAGCCTGTTTGGAATGACTTATTTTAAGTGTTTTTTAAGTTAAAATGGCTTTTAAGTTATTTATAGTGTTTGGGTAAGGTAAAAAGTGCTTCTGAACACTTAATTTTAAGCCAAAATAACAAAAAAAAAGCAAAAAACTGAAATTTCTAACTGAAAAAAAGCAGCTTAAAATAAGCTTATCCAAACAGGCTCTAAAACCAAAACTTTTACAAAAATAGTGACATGTCCAACTTGAAATTTATCGAGGACATGATCCTAGATAAAAAAATATAGAGATTAGAATAGAAGGTTACTAGGTCGAGCATTGTGTAGTTCACTTTTTGGTATTATTATTATTATTACTTTCTTACTATCTTATTCTTCAATTTTAGTATCACATGATATTTCATTTGCTCCAATTATCGTATTTCTTTTTGGCGTTGCTATTGTTATGTTCTCTATTGTTTGCCATATGACTTCTTCTTTACTTTATTTGCTTAGCATACTTATTTTTTATATGATTTAAACTGAGCTCTATCGAAAATAACCTTTATACTCATAACATCGAAATAACATTGGGTACACACACCATCGTTATTTGTGGGATTACACTAGCCGAGCTCAACCAAAAACAACCTACACTACCTTTATCACTATCTACTATTATCGTCTTTAAACTTCACTTATGAAATTATACTCGCGTTCGAATGTTGTTGTAATTATTCAAACCTTACATTATTATTATTATTATTATCTAAAGCGAAATTCCCGTCTTTTAAACTGACACACATCACGAGGTGCACACATGAGTAGTTATTGTGTATTGGTCAAAACACTCAGGTCAAACTTTTAACCAAATTCACAAAAATGCCATCAGCTCCGACCTCCGCCGCCACCACCGCCGCCGCCACCTACACCACCATTCCGATTTCCGGCGTCGATGTCGTCAACCGGTCCGTTCAAAATCTCTACACCTTCCTCTCCCGGAGTCGACCGTGGCCTGAATTTCTCTCCGGAGCAAACGCCGTCGACATTCCGACATCCTTAACCGATGCTGCGATTCGCGTTCGCCGGAACTTCAAGTACTTCTCCGTCAACTATGCCATTGTAATCTCCGCTTGCGCAGCTGGTTCACTCATCGGATCACCTATTTATTTGATTTTCGCCGGTTTGATTTTTTCCTCGTGGTTGATTCTTCTGTTTTTCCGGGAGGATCCTATGGTTGTTCTAGGTCATCAAGTTAGCGATCTAGTTGTGATTACCGGTCTCGTGTTTGTTTCTGCAATTGCTGTTTGGTTTACCGGAATTTTGAACAATTTGATGATTGGTATAGGGATTGGAGTTTTGGTTTCTGTGATTCATGGAAGTTTGAGGAATCCAGAAGGGTTGTTTGTTGATGAAGACGACGCCGTTTCTACTGGATTGATTTCAAATGCTGAAAGAGGATCATCTTGATTTGCCTTGGCAATTTCACTGACTCATCAACATTATTTGATTATTCTTTAGTTTTTTTTGTGTTTTTGTTGATTGTGCAAGGTTGGATTTTGACTTGGGATTTGTGTTTATAAGATACATTTGGTGTGAATTTAGTGAATTATAAGGAAGATATGCTAAAAGATTTGATTTTTTTATCGGAAACAAACCCTCTACTTGTCAAGGTAGGGGTAAGGTGTGCGGTGATTCATGGAGGTTTGAGGAATCCAGAAGGGTTGTTTGTTGACGAAGAGATGCCGTTTCTACTGGATTGATTTCAAATGCTGAAAGAGGATGTTCTTGAATTGCCCTACCAATTCATTCCACTGACTCAGCCAAAATTATTTGATTTTTTTTTTTTTTTTTTTTGTGTTTTGTTTGATTGTTCAAGGTTGATTTTTGACTTGAGAGTTGTGTACTTGTGTTCATAAAATACATTTGGTGTGAATTATTCAATTATAAGGAAGATATGCTAAAAGATTTGATTCCTTTGGTTGGTTGTTGATTTTTTTGTCGGAAACAAACTCTCTACCTTGTCAAGGTAGGGTAGTGTTTGATTGTGAGTGAATTTACGGAGTGTTTTGGTTTTGTATATAAGGTAGCTGCTGGTTCCAAAGTTGCTACTGGTCTTGTGCCATCTTTGACAATTGTTTCAATGAATTTGTTCAATTTTTGTCTGCTGTTGATTGAGAAAATAAACTAGATAATTTTTTGATGACTGATTTTCCTTTTTTCTTCCAAGATAAGCTTTTCTTGGTTGTTGAGATAAGTTAAAAAGACAATCTTTTTTAATGGCTTAAATGAATGTAGTAAATGAATGAACCAAATGCCATGGGACATTGGTTCATCCAACTAGAGAAACAGTACAATGTAGTACACAACATGTCTATTCTGTCTATCTGGCAGGAAAGATACTACAAATGTTGTAGGTTGGTCTTGTGGCAATTGGTTAAATACTTGAATTTGCAAGATAAAATCAATAAATTGCTGAAACCGATATGAGTTCCGTATAAGTTGAACTAATGTGGTGAAAAGTACTTGATAATGGATGTTTTCTGTGTTACATGAACTAAAGAGTGAATTGAATGGTCTCTGTAAACAAAACTGAGCCACCAGAAAGTGACTTTTGGGATCATATTTTGCTCCTCATCCTTACTAATTTAGCTAATGTTTGTTGAGCAGCCAAAGTTTGAGCATGGTTATGACCCAGCATAACGGTTCGGATACTAATGCAGGTTCTGCAGAGATCCTCTCCGCTATCAAAATGGCCTCCTCTTAGTAGCAGCTTAGCTCTAGTTTCCAGCAGGGTAGCTTTCAATAACGTCACCTCTTGCCAAACATACTCGTCCACTCTTTGGTTGGATTGCAGCTTCTTTTTCCAGCACAGAGATCCGTGGCACCAATCTTGTATTTGAGAAACGAATGACTTCTCTGCTTCTTCGAGCACATTTGTGCAGACCTTCAAGAGTTCTAAGGCAGAGTTGCACCTTGAGAATGTTGTGAAGGCGTTAATTGCCAAAGGAAGAGCTGTTTTTCTGATGAAGAAAACCATGTCCATCGCCTTGAGCTGAACAACTGGTGGTTCGGACTTGAAACCAAACACAAGGAAAGCACATGCCCAAAGATGGTCAGAATCTGTTACTGGGTTTCCAAGTTTCCTTGCACCTTGAACATTGGCTTTAGCAGCAACTAGTCCATCTTTCCTTTTCGCAAAAATCTGCGTGATGGGATGGAATTGGATCCAGCATCCTGTTTGCCTGTTGGCTTTTCTTGCCAAACCAAGTTTAACTAGAAGTAGTGATGCTTCTTCTTCGCTCTTCCATGCTTGGCTTGTCAGGCATTGGCCCGAGTAAAAGCATAGAGCAACTTTCATACACTTGGTCCACTTTTTGAACCTGTTTCTGTTTACAGGAATTTTCTTTGCAGCTGCTGCCAGTAAATTCACCGAGATGGGTGCTGGAGCAAACCATGCTCCTACCTGAAGCATTCTTGAAGCAAGGGAGTCCTTGCTATCGTTGTTTTGCTGCAAGAGGGCTGTACAGAAAACCAATGTTTTCATTAGAAATGGATTGGTTCTACAGAAATGTTGATGTGGAATGGACAGATTAGAGCAACTTGTGGCTTCTTCAACTGGAACCTGATTCACAGCTTCGAATAGAGCAGATGGCAATATTGCAAGCTCCGATAGCAGGGAACCAACCACCCACAGACCAAAACTAGACCTTCCTAGTTTTTCATCAATTTTTTGGAGGATTTCTACCTCGCCAGCCGGATACTCCTTTTTACGTCTTCCCCTTATCAATATCATGGCATCAGGTGTGGTCAATGGCTGCAGCTGCAAGGGATCAAAGTTCATTACCCGGTTGAGTTGTGTTGTGATAATAACATGGGTACCACCAGTGTTAGTTGGTATCAAATCATGAAGATCCTTCCCTTCCCACCACTCCTTCTCAGTCTCTAAATTGTCTATAATTAGTAAATATGGCATGTCGCGGAATATCTCCCTTTTAACTCTCTTGAATGCTTCTAATTCTTGCTCATCGAAACTCCTTATCCTCCCTCTTTCCTTCTCTGCATCTGCACTCACGTCCAGGCCCAAATTTAGAGACAAGTTCAATATGTTCTGTCGAAAATAGCGAGCTTCACCCCCTACCCACAAGATCATCTTGTATCTCTGTGAATACCTGTAAGCGAATTCCAAAGCAAGGTCTGTCTTTCCGACACCAGGCAATCCATTTATGCATACAACACTCACACCCAAATTCTTATCCTTGCCACTTCTTGATTTTCTGTACTTAGGTCTCTTCAGCGAATTTCTTCCAGTAACTGGTTCAACCCAAGCTTCTTTATTTGTTTCCTTGTTCTTTCCTATCTCTAGATTTATGTATTTGCCTCTGCTAGCATCAGCTTCACTTTCATCATCAGCCAGACCTTCAGATAGTCCTGGTGTTCCTCCTTTGACACTTGGGACTACATTTTCTTGCTCGAAAATATCGCCACAGCCAAAAAGAGTAGTCTCTATATCCATAATTTCTTTCTCTCTTCCCACAAAACCCTTATTCTTTGGAAAGGGCAACTCTTCAAAGCCTTCTGTACTCTTTTCTACAACACTTTTCCTGCCAAGCTTGGCCCTTAATATCCCAGCTGCTTTCGACACGCAGGATCTCCAATTACTCTCATTTGTCTCCAATCTAAACTCATGGCACTTTAGTATTACATCCAGTGCCTCTTTGCATTTCTTGGTATCGCCATTACGGTTAAAAAGACTTGCAATTTCATTGGCATCCGTGTTAAAGAACAAGGGAATCAAGTTCTTCTTTTGCGCGAAGAATCTTATTTCCTCCAAGCTAAGATGGTTGAAAAAGCTACAACCGGTGACAACTATGACACCAAAGGTTACTGAGCATATAACTCGGTCAGCAATCTCATGGCTCTGATTATCTGCATACTTTGCTCTGTCAGCAATAAAACAAGCAATACCCTGAAGCTCAAGTTCTGATTTGAGCCACTTGCAGAAACGCACTAAATTCGGGTTCTGACCATGGAATCCTATATACACATCACAGCTCCTAAGTTTGGCATTGGAAGCAGGTGAAACGGAGCCCTTGGCAAACGAAATTCGAGGGACAGGGAAAGAAAAGGATATCCTGGGATCGGTTTCTGGTCCTGAAACGGGGACACAGGTGACAATCTTGAGCTTTGTGTCTGTGGGGTCATCAGAAAAATCATATCTTTCTGGAGGTGGAGTGTAGGATGTGCTGGGGACATCATCGGATAGCGAACCGCAGTATGAGACTGGTGGGGATGGGTGAGCAACTGAGGTGGGAGGAGCTATGGGAGTTTCTTGTTTTGGATTTGCAACTATAATGGGAGGAACAGTGAGGTTTTCTTGAGTTGGATTTGTAACTAAGGTGGCCCTTGGAGAAATGTAAGGTGATTGTAATGCTGAAACAAATGCAGAAGATGGAGGAGAGATGACAGAAGGGGAGTTATATGGTGATGATGTTGCTGAATTTGCTATAAATTTCTGTTGACCTGAAGGAAGAACATTGGAGAAAATGTCCTTACTCAGTTTCTTGCTGCCTGAATTTGCAATCTTGATGGTGAGGGACTGAGTATCAACAGTTGGGATCTCTTTATGAGATTGCTCTTCATCCATTATCAAGTGATGTATGAGGAGGAGTCTACTGGAAAAGCTTTGAGGAAGCAAGAAGGTAACAAAATGCTATATTTCAGTAGTTTTCAATTGACAAGAACCATATTTACCTGATTGGAATCATGAAAATAAAAACTGATCTTGTTCCTGGATTTTTGATATGGAGTTTAGTCAGTTGAAATTAATTTGTGGGGTTGGGATCGAAACACTCTTTTTCAAGAATCAGATGAATGCAACAGTAAAGACTTCTGAAAGCAGAAAGAAATCTACATGTGAATATCAGATCATTTTCTCACTGTGGGCCTCCTTAAGTCAGAACTCAGAAAGAAACTATGGAAAAACTTGAATAAGAATAGCTAAAAGGGTGTACATCTACATTGGAAACAAGAAAATCTTTACCTAATTTGATCCATGTAGCACATATTGGCTCCTCTCAAAAGAAAAAAAAAACTGGTTTTTGTTTACTTTACCTTGATTTGGTTCATTTGAAGCCAAGAAGGAAAGAGAAGGAAAACATCATTTGCTTTGAGTCTGCTACCCTAGGAATACAATCTCCATGACCCCTCTAGCTTTACAGATGGTGGAATCTAGTCTATGGGTTGGATCTATGAGGTTTTTGAACATAAAATATTACAAGAAAATGCTCTCAAAAGAAGCTGCAGATTGTAAGTGGTTAAGTGGTGTAATATTCTATGTGCTTAGTTTAATCCCTTTATCTTGGGCTTAGCCATTCTTTTTGTTTTATGTGTTGTAAGATTGCATATTTGAACTTAGTAAAAGCAGTTTTTATGCAATTACTATACTTAATAATTTTCACTCTGTCACAGAGTCCAAAGGTTGGTCAGAATGAATACAGAGAAATAAAAAGAAAGGCATTGGGAGAGTAACCAAAGACAGTGTGTGACCTTGGTGGAAATGGGGCACTAAGCTCCCCGTTGGCCATAGATTTTGAAGTTGAAACTTGAGTTTTTGGAACTTGAAATGTGTTGGAACATGCATAATCTTGTGAGTGAGGTCCCAAAAACTGACCTGGACCAAAAATATATTTGAAGATAACTTTCAAAATCTGCTCTAAAATCTATGGTCAAACACTAGCTAAGTTGCAAGGAGAATAGGGGGATTCAAAACAAGAAATGTCTCACTGAATGAATAAAACCAAATATTGCTGTTTGCAATGCAGGTTTGCTCTCTCTATTCATCTGACACAGTTTTCATTATTTGCTCTGGGAATTGGACCAAAGACCAGTCCAACTTTGAGCACTAAAAACCATCAATAATTTGAAAGTCCCTTGTCTCAATATGTGTGTGTATAGTGTTTCTCATTTCATTCCATCTTCACTTAATTTGTTACAAAGACACTTTCTATCAGCATTTGTGTACTAGTGTCCCAACTATATTCTCCAAGTGAAGTGAACTAAATTATTTCAACAACTAGTATTTGAGACCACAATTTTGAAGTACCATTATACTCCCTTCATCCCAAAATAAGTACTTATTACTTATTTTTGTTAAGGTAACACTTATTTTGTTACGGAGAGAGTAAACAGTAATAATTGAAAAGGATATTGTTTAGGAATATGCATGCACTATAAAAATGAAAGAGAAATAATAGGAAGGCAATAGATTCATCATGGGCCCTTGCTACCAGTTGGCCTTTAAAAAGGAACATTTATAGTTAGGTTAGACTAAGGATTCCACCTTTTGTACAATAAAAGCTTTCCTCCTTTAACAAGATGCTATAGTAGGATGATGGCCCCTGGCACTTTTAGTTTAGTGATCAAGATTTTGTGTGTGTTATGTGTGAGTTAGACGTACGTTATAAATTTGAATTTTATCGCAAATAAAAGGTTGATATTTAAGTGAAGAAGGACAAAGAGACTAACTTACTATCTATTAAAGTTCAAACTGCATGTCATTGACTTTCGACTTATCGCACACAAAAGGTTGATATTTAAGTGGAGAAGAATATATAAAAAGATGGCTTATTATCTAACAAGTTTCAAACCATATGTCACCTACTATAGACATGTCAAACAAATGGTTGATACTTAATTGGAGCACGATAGAGAGACAAGCCTATTATCTATCAAATTTTAGACCGTACATGCCACATTTTTTGTGTGTATAAGTTAGATACACACTACGTTTTTGATTCTTATCACAAACAAAAAAGATAGAGAGACGAACTTATTATCCATCGAATTTCAAATAGTATGATTCAGAAAACTAGTTTGACTTAAACAGGGATCCCTCTAGTTGAACTTCTGTCGGCACGTTAATTGGAAGCTTTAATTTTGAGTTTTTTTTTTTAAAAAAAATTACTTTTTCTTGGCTTATAATTAGTTTCATTTTGACTTTTGATTAAGCAAATTATTAGTAATAATTATGATGTTATTATGATTTATGAAAAGTTTAATGAAGATCTGTCATTTTAACATTTCTTAATCTTACAACCTGCCTGTTGCATGTGCACACAATACTTCTTAATTGGTGTTGGAATTTAATATACTTCTGACCCAATTTTTCTTTTTCTTTTTTCCTCTTGTAATTATGGAATCATTAAAAAAAATCATGTGCATATGGCCAAAATATTTTATGTGTTACTTAAAATATCACAACATTGAACGTGCAATCTAATAATTGCATTCATTTTTTTTTAGTGTTTCTCTTCTTTATTTTTGTTTTATCCCTTTGACAAAATTTTGGCTATGGCCAATGTTTCACTAACTAAATAGACCGAAAAAAAAAATACTTGTCAAAACGAAAGTAGGGTACACCTTGAATTAAACTCAACGAATTACATTTTTCTAAAAATGTCTCCATAAAAGTCGAAATCGATAATGAATTTGAGTGATGAATCAATACCTTTTCAGATACTTGAATATTGCCTAATTTTTCTTAGAAAAGATTTATATATTGAAAAGTAAACTATATGAAATGTCTGACTTGACTCTTTTTGTATGTGTATATCTACTATTTTTAATCTTCAAGAGAAAGTCACGATGAGACGCACGTAATTTTGGATTTTTCTCCCCCTCTATTTTACAAGCATAAACTCTTCAAAAACAAATTAAAGAAAAAAGTACAAGGGAAAAAAAAAGAATTTTTAAGTAGGTGTCACACTTAAATACTACATTAATATAAGCAATTGGAGTTATGTATATATGCATTAACCATTCCATTAATTTATTCAACTAGGGCATAACATTATTTTTATGGGTAATATATTGGAAATGGAATCCCCATTTATTTGGAATGTAATTGGATGGCAAAGTATGAACTGTCTCTCCACTACCAGACATATAATTTTAGATTGATTGGAACTAAATTATTTTGATTGAAATAGTTGAATAGTTCCATCATGATGTGCTACTAAATTCATTGAACCAATTAAAAGACAATTAAATGTATGGTGCATTGTCATTTTCCTCTTTTCTGGGCTGTCTACTTTGAATGTAACAAGTTTATCCACAAATTTGTATAATGAATCACCAACAAGGTGGTGGATGGTGAAGTCGTAAGCACTCTTTTATCTTTAATCAGAGGTTTTTGATTCGAGTTTAATTTTTCTGTATACGAAGTCGCCTTTACCCCCTTAATATGAGACTTTCCAGCACAAATTCGAATTTAATGGAGTCTCAATAAGAATATCGAACACCGAATAAAATATAAAAACAAAAAAAGAAGCAAATTTGTATATTAATCTGTTCACTTGGTAAAGCAAAAAAAAAAATTGACAAGAAGAAGAGGAGAAATATACACATATACCATCACATATTTCTATAATACTCATCCTTTATAATGAATATTTTTTTTTTTGAAATTCTTATAACATCATTTTGCTATAATAATCAAAAAGTATTCAGACAGACGAAGTTATAATGACTGTACTATATCTTTCTTGGTAGTTTTTATTTGAAAAAATTGATTTAGTACAAAAATGAAATTTAGTAAACTTATGATAACTTTGAATGCTTTGATAATGTGTAGTCATGTCACATAGCACTTGTTAATAATACGTAGTATAAATACACATATATATTTTAAATACACGAAAGGCAATTAGTGCATATGATTATGACAAAATGCAAGTCATAATCATATGTTATACATTATGTCAATAAATACTTCTTAAAAAAAGAGTAGTCATTAGTATAATTAATCTTCACCCTTTAATAATCGAGTTGCTCGACAGAAATGAATGTTGCACTCGTCTTCTTAATGAACGCAAGTCAACGATGCATAATTCTTGCTCCGCTTCTACAATCATAATTTTTTATATTTTTGTGTTTCGTTGAAAACAACATAGAATATAATATTTCAGAACAGTTAAATCATATGATAGTTATTTTTGTTATTAATAAAAGTGTTCTTTTCCTTTTAAAAAATAAAAATAAAGACGAGTATCAAAATTATGCGTACAGGCTAGATATGGCCCAAAACAATGACTTATTGGGCTTGGGAAGAAGAATGGCTGAGTTGGCCATTTGTTCGCGGGTCATCGCTTCTCGAGACAACTGTTTAATAAATGACCTTCTTTCTTATATATATAATTTATGGACATTTAGACCTCGGCTATAGATTCATTTGAGCAAACTGAATATCTTGTGAGAAAACGTTAGACTATGGTTTAAACTTTTGTAACTTATTGCAAATGTTAGGGTGACAATCTAATGCTTTGTCCGTAAGATTGACAATACATGAGTAAACATTAGGCCCGAGTCAAAAAACGTAATTTCCTAAGGGTTATATTTGGAAAACTTTTCAAATAAGGATAACAAAGATAGGCTAAAGAGGCCCAGCCCATACTGTTAACCCCTTCACTTGTCAAAACCTTTTGGGTTGGTCCAAATAATTGGTAATTACCAATTAAATTTACAAGTATTTTTGCATTTGACTTTGAAACCACTGAGAATAATATATTCAGTGTAATCATACAAATGAAGTTTAAAGAATGTGATATGTACGTAATCTTACTCCTATATTGTGGAGGTAGAGAGTCTGTTTCCGATAGTCCTTTAGGTCAAGTAAATCATATCAAATCAGGTATGAAAAAGAATACAGTAGAGATGAAGTTATGTCGAAAATAATGGAGAAAGAAACAGTAGCAACAATAAATAATATGGTAATTGAAGCAAAGAAAATAACATACTACTATAATAAAGTAATAGAAGAGTAATAATGATACTGATAGAGGAAACTAGACAATGATTGACTACCTATTAACTCTCTTACCGTTATTCTCGACCTCTACAACCTTCTATCTAGAATCATATCCTCGATAAGCTATAAATGTGTCATACTTTCTCTAATCATTTCTCCTCAATATTTGATTATACAAATTTTAATATGTGAAAACAATTATGATCGTGAATGTTATTTTATCCTAAAGAGTTTATAAAACCTATATTGCTTTTATTATAACACTATTTAAAATGAAACTTGTTTTACAACATCACCTAGTACACCTTTTTTGAAGTTTCCACATGTATCTCCACTTATGAATTGAATGTTATAGTTGAATATTGAAACTTATTTAGAATTTATTGAAAAATCATGTGAGGTCATATGAAAGCTTAGTTTTTTAAATTAAAAAATAGATAAAAAGTTGTATGATAAGAAAAAGAAAATGTTGATAGGGTGCAACTTTTATTGGAGTATTAACTATAATTTATTTGTTTGAAAATTCTCCTATTTTTTGCCCATCCTTTTCCCCAATCTTTTATTCTTCTACATTATTTAAATTCTTTTAATATTGTATTTAATTATTATCCAATTAAGTATTGAATAAAAGAACGAAGGGTTAATTACAAGCTCACTTGGTAAGCTTTTTGCCTTCCACAATTAAATTAAAAATTAATTAGATAGTGTATGGCTATGTGAATTTTTTATTTAAACTAAACTTATAAGTGCTAAGAATAACTATTAGGGGGTCGTTTTGAAGCTAATCGAAATTATGCAGGTATTAGTAATGCATGTGTTAGTTATACATGTGTTAGTTATGCAGATATTAGCTATTTTATCTTATACATCGATTCCCTACTAACTTATACATGTATTGATTATGCGTGTTTCTAAATTACAAATCAAACGTCATATTAATTTTATAAATAAATAACTCACTCTCTAATTAGCAATTAATATATGAATAAACTACCTCTTTCTATCAAACGACCCGTAACAATTATGGTAATAAGTACTCATTCATCTTAATGATTTTGAATTGAAGTTTTAGATATGAAATTACTTTGACAGAGGGCATTTTATTTCTAAAAGTGAGATTTTTCATAACGAATTCGAATTAGTCGAGCCCCCGACGAGGTACAAATTAGACAAGTAAACAGGAAGGAGGGAATAGTTATCTGTTAAAAAACAATAAAATATAGTTGTAGCAGTACCGGCGGCTATTAAAATTCCCAAATCCGTCCGACTTCTAGGGTTTCCAATAATTCCAATTCTCTTCGAATTCATCAAAAATCTGCTGCAATTCCAGCAAAATAATGAATGAAAAGGTACGCCCAGTTGCTTATATTGCTTCTCCCTTTCCTATTTTTTCGCATCTGCAATAGTACAAATTTATACAATGAACGAATTCGAAGCAAATTGAATTTTGTCGAGAAATTTTGTTTGAATTGTTCTCCATCAGCTGGAATGTTGGTTGCTTGTTCTCGATCTTGATCTGGGGTTTATAAAAAAAGGGTTAATTTACTATACAATTTTTGTTTAGTGATGGACTTGGAAGAAGATCAAAATTCAGCTAGTAAATCGGGACGGGATAATCAAAGCAAGGTAGAGAGTAATGGGTCTAGTCCTATTGGTGATAATAATAGTAGTAGTAGTAATAATTTGGATGATGTAAAAGGCAAAGGAATTGAAATTAAGGAGCTTAAATCATCTCCAGCAACTAAAGGGTTTGGTTTGAAGAAATGGAAAAGGATGAAGCGGGATACGTGTAAGGATGGGGATAGTAGTGTAAACAGTGGTAAGGTTTTGAAACGGGGTTTAGCGAGTCCGGTTGGTAATTCAGCTGGAAGGATACAGAAAAGTGATGGGTCTGTTTCGTCTACGAATGCGGTATTTAGGAATGCTGGAGTTTTGGTTGATGGATTTGGTGTAATTGGTGACTCTGGTTTGGCTATTGGGCCGATTTTCAATGCTGTGTCGGAATCAGAGAACAGTGAGGATCGGAGTAGTAGGTCTTCTACTGCAGCTAGTGCTCCAAAGGCAAGGTATGCTCCATCTGACAAGCATTGGTTGAGGAGTTTAAGTGGGAAGAGCTTGGGCACATCAGCTCAGCAACCTCATCAGGGAAAAGTTCGGGTTGAAACTAGTAAAAAGCCTAGAGGAGGAAGGGTCAAAATCGAGAAGGAAAACTCTCATTCCAGTATGGAATCTGACTCGCGAAGCTCTAATTTTCTCTTTATGCAGGGTAACTGTGCTACAAGTAATGGTACAAGAGGTGAAAGGTCAATGATTTATGATGGAGAATCCAGTGATGAAGCTCAGGACAGAGAAAGACCAATTGGTGAGGAACTTCGGGCTAGTGAAAATGTGTCACAAGAAGATCTAGCTTCTGAATCTCCATGGGAGATTAAGGAAGAGAAGAGTGAGAATCAAGGTTCATCCACTGATCACGATCCTCTGACGGAATCATTATTCAGCTTCCAAGCTGCTCAAGAAGCGCTTGCAAGAGGTACATCCTTAGTTCTTATTGAACATTTCAATTTTACTTCTGCTTAAATGATAAAGAACAATGTAAACTATTATTTGCCTCATAAATTTGTTGTACTTTACATATTCTGTATGTTGCACTAGGTGGTGTCTTTCTGGTTGAATCAATATGCTAAGAGGATGGTACTTATGTTTGACATTTGCCTATTTGGACGTCACTCAAGACATATATGCTAGCATTATTGTAAGATCAATAACATCAAGTCTATGAGTCAGTGAAATTTTTTTAGTAGGTAGCATAAATAATCCTAATATTGTGCATATGCCTACAGAATCATTTGGAGAGTGGCTATGCTTTCTCCTCTTCAAGGAGGCAATTAATTGTTTATATTGGTTATCATGCTGTAATGTGTGTGTATCTCAGACCATGTTCTTTTTTTTTCTTTTTAAAACAGCTTTTATGTGCTACTGTGAAGGCGTTGATATTTCATGTTTTTCTGTTAGCAATAAGTGGATCTTGTTGAGAATGTATTTACTGATACTAAGGCCATTTTCAACTTAAAGCATGTCCAACAAACCATTGATAAAGTTCAGTCTCATGTTCATTAGAAACAATCTACATAAGCTTATTATCTTTCTGTTTCTGTCTGGACTTGATACCACTTCCTTCTCTGACTCTCCATCGCACAAAAGTACATCTTAACTTTCTTTTATCTGCATCCAGACCTTTCATTTAAATCTGTTTTACCTGTTATAGGATGTTCTTGGGGAGTTAGAGATTGTAATTTAAAGAATTCAATTTCTGAGTGGGAAAATAAAATTAGGATATCAATCCCAGTTCCTTTTGTTATGGAAGAATTAAGGAATTTGTTATTCAGAGCTGATCTGCCAGTGTAGTAAGTTGGCCTCACAGACAAGAGAGCCATCATTATTACATTTGGGACATATGGGTGAGAAAGGCCTAACCATTTCTCAGCAAAAGAGGCCCTCTCTGCGAACAAGGTACTGGTAAGATGGATAGGCTTCTACCTCTCAGGTTTGGCGCCTTGCGTGTCTGGAACTATTCATACGAACCACACAAAACTTCTCTTTACACAAGACTGTAGATAGAACAAATCACAGAGAAGCAAAAGTCATTTTATGTGAGGTTGAGATTTGTGGTCAAATAAAACTTTGTTTCTTGCTTTTGAAGCATAAGATTGGCGGGCTTTTAGGTGCTTTGCACTCCCAGTTTAGTCATCCCTATCATTGACATATAAGGACATTTTCTTCATTTCTGTGTTAGTACTCCCGTTTAACCTCAGAAGTACATTAAAGGGAAGTACATATTATATCATATGAAGTAGTTGACCAGTTCCTGTTCTATGAATGTTCTTGTTTTTTGGTTGAGCTTTACTATGTCATATGTTTTTACTATGCTTAAAGAATTTTTACTGATCTGTGTTTACTGAATAAGTTGCGGCTTACCGAGTACATGACCTTAGATAGGAAGGTGTGGAGGGCTCGGATTAGGGTAGCCGGTTAGTAGGTAGGTCTGCTTCATACTAGCAGGTAGGGTTGCAGTGTCTTGTGCACTAGTTAGTAGTTGTAGGTCTGCTCTGGTAGTTTCGTGTTCTTCAGTTTTGTTGCTTTCTTAGAGTTTCATGTGGTTCGGGTATAGTACTATTTTGTTATAGTTTACTTCTTTGATTACCGGTTGGCCTTTTACTATGTATATCTCCTGTACTTTTATTCCGACCTCTTATGGTCCTTTTTGGTCTTGAGCCGGGGGTCTATCGGAAACAACCTCTTTACTTCATCTGAGGTAAAGGTACGGTCTGCGTACATTCTACTCTCCCCAGACCCCACCTTGTTGGATTACACTGGGTATGTTGTTGTTGTTGTTGTCGTTGTTGTATTGATTTTTGGTGGTTCACAAGCATATTCCTTGAGCTTTCTTTGTCCGTCTGCTAAATTTAATCAGATAAACCGTTGAAACATTTCTTAAAAAAAACTCGTTGAATTTCATATGCAATTGGGACTAATTTTGTTGATGTGTTTTCTTTACAGAAATTCAGAAATTCAAAGAAATCGGGAAAGATACAATCTTTGGTCATTCGCTCGAGGATGTTGGTGTACCTTCAGATTTCACTTCAGATGACTCAGATTTGCCTAGACCAAGCACATCCGTGCTGTCACAGCAGAGGGATGGTGCTCAACATTCTCTTAACTCCTTGGAGTCTGAAATGGTTAGCCTAAAGCAGAATATATTACTGTTGAAAAACAAGCTTCAGGAGGCAGCAGACCTGGTTAAATCCAAGGAAGCAAGAGTTACTGAACTTGAAGCCATTTTAGGTAGTAGCTCAAAGAGTGAAGAAGAGGCTATTGAAAGTGAGTTCGAGGGTCTCTTCAGACAGAAAATTGAAGCTGAAGTTCAGTATTTGACAATATCAACAACAGCCCAAAAGTTGAAAAGTGCAGCAGTTGATCAACTTACCCTCTTGGAAGAACAAAAGACCTTAGCTTCAGAACAAGCACAGATGGTGCACATGCTAGGAGACGCAGAAGCAAAGGCTGCAATGCTCAAAACACAAGCTGTGAAGCTGGAAAGTTACTGTGAAGATTTAGCAAGCACTGATGAGAAGCTAAAGCTACAGAAGAAAGTCTGTAAGTACAGTTCGTGTTTTTTCATACAGCTGGTGTTGTTGGCCGTTGTCATTGGTCTGTTTCTGATGCAGACGTCTCCTGATCATGCTGAACTTGTACCTACTTAGTGTTAAAGAAGTTTTTTTTCTTTTTCTTTTTCTATATTATCAACATCGTCATCATTCAATGTTGAAATGTTAGGTTAGTTTGTTTTAGATGTTTATAGATGAGCTGAAATACCTACTTTTGTCCAGTTTTTGCTTCGATAAAAGGGTGAGCCCTAGAAGTTCTTTAACCTGGTCTCATATCCTTATTCATCCAATTGTTAGCTGAGCTCTATATTCCCTTTTTCAATAGTATGTGTGTGATGAACTATCTAATGGTCTACTTGGATTATTGGAGTTGCAGAAATCCATCTACTTCGATTGAAAAGCATGATATGACATATGACTTTAGACATTTCTGGTTGAAGTTAAAGCAAAAATGGTTGAACTCTAGTCATATGTTCATGAACTTCAGGCAAAAATGATTGGATTCAAGCATTCAACCACATAGGTTGAAGTTCGTGCAGGAAAACCTGTACTTCAACCATATGAAACTTTGAATACCACTGCGTGTATGGCGTAAATGGTGATTCCAAGATCGGGTATCTATGCTTTGGCCCAACAACAGCTTAAAAAGTTGGACAAAGATTTGTCAGGCCCTAACCATGTCTCTCATCCATGACCCTTTTATAAGATGGCTAAAGTCTTGGCCCATGATAATCATGTACTTTAGTATGAAACATATTAAATATTAAAGTAGATATGATATTACAGGTAGTTGATCAGTTATCATTTTCCTTCTAAGGAATTACGTGGATGATTCGATAAATACATGTTTGTTTTGCTATCTAATTATAGTAACATCCTCTTTAATACTTGGTGTACAACCATATATTATTTCCAACTATGTTATTTGATTGGACTATAAAGCCAACATTAACAACAATATACCAGTGTAATTTCATATGTGGAGTTTAAGAAGGATAGAGTCTACGCAAACCTTACTCCTACGAAGATTAGATTAGCCAATTAAATAATAGTACTCCATAGAAAATATTTGTTAACATTGAGAACAAAATGAGCTTTGATAAAGAAAAAAGATACTAAACACCTATGTTTCGGTCTCAAGCAAGTTTTGGTCGGCTATGTGATTCTTAATTTGTTGCTCCATTTAAAACAACTTAGGGTAATAACATAATTTTTTCTAAAATCAGATTTCAGTCACACTCACACATTGAGATGCAAAGATTATTTCTGTCCTTAAATTTTACTACAATTTAATGCAATCAAAGGTCAAATCACGAATTTATAGTTACTTTTCATATAATCTTTGAATTTTTAAATTTAAATTTTAAAAATATTAAATTAATTTAATCCAATTTAGTTATAAAGATTAGTCAAATTAGTTTTTGAGGAGCAAAACATGACAACTATTTAGGGAGGGAAGGAAATATTGAAAATTGAAATATGGATATATATTAGCATTAATATGTGGATTTGGGCGGTGTGAAAAAGGGCATGAATATGATGGGATAAAAAACGCGTGAAAGAAAAACAAAACTAGTAAATGACCACTTAATTAAGGTAATTAATGACTATTTTTCCACATTCAAAGTAAAAAATTAAATGCACACGGTAATTAAAAATCTTTTACAAAGAGTTTTGGTAACTTTCATACTCCTTCACAAAACTATCCATTTAATTGGCTAGAGATTTTAGGGGGAATATATATGAGATTGAGATGTATACAACTTGAAAAGTTGAAAGTAATTTGAATTCACTAGAGTTTTCATTTGAATAGGCTACTCTTTTGAAAGTTTTGATTGGTAGTTAAAATCTTAAAAGATTGAGAATGATCTTCACCTTCTAAACATATCCAACAAAACGAATCATCAATAATTTACATAAATTGTAAAAATAAAAATAAGACTATAGTATCCCTTTTTCCCCTCCAATATAGGAGAGAAAATAATTAAAAAGATAATTAATACTTAGCATATCTGGTCTCTCGATTATAGGTAAATTCTAATTTTCGTTTTATATATAACTCCACTCAATATATTTAACCTTTAATCCGTTAAAATATGTGCTTTTAATCAATTTACGAATGAAATGTGTTATATCTAAACTATTTTTAAAAGTATCCAAAATATATAAAGTAACAATCGCTAGCGGAGCTAGGAATTTTACCTAGAGGTATCAAAATATATATAAAAAAAGTAGACACATCTAAAAAAATAAGGAGAGTCAACATATAGTATTTATATATAAAATTACTAAAATTTTAACCTACCTAAATAGTATAAGTTTTTGATGAAGCGGTGTCAATTAACTCTGCAACCGATAGCAACATAAGTTTAACATAATATATACGTGAGTAATTAAATGGCGAAATGGTTAAAATCCCTCGTGAAATAATTTGTGATTATTCACAAATAAAAATATCAAAAGAGATTGAAAATTAATATTCTTAATCAAATATTACCGAAGTTAAAAAATAAAATTAAGAAGAATAAAAAGGTGATTATACACGCTCTCTTTTTCCTACCCACGCCACTCCACAGTCAATGCCCTCTAGTTGAGAACGTGACAGTCAATTTCCACACAACTTAAGCAGTTTTACAATGACTCTTCCTCTTCTTCTTCTTCTTCTTTTATCTCCATTTTCTCCAACTTCTTCTCATTTTCTTCCTATTAATTACTCACTAATCACTATAATAACTTGTGATTATTAATCTTTCCTTGTTGGAGGCCCTTTTCTCTCTCTATGGTTTTCCTTTTCAGCTAAGCTATACCTCCTTGATTCTTGTTATTTGTTGCCTAGTTTATTTCTCCTTCCTTTGTTTTGGGGTTTTCTATCTAGTAGTTAGCTTAGCTTAGCTAAGCTAAGTTCTCCATCTACAGCTTGTAGCTAACAAATTTTTTGTTTATCATCAGGTCGTCAAATAGAACGGATTTTGTTGTTTAGCTACAGAATTTGTTCGTTGCTTGTTCTTGTTTTTCAGTAATTATGGTTGATCATCATCAAGTTGGCATGGGGACACTATGGATAAAGCTGAATATTTCCGAGAACGAGCATGTGTTAGAAGAAGATCAGAAACAAGATCAGGATGATGTTGTACTGGAACTTGGAGTTAAAGATGAAGACGAAGATATTGAAGTTGAGATTCCAACAAAAAATAATGATGATAGGAGGAGGATTTGTCATGTGTGTAACAAAGGATTTGGCTCTGGTAAAGCATTGGGAGGTCACATGAGAATTCACGTTCAGGGTTCCAAAAAGCAGCTCCTCCTCCCTGTTAAAAAGTCGAAAACACTCGTTGACAGGTGCTACAAGAAACGAATATTACAACAACGAGATGAACAACAAGACGAAATAGATTTAGAAAATCAGTTGTTACCAACTTGTTCAATCTGTGGTAAGAATTTCCCGTCAATGAAATCCTTGTTTGGGCATATGAGGTGTCATCCTGAACGGGCATGGAGGGGAATTCAACCTCCTAATTTGAAATCTCGCGATGAGATTGATAGAAAAACAGCTTCTGCTACTACTGTTACCGTACCTGGCTGGTCAGTAACAGCTAAGCGTGGGCGTAAGCCCAATGCTGAAGAAGCCACCATCTCAGGATCAAAGGACGATGAGCAATTGCACGATGCTGTTCATCATCTTATGCTTCTAGCCAACGGAGATTCAGTCGAGTCAGGCCTTACTGGAGGCAGCAGCAGCAATTCTCTTACATCCAAACCTGAAAATAACGAATTTCCCCGTCATGTTACAAGGAAGAGGAAGAAGAAGAAGTTGAAATTTCTGGATTCCGTACAAGATTCTTCCAGTCCAACTTCAGCAACTGCGGCGACGCCTGAAAAGTTCAAGTGTAATACTTGTGGAAAAATCTTCGCAACTCATCAAGCACTTGGTGGGCATAAATCAAGCCACAATAAGTTCAGAATGGTAATTCAAAACTCCGATGTTACCAGTGAAGAAGCAGCTGCTAGCAGCTCAAAGTTACCCGGTGAATTCATCAGCCATACAACTACGGGAGGAAGAAGAATTCTGGATTTTGATCTCAATGAATTGCCCCCTGATCATGAAGATGAACTCTCTGGTAATAATCATGAGTACTTTCCATTTTTTACAATTTAACAATGTATTAGTCTCGAAGAAGAGCCTCGGAGCAACAATAAAGTTGTTTCCGTGGTGACTTATAGGTCACTGGTTCAAACCGTGGAACCAATCGACCCTTTCCCTGATGATCCTGTGTGAATACGAGATGCTTTCTGGACCGGACTGTCATCAACAACATATTAGTTTTAGTTTATATATTACTTTTAAGTTTCTAATCATTGCTAAAGTCCTTAGTAATTAACCATCTTGGTTAACTTATATCTTTCTTTTACTTACTCTATCTTTTTTCATTTTTTCCTAGTTTAATTAACATCCTTAATGTGGTGTTTTGAAGTACTTGGGATTTTGTTGTTTATCTTGAAGGGAAGCACGATTGTCCAACAAGCCTGCTGAAAACACCAAATGTATATAAATATGTACAAGATTTCTTGGTTTAATTTCCAGTTTGACCAGTGTACAGAAGATTTTATAATTCTTTAGTTCTGATTTCTCTGTGGCTGCTTCTGACTGTTTTTCCTTGAGCTGAGGGTCTACTGGAAACATCTCTCTAGCTCTGAGGTAGGGGTAAGGTCACGTATACTCTACCTCCCCGAACCTCACTTTGTGGGACTATGTATACATTGTATAGCTTTGATGGCTACTCTCTCCGTTTGCCTTTTCCTTTTCGAGAGTTAATTCAACTAATTTTCGAATGAAAAATATTATTAAGTTGTATTTCTATATAATGAAAAGTTGTCTTTTAAAATTCTGGTCAAAATTCACATAGTTTGAGACTTTGAAATTTGAATCTTGATAAGTGAAAAAACCACATAATTTTGGGAAAGAGGGAGTAGATGGTTGTGATTTTCAATCTGTATGCTTCATAGATTTGAAGTCAAATTTTGCCATTTAGCCTGATTTTGGAAAAAGAGAAGTTGAAGAACATAGAAGATTAAAGAACTCCTCAAAGACTAGGACTCTAAACTTTGCTTGCAAGTATATAACTGAAAAAACAAGAAGGTGAGAATCCGGGTGAAGTTTGTTTACACCCCCGAACTTTGCCTTAAAAATCAAACACCCTTCTCAATTTTGAACAATAATCATTCTCCCCCTTTATCCTAATTGAATTTTTTAAATGCCTATTTTGCCCTTGTATTATCAAGCTTTATATCCTTTTTTAAAAAACTTTTTTGTAATCACAATTTTTATTTTTTAAAATCTATATAACATATGTTGTATAAATAAAATAATATATATATATATATATATATATAATTTCTTAGATGAAAAAGAAAAGTGAAAAATACTAATTGAATATGTAAGTTAATGACATTTCATAATGAAATAAATGAGCAAAATAAAAAAAAATATTAATAATAATCAAAACTCTAATATCTAATTATACAAGTAAAAATAACAGGTAATTATAACTTTATAAATATATTTCAATGCATATATATAAAATTAAATGATTGTTGTTTATAAATTTTAAATTATAATTTAGAAAATATTTTATCATTGACAACCAAAACTCATTTATCTATGTAGACATTAGAGAATAACAGAAAGAGAACGAAAAAAACATGCATCTATATACATAATTACATATAGACATACATGCCCGTTTGACCATAAGAATTTTTCACTATTTTTCAAAAAATTATTTTACTTTAAATTATTCAAAAAAAATATTGTTTGGCCATAAAATTTTCAAATACAACTTGAAGTTGTATTTGAAAAAGTGAAAACACCTAAATACTTGTTTCGTGTTTTCACTTTTTAGTTGTATTTAACATTTTGAATACTAAAAAGTCTTTCAAAAAAGGTATGGCCAAACATAACTCCAACTCCAAATTTTTTAAATAAAGTAATTTTTTTTTCATGACCAAACGCCCACTTAATGCATATAATATAAAAAAATCAATCATAAAAAATAGCATTAGATTTTGTGATTAGTTTGTAAAAGGATTATTTTATTAATAATGTTAATGAATTTAACTAAAAATGGTAAATACCTAGGTTAAGAAAAAAATATATAATATAAAAAAATATTACATAAATAAAAAATTAAAAATGTTAAGGGTAAAATAGATATTGCATAGGATAAAGGGGGGAGAACGATTATTGTTCAAAGTTGAGGGGGGTGTTTGATTTTTAAAGCAAAGTTAGGGGGTGTAAACGATTTTCACCCGTGAGAATCCTTAATGAATTAGAATTACTCCTTCCGTCTCATATTATTTGTCACATTTTTTTTCCGAGAATCAAATTAATTTTTTCACCATATTTGATATTAGAAAAATTGATTTACTTGAGTTAAGGGTCTATAGGAAACAACCTCTCTACCCCCCACAAAAATAAGGATAAAATTTATGTACACCCATCCTCCCCATATTGATCCCATCCTTTTTACTCCCTTGATAACTGAGCCCTCAACCCTAGAATTGAAGATGAGGAGTGCTTACCATCCGAGCAATCCACCTTGTGATTCATTGACTCAATAAATAGGTCAATTCGAAAATCAGAAAGAACAGAAAGGGCACCGTAAGTCACGGCTTGGGAGGGGGAGGGGGAGAGGAGGTCCTATAATAGACTACTTAAGGGAAAAACCAAAAACATAATAACCACCGACAAGGGTCGGGTAGAGTGGTAAGTACTCCTTCATCCTTAAACAAAGATCTCGAGTTCGAGATTTATACTTAAAATTTTAGCTTTTAAGCAGGGATTAATTAACATACATTCTTAGTTTCTCATCTCATCAAATTACCCTACTATATAGTTTAATGTAATTGCTCAGTACAAATAACACCAGACCAAGTTCAAAATTTAACTTTTCCCCTGATCAAGAGAAAAATAAGTGGAGGGTTGAAGAAAATAGATGCACTCAATATTTACACTAAACTATATAAGTATAACAACTTACCATAACTAGCTAGCTAGTGTGTAATAGCCTGGTTGGTCAAATTTCTAAAAAGTTCAAAATATCTTTTTAATTTCTTTTTAAAAAAAAATACTTCATTTAGAAAGTTGAGGTGTGTGACCAAAATTTTAGGAGGAAAAAAAAAAGTATTTTTGAGTTAGTACAAGAAACTACTTTTTAGAATGCAAACAAATTACAAAAGATTTAAGAGGAAAAACAAAAGGTTAAACACCTGTTGGGAAAATGAAGAACTTGCATGGTAGCCTTTTTGTCTACTACTTTAATTTGTTCATACATTTATAAATTATACACTTGTATAGTTGTGACTGTTGATGTGCCATAGATAAAAGGGAGCAAATAAAGTCATTTTCCTTTTTGATAAGAGTATAAAGAGGGAATGCTACAATTACAATGTAAGGTAAGGCAAGAAAACAAGTGTAAGTTCCAACTGTTTCCTCCCCACATTCTCGTGACTATAATATATATGAAAACAGCATCCCAATTTTTTTCCTTATAATCATTTTGACTTTATATATCCCTAGTTATTTTTTAGACTTAAAAATAGATAGTAAATACTATTGGAAATTTCAACTATATTAATATATCACGCACATACACATTTTTACTCACATGCATAATAGTTGAACAGTTGATGCAATGAATATATACATACATGCATCCGCTGGTTGTAGCAATGACGGAGTTAGGATTTTCATTAAGGGGTTCAAAATATAAAAAAGTAAACACACAAAGAAGTGGAAGGGGAACCCAATATCTACAATATATACAATAATATTCTTTTTATTAATGTATAAACAAATATAATTTTCCACTGAAGGAGGTTCAAACAAACCTCCTAGGCCCTACTTGACTCCGCCCCGGGCTTGCAGTATATAGTCATCTTCTAAAGCTAGCTCATATTTTCTTGATCAATTAACGTGAATCCCATTTTCATAGAAAGCCAAATTGGTTGTCCTACTAGTTTTAACTCAGGGATAAACAGTCTCTATGCCTCCACACGGTAGGGATAAGGTCAACATATATGCCATCTTTCTCGAAATCTTACTTGTGTGGGGTTATATTGAGTATGTTGTTGTTGTTGTTGATATTAAGCTAATGATAACGAACTTTGAGTAATTTTCAACAAGGTTTCCTTGTAAATTCATATTCAGAAAGCTAATGATTTCCAAAAGAGAAACAAAATTTAATACTAGCAACAAGTTTTGGGGAGATTCAACGTATTTCACTTGGCCATGAAAAAGTAAGGGGGTCGTTTGGTACTACGGGGATGGGATAACAAAAGTTACTCCGTGAATCGGAATATCTCATGAGATTAATTATCCATCATTTATTTGGGATTATCTAATCCCTTCATTTTAATACAAATAATGAAATAAATAATTCGTGGACTAGTTAGTTTATACCTCTAACAAAACGCAAAATAAAATAGTCCTGCATTTAATTATCCTGAAATTGGTATTATCCCTTATTCCGCATACCAAACTACTCGTAAGAGTCTTAACTTTAAATATATTTTCTTAACTGAATTTCTGTTCTCATAACAAACACATCCTAGAAAAGAAAGAACGTTTAATATTGATGCTTTTGTTCTAATAAGCCTTCATTTTTCTCAAGATTGCTTTGTTAATTAGAGAGCACGTTACTTCAATACGAGATTATGAGTGTATATTTAATTTCGTATACCCTTAACACAACTAAGAAGAAAATTTGCACGAACGAAGCAAAAGAAAAACAGGGATAGTACTAATAATTCTTTGGCACTATACAAATGAAAGCTACTGCATATCATTACAAACAAAGCCACATCAATTTCACATAAAATCAATACAAAAATAAGACAACAACCTTCTTTTTTGGTTTACCCAAAGAAACTGGGATCATATCCATTGCTGGAAGTAGCAAGAATATAATAAGCAACAATATGTCCAATAGATCCCCAAGCAAGAACATCAACAATATTGAAGCCAACTGGATCATTCGACTTGAGCAAACTTATGTACTCCTTAGCCCTAACATCTCCTGCCTCAAAATGCGAAATCCCGTTCTGGGACGGCACCTGTTTGGCCATATTTTCTCTCTGGAAATTGAAGAAGACGAACCTTCCCAGAAAAAGTGAAAGGCCAGTGCTCAAACTGATGACAATTGATGGGTTCAGCTCAGCTTTCACACCAAGATTTTGGTTTTTTTTGGTGATGGGTTTGAAGGTTGTGGGTTTGTGGAGAAAGAGGGATGAGTCAGTGGGTTTGTTGAGTGGTCTGAGGCCTTGGAAAGTGGGTGCAGAAAAGAGAGCTGAAGCCATTTTTGAGATGTGTGGAGGTTAGAAGGGAAAGGATTTGGAATTGTTGTAGATGCAATTTGCAAATTTGGGTTGTGTAGGGAGTATATGTGGATAGTGGGGATTGGGGGAATTGGAATATCTAAAAAGATAGAAGTGGGAATTGGATTTGGAAATGAGTGTGGGGGAATGAAGGGAAGTAGATTTTTGAAGGTGAGTTGGCTTTGGTTTATTGGTTGTTTGTGGATTAGAGATCCTTGAAAGTTTGAAACCCAACCTTTTTCTTTTCTACTAAGCATAATAGTAACAAAAACATATTCCCAATTAAGGGTTCGGTGAGGATAGAGTATACACAGACTTTATTCCTATTTTGATAGGTAAATATGATGTTTCTGACAGACCCGCAAGCTCAACAAAACATATTCTCAAATGAGTTTAAGTTATTATTTACATCGCCAATATTATAAATTTTTATATGATCAGATTATTTTTACTTCTTCTTGATTCATAGTTTCATTTTATGTACAACAATAACATACTCAGTATAATCCCACAAAGTGGAGTCTTGAGAGGATAAAATGTACGCAGACCTAACGTTTACCTCAAAGATAAAGCGGATGTTTCATGGTTTCGTTTTATGTAATTATCCAATATTTGAAATTCACTCACCAGACTAATCAAAATCCGCGCTAGTATTAAGGAGGAATCACTCGATATAAAAAAATTCTCAATTCTCACAATTTAAATTCGAGACCGTTGGTTAAGGTTGGAGAGGTCTCATATGTACCACTCAAAGATGAATCCAGAATTTGAAGTTTATGCAATCCTACAATGACCGTAAGTTAATATAATAACATAAATTCACGGTCAAATATAGATATATAATAGATTTGCATATGTAGATACAATCATACAAAAGCTATTAGATTTACGTAAATCCATAAATGACACTCTAGATCAGTCCATAGTCCAAGAGCTCAAGTCACATATTTGTTCCAACACATCTCTTGGTACCATTTGATAGTCGATTGTAGCAAGTTAATTACTCCCTCCATCCTAATTGATGTGAAGGTGTTTGACGGACATGAAATTAAGAATGAAAGGAAAACTTCTAAAATTAGTTATCAATTTTTGCATGACTATAAATCATTTCGTTAAGAATAAAACAGAAAGTTTAAAGAGTTTCTAATACCGTAGCCCCGTATTCCTCCTTCAAGACACTTAAAAGGTCAAGAAAGGATGACATAGTAAGCCATATGCTTAACAAGGACAACACAAATCAATTGTGACAAATTCAAATCAATTGTTAAAGAAGGTCACACTGGTTGGCCTATGCTAAAGAACACACTCGGTTGTATCGTTCAAATGACCGGAGACTGTCTAGCTTTCTGTACATCACTCACTCCATTCTACATCTTCTGTGCGTAAAATTTCTTATGGAACCCACAAATAGCGGGATACAACAAATATATACCTAAATCCACTTCTACCTCTGCTGACTATGTGTACTGGTGCAGCCTGCAAAGCGCTCATATTATTGTATCAAGGTATGAATAGTTGTGTCGTCGTCCAAACTCAAGGAAGCTACCATATGTGCGATCCCACACGCCAATGAAAAGGGACTCTGTATCGGGACTAAAAGACACTCCTGATATCTCACCGAAGAAATCAATTTCTTGCTCCACCTCGTATCCATTTTTTACATCAAAAACGTGGACAAAATCTGCAGGCTCTGCCATAGCCATGTATCTGCCATCAGACGTGTAGCGGATTGACCGAATAGCTCCAAGGTTACCCTTCAAAGCAGTGACTGACTTGGACAAGTTCCGAATATCCCATATTCTGCACGTTTTATCCTGGTTCCCAGTTGCAAACGTTAGGCCATCGGGATGCCATGCTGTTGCGAATGAGTAGTCCAAATGCCCACACAAAGGAGCAACATCCTGTGAACAATGGATTTTGTTATAGGACCACCCGTCTACCTCTTATTATACTAATACTTCGCGGTGCAGTACGTTTGAGATGTGAAGACATACCTTTCCATTCCTGGAATCAACCAATATACCTTCAGGACTATCCCCAACTACTATGAGAAGCCTTCCATCAGGGCTGAGTGATGTATGCTGTGAGCATAAAAAGGGGACTTACGTCAAAACGAAATGTATACCACTGAAAGATAGTTGTATCAAGATAGGACATGCGTCAAAAAGATACTATAAACAAAGTCCCCTGAAATAAAAGAATCCAAGCATGCTAACGACATATGTTATATCTTCATTGCGAGCAAAACATTTCGCCATAGAAACAGCTAAAATCAGACCATTTTAGAACAGCTGCCTCATCACAGCTGGTATGCACGAGTCACATACAAAATCTACCAACATATAGCTCAGTAATATAATATATTCTCAGTAAATATCCATTCCAAAAAACAGACATAGACTAGTCGAATACAGACTTACATTCACTGGCCAGGGAAAACGGAAATGGTTAGACAGTTGAAATTTCTCCAAATCGAAATCTCTAACTCCAGAATCATTATTTGAAGCTATAAAATGAAGTGCACCGCTGCAGAGAAAGACATCTCATTTAGCTTCATCCTCACTAAGAAAAGAAAGTTTACCCTTATCCACCAAGAGCGAGAGAGAGAGAAAGAGTGCAGGTTCAGGCAATAAGCAAGATGATGCAATACCTGGCAGAGTTGTTAATCTCAACAGCAGTGGTAATGGCATCATCGTCATATGATGTCCGAGAACAAAAGCAAACTCCAGGCTTATCTAAATACTGCACATAATTTTAAAAATACATAAGCTTCTGCATGTTTAGCAAATTTGATGGCAAAAGCTAACATTCAAGCAAGAAAACACAAAAAGGTAGTCCGAAAAAAAATGGCAAGGACGTTGACAAACCTTGCAGATAAGTTCTCCTCGAATTCCACCAGCAACAAGCAACTTATCTTTCACAGCAAGAGTGCTTACTTGGGTCTGCGTAAATCCCTCTAAAAGGCTTTCAGGATGTTTCTAAATAGAGAAGAGAAAACGAAAGGAGTGAAAAGGAGGTCCTAATCAAGTTAGACTACAAATATGTTAAGTGAATTTGATGAACAAAAATACATACCTCCCGTGGCGCTACATGCCCTGATAAATTGAGAACTTCAGTTCTCGCGCAGGTCAATGATGACCAATGAATGACAGAAAAATGTGACATAAGGTACACATCATGCTTAGAAGTTGCCCAGACCAAATTCCTCAGCTATGTCGCAAAATTTGAAAAAAGAAAAGAAAAAGAATAGACGGATTATTCTCGTTATATAGCAAAATAAAAGGCACTTGACAGAGAATATGCAATGAAAAAAACTTTAGAACAGCTTTGCTCTCGGCAAATAGTGTTATATCAAGCAATTGAGTACATAGACATAAAGGCATAACTAATCCATTTGCCGACTCCATTATAGTCAGAGCACTTATGCTCGGACCAAATCCATTTACAGTTTCACTGCTGTTCACGCTCAGTTAGACATTTAGATTTATTCCATTATTAAGAATGTTATCTTCAAAATGCTGTTCAACTTATCTCTAAGTAAACTCCTAGTTTCTTGAACACAGTATAAAAAATAAAAGGGCTGACAAAGCTCTGAATTTACCTGGAAGTGAAAGATCGTTGATTTAACAGATCTTGAATTACGTCTGAAATCATAGTATAAACCCTCTTTCTTTGTGGTTTTGTACTCCTGTCGACATGCAAAAGGGTAAAACGACACCAAATCAACATTGGTTTCAACATTTTTTCATCTAAACCAATTAGGAAGTAATTAAAATACAAGCCTATATTACCTTCTCTGATGTCTCTCCAGTTTGAGGAATATTTTCATAGTTCTTATACTGTTCTAGTCTTGTTTGCCTATATTTCTCCCTGGTTTCGCTAAGCCTTTCCCAGGGGATCCCTTGAATGTCTTTGCCATTCCTTGCCTCAGCAGCCGAAGTATCTTGCGTTCTATTATTCTGTTCCAGCAGAAGAAGAAACAACTCAATAAAGTTTAAACATTTGAAGCAGATCGTACTATAATATTGATACATCTAAGGCATGTACAAATGCAACAATTAAATTTTTATAATGAATTAACAAACCATGTAGTCATCATCCTCATCTACGTCCGAATCAAAGCCACCCAAGTTGCCTTGGAACTCATCTACATCCAAATCAAAGCCACCCAAGTCTATGCCTTGCAACTCATCTGCATCCGAATCAAAGCCATCCAAGTCTATGCCTTGGAACTCATCAATAAAATCATCTAGTTCTTCCATTTCATGTTCATCAGCCACGTAATCAGCATCATCTCCTTGTTGATCGGACATGTTACACCCCAACTAAATGATCTAAAACACAAAATCATGAATGTTAACTATAACAATTAACAACAACACACCCAGTGTATTCCCACCGGTAGGGTCTGGGAAGGGAAGAGTGTACGCAGACCTTACCCCTACCTCATATAGATAGAGAGGTTGTTTCCGGAAGACTATCGGCTCAAGTAACACATAACAAGGCAGTTTGAAAATGACAATACAGAGGTAAAACAAAGTAAAGCAGAATAATGCGATAAACGAAGCAAAAAAAACTACAACAATAATGCTAATACTATCTACCCACCAAGCCTACCCCGCAGGAGAGTGAAACAACATTCAACTACCTTCTACCCTAATTCGTGACTTTCATATCCTCCTGTCTATGGTCATGTCCTGGTAAGTTGTAGCTGCATCATGTCCTGTCTAATCACTTTTCCCAATACTTCTTCGACCTTCCTCTACCCCTCTTTAAACCTACCCTTCCCAACCTCTCACCCGGACATCTGCGCATCTCCTCTTCACATGTCCAAACCATCTCAGCCTCGCCTCCCTCATCTAGTCCACCACAGAGGCCACTCCGGAATATGGAACTCGCAAATTAACTATATTCCAGAATTAAATATGGTACCAATCTACAGATAATCAAAAAGCATCTTAACATTGAAATATCGCACAACATCCATTTAAAGAAAGACACATTTAATTTTGACCTCCTGTTGCGACATGGCTGCAAGACGAGTATGGAAAACACGTAATGGATCTCCTTATCACGTTTAAAATTCGAAAGGTGTTTCTTTCTTATCAAGTAGAAACTTTTAAAGGTAATGGGGGACGAGCAGACTGATGACCATTGAAAATACACAACACATACTCAATCTGCTCATGTAGTTTGATAAAATAACTAGACCTAAGCTTTTTACAGCGAAACACGAACGAGTACAAGAGGTTCAGCCTAAACTATGATTGCTCACAGTAGTTCAATAAAGCAAATACAGGTTTTAAAAGTTGTTACAATTAACAAGTACTATAGCTCACCCTAAAACATAACACAACAAGACCATACAACATGTTTTGAGAAAAAGCAATTCCATGTTTAACAAAAAGAGTACTGAAACTTTTGTCACCCCTACTGAACCATGTGAAATTTACAAATTTAAGCTAAATATTCCTGAAAACAATTTTTTTTTTCAAAAGGAACATTGGGATGACATATTACAACTTTACAATTGTGCAATCGACTTACAATAAAATTCCCAAAGGAGCAGGCAGAGTCTAGCTCAAGCACAGAGATTGTTCTGACAGTATAAGCTAAATCAATTCGACAAAATTCAACTGATAGTATAAAGTATAAACAACCAGATGAATGATAACACCAAATTACAATGTGAAATAACCATAATAAACCTAGCATTCGACACAATTATTTGTCTTTTCCTATATATAAAAAAAAAAAGAGTTAATGGTCAAAAAAAAAACTCGAGGTATTCTAGTTTATTGAGTTTCATAAGAACATCAGGTGTGCAATTTTCTTACGTGAACTATTTATTATAATACAATTCAATTATCAATTGTCCACTTTTCTTCGGGTAATATTTCACGTAGGTAAGTGAATAAGTGATAATTGAGTTATGTTTTGATAAATAATTGGTGATAGTTCAGATACGAAACTCACACACTCGATGATTCATGTATAAAACTCAAATATTGAAATACTTTTAGACGTATTTTTCACCTTGTCAATCTAAAAAAACATTGTGCAGAGAAGACAGAGGTAAAAGAATTGATAAATTTCTGACCCTGGAGGGAAAAAGAGCAGAGACGAAAAGATGATTAAGCTCCTTTGCTTTGTCTTAATCTCGAATCTCCGAATTCAGTAATCGGAAAGGATTAAGCATTAAGCAATAAAATTAAAATAAGTTTAGGGAAAATTAAAATAGGTTTCGAGAGACATAAAAAATATCAATGTCGGTTAGTCTCAATATTCTATTTGGGTCGTTTGGTGTGAGGAATAAAAATAAATAATTTTGGGATAAAAAGTAATCTCAAAGATAAAATTAATCCTATGATAACTTGTTCTCCACCAAACAACCCCTTGGAGTATTTTTTTTTTGTTACCCTTGCTGATTGGTACTAGTATTCGTCCACACTTAATATTTTTATATTACTATCATATACGAGAGGCTTGACAAGCAGCTGGGGTTGTCTTGCTAGCTTGTAGATCAAGCCTCATTTTGATATTTATTCTTCATTTTAACTTGTTTATTTTATTTTTTAATTTATTATATATTTAAAAATTATATAAAATTGATTATAAGTATAATAATTAATAGCTTAAAATATTTGAAAGATATAATAAAAATTTGATTGACTCACGAAATTCTATTGGTGTCACTTAAATTGAAACAGAGAAAGTAACATGTATTATTTGAAAATAACATAAGAAGTATCATAAATCACAATAAAATGATATATAAAAATTTAATTAACTCTCCCAAATCTATTAATGTCACATAAATTGGGACAGATGGAATGACATATTATTTAAAAATTACGTAGAAAGTACTATAAATCACAAGGATTAACAACTTAAAATATGTAAAACTTTATAAAAAATTTGGTTAACTCTCCAAATTTCATCAACAGTGTCACATAAATCGAGACAGAGAGAATATCATATATTATCTTAAAATTATGTAAAAGTATTATAAAATCACAATAATGAATAACTTAAAATATTTTTAAAAAAAATACAAATATCTAAAAGCTATACAAGAAATTTGATCGAGGCAAAATTTAGCTATGAAGCCTCATTATTGTCTATAAATATTACTCCCTCCGTCCATCTTTACTTGTCCACTTTTTTATTTTGGGATGTCCAGCAATACTTGTCAAGTTTATAAAACCAATAGATAATTTATTTATTACTACTTATTTTACCCTTAGCAATAAATACAATTCATTATCTAATGCATTTTTCAAAGTATTAACTTTATTATATTCAAAGGGTAATATGATAAAATTATATTTATCATTTACTACTTGTTAATTCTTGTGCCAATAGGAAAGTGAAAAAGTAAAGATGGACTGACGGAGTAACTATTTTTGAAAATTTTACATAATATTGTAACTGCCTTATTCCTAATCCTAGTAGGAATAGACTAACTATTCACTTTTTTCCGTTCTTATAAATAAAGCCAGCCGCTATTCAAGCCCTCTCTACTTGTCCCTCACAAAACCCTCTTTCCTCCCTGCTCACCGGAAAATTCATTCGCCGGAAAATTCATCCTCCGCTATGTCGGTGATGATCGTGACAAGTTTGGGGGACATGGTAGTGGATTTGTTTACCGATCGATGCCCTTTGACGTGCAAAAACTTTCTGAAATTATGCAAGATAAAGTATTACCATAATTGTCTCTTTCACACAGTTCGGAAGGATTTCACAATGCAGACGGGAGATCCAACCGGAACGGGATCCGGAGGAGATTCGATATACAAGTTTTTATACGGTGATCAGGCTCGTTTTTTCGGTGATGAGATTCATTCAGACTTGAAGCATTCAAAGAGGGGAACTGTAGGCATGGCTAGCGCTGGTACTGGTGAGAAGAATCTAAATGCTTCTCAGTTCTATATCACGTTACGTGATGATCTCGACTCACTTGATGGGGAGCATACTGTTTTTGGAGAGATTACAGAAGGATTTGACACATTGAATAGGATAAACGAAGCTTATGTTGATGACAAGGACAAGCCTCATCAAAATATACGAATCAAACACACTTACATATTGTATGATCCTTTCGATGATCCTTCCCAATTAGCCGACTTGATTCCAGATGCTTCACCTGAAAGAAAGTCTAAAGATGAGATTGATGATGATGTTAGACTAGAGGATGATTGGATGCCAAAGGATGAGGAATTAGGTGTTCGTGAAGAGAAGGAAGCACACTCCCGAGCAGTAGTACTTGAAAGCGTAGGGGATATTCCTGATGCGGAGATGAAACCCCCTGACAATGTGCTCTTTGTTTGTAAATTAAATCCGGCAACTGAAGAGGAAGCATTGTATATAATCTTCTCACGCTTTGGAACCGTGACATCTGCAGAAATAATCAGAGATCACAAGACTGGGGATAGTCACTGTTATGCTTTCATCGAGTTCGAGGACAAGGAGTCCTGTGAGCAAGCATATTTGAAGATGGATAATACTCAAATTGATAATCAAAGGATACACGTTGATTTCAGTCAGAGTGCAGCAAAGTTATGGTCCCAATATCGACCTAGAAACCAAAGAGGCAGTGGTTGCTCCAATTATGGTTCCGTTGATGCCGAAGACAACAAGCAGCATGGCGGAGATGGTAACTCAAAGTACTCGAAATTTCTGAGAACAAGAAAGCACAAAGGGAGAAAACACCGGCAAATAACAAAGCCACGTTAAGGCTGGTCAAATTGATTCAATTATGAGCATATAACAATGTGTAATCAGGTGAAATTAGAGAATGAAGATTCCTGCAACATCTACCTTTCTTCTGCATTTACTTCATTTGCTTCAACTAGAAATTAAACCATCAAAAGAACCAATATTTAGCCAATTTGATTACAAGAGTATCTAATTAAATAAAAGCACTTACATAGTTAGGTCCATACTCAACTTGCACATTCATCATATCAAACAATTAATTTCAACAACTAATTGCTAGTATTGCAGCTCCTCCTTGAATAAAGTAACATAAAAGAAACTTAGTTTGCAGAAAGATCTCCAAAGCATTATTTTAGACACGAAGGTTTAAATATGATCCCCAAAGCATTATTTCACATGTATTAGTAATGCAATGAGTTCTAATACATGCATTTACATAGTTAAAACACAACTGTCCCTCAAAACTTTTTCCACGTCCTTTCCACCATATTTGTGAAGGGTATATTTGTAAACTAATATTTTAAAAAGAAATTATGCAATGTAAGTTATTTTTAATACACCAAACCAAACATTGCATAAGAAAAATCTCAGCATAACTAATATAAACATTATTAATATACCATATTCTGCATTATTCTTATACACCCTGCCAAACGATCCCTACATGTGATAGTAATCCTAGTGGGATAAGGCATAGAAAAACCTTCTAGCAAAATTGTCCGTCACCACCAAAACTATGTGAGGGCCCTATTACATATTCAAACTTAATTTTTTCCGTATTATTTAATCCCTAAACTATGTGGGATAAATGCACTTTTGCACTAATTTTTGTATCTATGAAGTTGCATCACTCGTTTTGATCATATTTATAAAATTATTCTTGAAAACGCACATGCTTCCTAAAGCTGTTATACTTGTAAAGTTGGTATTTTGAACAAACTTCCTTTATTTACTTGGTGTATAAAACTTGCTAGTTATTGTTCTTGCATGTCATCGAATCAAAACTAGACTAATTGAATAAAAAAAAACTGCATCAAAACAACAGCCAAAACTAGGTCAAACATATAAACAACAGAAAAAATTAAACTAAAATAATTCAAGGAATATGGAAAAACTAACTTAGAAAGAATATTAGAACTCTCACCTAGTTTAGAAATATAAATAATACAAAAAAAAAGTTAAATGAATTAATAAAACCCTCGTATAATGTATAATTGACAATTTTTTCATGCCTTATTACTAATCCTACTAGGACTTAAAGTGATTTACCCTTTCACCGCGTTACCCTTTTTCCTTTTAATATCATGGGCGCATCGCGGGTACGTATACTAGTAAATATATACAGCCTCTATTTTGGCCTTGTCTACTTGTCCCTCACAAAACCCTCTTTTGCTCCCTGGAAAATCAGTCCTGTTCCGCCTCCGATCCATCGTCATTCCAATGTCGGTGTTGACAATCAAACATACTGACATATTGGTTGATCCTTTTGCCGATCCTTGCCAATTAAGCTACTTGATTGATGTTGATGTTCGACCAGAGGATGAGGAACTAGGTGTGCAAGAAGAGAAAGAAGCACGATCCCGATCAGTAGTACTAAGGGACCTTCCTTATAATGCTGAGATAAAACCCCGTGACAATGTGCTCTGGGTTTATAATTTGAATTCGGTAACCGAAGACGAAGACCTGTATACAATCTTCTCACGCTTTGGAACCGTGACCTCTGCTGAAATTATTAGAGATGGCGAGACTGGGGATAGCCACTGTTATGGTTTCATTGAGTTCGAGGACAAGGAGGCGTGTGACTTTGCATATTTTAAGATGGATAATGCTCTAATTGATGATCGAAGGATACACGTTGGTTTCAGTCACAGTGTCGCAAAGTCATGGTCCCAATATTGAACAAGACAGAAAGAAAGCAGCATGGCGGAGATGGTAAGGCTGATAGATATTCGTTGAAAGATTTTGAGTTACAGTTTTAGCTGTTAAACCTTTTTTTTCCAGATTCAGTTATGCTTACTTTGGCATTAACAACCTTTTAGTAATGTTTTTATTGCTTTCTTTTGCTTCAACTAGAAATACTAACAACTAATTAAAAAAGAACTTGCATAGTGAGTCCCAATACTCAACTTCCACATTCAACAACAACAATATACCTAATACTCTAACGGCTGCAGCTGAACCAGTAAGGCCATGAAAATCCTAATACTCTAATGTTAGTAGGATAGAGGCACTACAATTCTGTAAGATCAAACAGGAAGTGATAAACTTCCCAGAATACTTTTCTGGATTAAGGTGAATGCAGTAAGAGAACAGAAAATTTTATCAATTGGTGACCTGTGACCACTTTCTGTCTTTCAAATGACATGCTTTCTGCATTATTTCCAACAACAACGTACCTAGTGTATCACAAAAGTGGGATCTGAGGAGGGTGGTGTGTACGCAGCCTTACCCTATCTTGTGAAGGTAGATAGACTGTTTCCGTTAGACCCTCGGTTCAAGTAAAGCATATCAAAATCAAGTATGAAAAGGAAATACAATAGTGAAGAAGTCATTCTGAAAATAATTTCTGCGTTACTTCCCATTAAGCTAAAATGCTCATTGAACTAGCATTATGAAAGCATCCAAGACTCAAAATATCCAGATCAGGATGATTTCTTCCCACATTCAACAACTTTTGTAAATGATACACAGAATATAACAGGAAGGCAATACGTTTTCCAACTTCCCAAAATCGCTCAACTTTCTGACTTTGATAGTCCCAAATTGTGTCTACATTCTTTAGAAAGAAGGCATTTCTCCTGCACTCTTCAATGTTTTCTCAATATTCTACAACTAAAAGAATCACCATGCTATCCATTCTTTTCGGATACAACAACAACAACAACATACCCAGTGAAATACCCGAAGTGGGGTTTGGGGAGGGTAGATGGAGGTAAAGAGGATGTTTCGGCAGGACTCTTGGGTCGAGTACAACAAATCAACACTTACCTTAATATTCATGTAAAACAAAGTAGCTCATCTTGAGAAACTCTTCTGAACCCTTAACAGGTTTGTTAGTTAGTTGAACAAACTCTTGGTGATGCTCTTACTAGTTGCTTTCCAAGCTCCTGAAGCGTTGGCGACCTGTAATACATGAATCAAATTACAAAATTTTGACAATGACCACAATAAGCTGAACCAACGGAAAATTCAATGCATGTTTTCTCAACACAGATATGTAAAGCAGTTCAGGACAATTTACTTCACCAATCTTAGACAGGAAGAAAAACTACTAGAACGAATATGGTGTATGCAACATGAACCTATCTCATAAGCATGAGTACAGGAAAAGCTAATCTAAAGGCATTAAGATTTGGCAGAGATTTTGTTGGTTGGTTTGGGGGTGGGGGTATTTAACTTAGCAAGCTTTTCTTCTGCTATACGAATCGTAAATTTTGATATGCATCCACAATAGTCGAGGGTCTATTGAAAACAATCTCTCTGCCTGCACAAAGTAGGGATGAGGTCTGCGTTTGTACGATCTTCTCCAGACCCCATTTGTGGGGTAACACTGGGTATGTTGTTGTTAACGATCAACAGAGTAACAACAAGGGATACACAATGGCTTCGCAAAATTCTAACCATTTTTATTGCAACAAAGGCAAGGAAACTCTTTCCATCAATTACAAAGTGGAAAAACTTCGTTCTAACAAAGAGAGTAATTGATGGTTTAACAAAAAAGAATGTACACTGTGGAAGTAACTCTTTGGCACTATACAGATGAAAGCTACAACATTACAAACAAGGCCACATCAAGTTCATAGAAATCAATTAAAAGAAAAAAAAGGCATCAATTTGTTTTGTTCAGCAAATTACAGAAACTGGGATCATAGCCATTGCTGAAAGTGGCAAGGATGTAATAATAAGCAACATTATGGCATATATCATACGTTTTCAACTGTGCTTGGGTCACACTTCTTTTAAACCATTATATATTTCACCATTGGTTAAAAGTCTAAATATCCTGACAGGACGGAGGTAAGGTTTGCGTTAAGGGTGTCAATTGGGCCGGGTTGATCCGGAACCAGACCGGCCTGACCCGGTAAAAATCCGGTCGGACCCGGTCCTCATTTAAAGAATTGGGTTGTTCCGGGTCACTTACTATAACCGAAATCGAACGGTTTAATTTTTGAACCCGGAACCCAAGTAACCGGTAATGTCACGTCGATTTACTGACCCAGCCTAATTTTTTAAATAATAAATAAAAATAAGAATAAGTAATTTGTATTTTATTAATAGATTTTGAAGAAAAATAACTTTTTAAAAAAAAATAATTTTTTAATGTAATCCGGCCTGATATAACTCAAAACTGAACGGGTCACTTTGAACCTTTTTGGGACTGGACTGGTTGAACCCGGATAGGACCAACCCGAACCTGAACCAGGCCAGTTCTATTTTGTCAACCTGGCCCGGCCCAGCCCACTCGACACCCTTAGTTTGCGTACACTCTACCCTTTTCAGATTTTACTTATGAGATTATATTGCGTGTGTAATTATTATTGTTCAAAGTCTAAATAATTAAAGGAAAAAGAGGTAAATAGACCCTTCAACTTTGTGAATTAGAGCAGATTATGCTTGTTAAAAAATTCTATCCCTCTTTAATTTAGATCCGATCCAAACTCATTTTATGATTGAATAGAAAAGAGATTAGGGGAAAATTTATTATGGGAGAGGCACAACCAATAATAGTTGTGTGAGACTCCATTTAATTTTTGACACTTGAAAAGTGAACCCTTTTATTTACATTATATGCCATTTATCACTAATTCTCTTTTTCTTTCAATTTTTTTATTCTTCTTATTCCTAACTAATATCAAACTTTTAAGTACACAATTAAGTAATTTGGTAAATGTATTTTCTTTTAAAATAGTTAAAGCTAGTTAGAACTATTACGATTTCAATTTTTATTAATAACACTATTAAAAAATGCTAAAATTTGATACTTTTATGTTCTAGTTTTTTTTTTATACTTTTTTTTTGGGTTCAAGTAATCAATCCAGGAAAATTAAATAATTGAAGAAATCATCTTAAAGATATGAAGTGAAGAAAATGATTAATGCAAAAAGGAGCATAAACAGAAACAGAAAATGAAAAATAAACATATTCAAACCCAAAAAATTTCAACAAGTAATAGAGACGCTAAGGTTGAATATGAAATTATAAAAATAAAAAATAGCAATAATTAGGGATGGACTCACACAATACTAATTTTTTAAGAGTTCATTTTATGTAACATTTAAACACAAGATACTAATTTCTATACTTATATTATTTTTATTTATACTCTTCAACTGTAATTTTGCACTTTATCGATAGACCTTCATTAATTTTTGTATAAAAAAATTACAAATATTTGCCATTTTTTTTTTAAATAATAATTTTTTATATTTTTAAGTGAAAAATAATCAACGGAAATACGTTGATATTTTAAAAATCCGTCAGTTGTGTATTTTTTTTTAAAAAAAAATTATTGAAAATCTGACAGAGTTCATCAATTGTGTTTTTTTAAAAAAAGTTATTGAAAATCTGACAGAGTCCGTCAGTTGTGTTTTTTTCTAAAAAAAATCATTGAAAATTTGACAAAGTTTACTGATCTTTTTAGGGCGGATTGTAGCATTTTTAAGTAGTGTTATTAATAATGAATCAAAAGTCTTAACAGTTCTAAGAACGATTCAGTTATTTTAAGAGAAAATATATTTATTAAATTGCTTAATTGTGTATTTAAAAGTTTAATATTAGTTACTATTTTTTTAGGAAGAAGAAGAATAAACTAATGAAATAAGAAGATGAGTGATAGTAAATAGCATGTAAAGTAAATAATGGGCTCACTTTCCAAGTGTCAAAAGCTAAATGGAGCCTCACACAACTTGTTGGTTGTGCCTCTCCCATAGTAAAAATTTTCGGGATTGGGTTCTTTCTCATTCGGGTTGGGTCTGGAAGGATATAAAAGAAATAGTGAGGTAATTTTTCAAAGATATGTGATATTTTTTTAATTAAAAATCAATTCATGATTTTTTTTTTAATTCAGTCTATTAACAAAAAGTATAAATATGTATAATTTGTTAAACGGTGAAAATATATATGTATTATTTATTAAACGATAAAGTTACATATATACTATTTTTTTGACGATAGTATATCCATTCTAAATCATGTTGAGTGGTAAACTTGCCCCTTTCCCCATAATTAAAATACTTTTAGGGGTTGTTTAGTTGGGAACAAGTTATTTTTGAATAATTAATTTCGAGATTAGTTATTTTGGATATAAACTAATATCTTCGATCAACACAAATAAAATAATCCTACATTTTATTTCCGGACTATTATACTTTATACGTCACACCAAATAACCTCTTAGCTCTATCACAAGATAAAATATTTACTTGGCAAACGTATTATCCACGTGTTGTTTTAATTGATAATCTTTGTTCCACGTTTGCAAAATATGAAATTTATTAGTTCCATCGAGACGAACCACACTGACTATTCAGCTGAAACTGCATAGCCGTGCAGGGAAGACTAGAAACACAACCATGGCTACTCTGTTACGCAAGGTATGGGAATCAGTATCAACTCGTTCGAGTTCGAACTCCTCGAATTCGAATTCAAGTGCCAACTCCGACATCGATCGGTTCGAGCAGATGATGATGTATATACAGACAGCGTCGACCGGCGAATTTGATCGGATACCGTTGGATATATTCATTCAAATTTTGAAGATTTTAGGGCCGAACGAGTCGGCGAAGATGAGTGCTGTATGTAAATCGTGGAAATTCATTGTTTCCGATAATCGGCTGTGGATTTATTTTCTTCAGAATCAACATGAGCCTTGGGATTCTACTTTCTTCGCTGAAACTCACTTGAGATCTGGTCCTCTTCGGTAAATTCGAGTTTCTCTTTACAATTATTGTTGTTTAGCTAGTCTAAATGGTTGCTTTTAATCAAAAATTGGATTGCCTCCTTCCTAAATTAGTTGTGCTTCTCCAAAGTCAATTGGAAGTCAAAATATGTGAACTTTGAATTTGAAGTTCCAACTTGTAGTACATTTCGTGTAGTTTTTGAGTATTTAAATTTAAATTCTAAAATATTGAGTTGATTTAATCTAATTTAGCTTCGAAAATTAGTCAAATTGATTATGGAGGACGGAAATACTACAACTAATTTGGGACGGAGGGAGTAGTAGATAAAAGAGTGAATTATAGATAAGGAAGTTCGTGGGAGTTCTCTTTGTAGCTGGTTTGACAAGGTGTATGATTGTAGGACGTTTCCAAATTCAGTACCGGACTTGTCATTCATGAGTATTTATGGTCAACGTGCTCAAGTACCTGGTGCTATTATTATTGATGGTGCGTGCCTTTCTCTTTTTTACACTCAATCTTTTAGTTAGCACAAACTCTAGTTGTTCTCTTTTATTGATTCCAGTTGTTTTTTGATAAATTCTAATGTAACAGTATATTATGTGAACATTACAAAGAGAAATGATTTCTTTGAGCTTATTGTCATTCTTATTTTTCTCATTAAAAGGTGGATCAGGCTATTGCAAATTTGGTTGGAGCAAGTATAGTGCTCCATCAGGGAGATCAGCGACATTCTTGGTGAGCTTTCTTACAAGATAACAGTTAGTTGTTAATTTGTGAAAATCATTCATACATTTGTCGATTTGAGGCATGTTATTTTTCGAACTATTTGTTGTGTTCCGTTTGCTTGACAAATTCTCACCCTAATTCTTCCTGAAAACTTGTCTCATCGACAGGAGTTTGGTAACATTGAATCTCCAATGTATTCTAGATTGAGACACTTCTTTTCAACTATATACACCAGGTTTGTGTTCCGTTCATTTTTGTTGTCATCAGACAACATTTTAGAAGGCTTTAAATGTATGTTTTTTCTTAAAGGTGCTTGACCACCTAAACCAACATCCATGGTTGAGCACTCTTAACAGGTTTTTGGTTCTCAAACATAATTTTCTTTTCATAAAAATGCTTTTTAACACCGTAATACTGGGCACTCTACATGCTGTTTTTTACATTATTAATTGATTGTAATATGGACATCTGGTTGCCAAAGAAGAATCCTTGTCAAAATTTTATCTACAAAAAGGCTCTCTTTATCATTTATGTTACCAAAGTGGCACGTATCCTGGGTCGTTTATCATATAGATCACTAACAAGGTTTCTTCTAAGATATAAAAGGCTGGATTCACAATGACTTCCAGAATTTGACTAAAACACCTCGCATCTTTTTCAGAGTTTTACATTTAGCTCCCTACAAGCCGGAATTAGAAGATAAGAAATGAGCTTGTTACTGAGACCCAAGGTTACTGCAACCGTTTTCTAAATTTCTTTCTTTTGCTGTTATGGATTCTATGCAGGATGCAGGTGAAAACTTCAACACAACCAATCATTGTATCCATTCCAATTTGCCATTATGATGGTCAGTTTCTATTTCCTGAAAATCCAGTCAAATTTCTATTCGAACCTATCAATGGCTCAATTTGTTGTTTAGAGGGCGAATACCATTTAACTAGTATGCATATATGTCCATATTTACTTGGTGAATCAGCTCGTGTAACTCTATTTTCTGAACATTCTTTCATTTGAGCGAGAGAATAAGGTGCTAGATAGGTTTGAATTGTATATCTCACTCAATCGAATCTTTAACTATTCAAAAGTGAGGCTTAGAACATAGTAAGATCTTTTCAGTTGCTCTTGGCGCACGTACCAGGGTGTGGTTGGGTTCTCAAAGTTCATCACTATGTTTGATCTCGTGTGTTTTCTTTCTAACTTGTCTTTACCTACACAGATACTGAATCTGATAAAGCAGCTAGAACACAGTTAAAAGAAGCAATCCATTCTGCATTATTTGACATGAATGTTCCTGCTGTTTGTGCTGTCAACCAGGTAATACTTTTTCACTTCCTTCAACTTCTGTTGGATTTTCGGAGGTGATTAAAGTTGTTATTTTTCGATAATTTTGGTTGTGCTTTTAAAAGTTTTAAACTCTTAGCAAAACTTTGTTAGATCGAGGAAGTACCTTGGAAGGTAGAGAGATTGTTTCCGATAGTCCCTCGGCTCAAGATAAAGCATTTCAAAGCAATTCGGAAAAAGAAATAGGAAGCGAAGAGGCCATGGAAAAAAAAAAGGAAAGCATGCAAAGTATGCTGAAAAGAAATGAACAGTAACTACAATAAAATACTAAGATAATCAAAGTATGAAGAAAGAAACAACAGAGCCTACGAGAGTAAATACTACTGCTACTATTACTATTGTTATGAAAGAAGAAGCTAGGCAATGCACAACTATTTGTTTTTCCAAGGTTGAAAAACAAATTTAATTTATTTAAATCTTAAAAGAATAGTTTCGAATGTGCTACGGAAGTCTACTCTTGCTTTGAATCTTGATGAAGTTTGAATTGTTTTCTTACCGGAAAGCTTCAAAGAGCTACAACAATGGTGAACCAGTAAATTTTAGTCATCATAGGACTAATAGTAGTTGAAGAAGGGATAATGGCCTAATTCTGATAAGAAATCAGTAATGTTGCTTCACAAGATTTCATATTGGCAAAGATTGATAGAAAGAGCAATTGCCACTAGGCCAACAGGGGCAGCTGAAATCTTCATGTACAACTTGTTTTGTAAGCTGTTCTGCAAAAAAAAAAAAAAAGATCTTTACAAGGATATCTCAAATGGGCTCACTCTTGTTCTGGATACTTTCTTCCATTCACCATGTCAATCATGTGTAAGGCTCGTTGTTGTGTGAAATGGTCTTGGTTGTAATAGAAATGGTGGAAAAGAGAGATGCGCCTGGGGGTTGTCTTTTTGAGAGCTCGTGATATTTTGGGTTTGATATCGTGAATGATGTAGAGAAGAAGGGGAGGGGGTCTGCCCGACTTTGCTTTTGAGGGACTGGGTTTAAGTTTAACAGAATTCTTGTTTTCTACTGTTATTTTCAGGGTTTAGAACCAAAGCTATCCACTTTTTGTATACATTAATACTATTTTTATTAGGTGTTAGATATGAAAGACTAAAATAATCCAACCCTTATACATTAATGACCATTTTGATCATTTTCTCAACATGAGGGCACAGGGTGTAAAATAGATGTAGAGATATCTAAATATTACCAATTGCTCATGATAAAGTATCATATAAAGGAAATTGTTTTTTTTTTTGCCCCCAGGGCTTTGATCTAGTAGTAAGAGCCCAATACATGATGTGTGGGTTATGCACACGTTACGGGTTTGCCACTAGCTCACGAGGATTTTTCATTAATCAAAGAAAAATTTTAAAAAACTTTACAAAGGAGATGAATTGACTTACTATTGATCAAATAACTCACAAGTTACGAATTACACTTCAGAAGGATGAGAGCCACAAAAGGGAAAAAACTGCTAAAATGGTCATTGATAATGTTGTTTACTTCATTATTTTATGGTTATATTAGATTTTGACAATGGTGAAACATAGACATAGCTTGTGTTTACACGGGAAACTGTGTTCAAAGATGATGGTTACCTTGGGACGATGTAACTACATTTTAATGTGTGTTGGTGCTTGAAGTAACGTACTTGTTCTTTTGGATAGTATTACATTATTTCTGAAATGATTTAAGTAGAAAGACTTGCTCAGGTGAATCGCTACCTTGTTCTATTCTATAGGATCAAAGTTCTAATTTCAGCAAGTGTACCAGGATCCTTATACATTACATATACATTAATGCTTCACTAATATGATTAGCAATTGCTTTTGTTGATATAAAAGTATTCCTGCCATAGAGATTCTGACTTAAGCAACTGAGATGACTAATGTTTCAATATAGATATAAGTTTCTTTCTCTGTCTGTCCTACATATGATAAATTTAAGCTGTTAGGTAGATGTAATCTAAAAGTTCGATATTGCTGCTGTCATAGTTGAATCGAGGAACATCAGGTTTCAGTCTGTTAGCCTTATGTGTCGGGCTGAAATATATCAAAGGAAATGTCAAGAGCAGCTTGGCAAACTTCTCCTGTTCTCTTTCTAAGATTATATTACACATTACCAAAGATTCTTCCGAATTTTTGGTGATAATCTGTTTTTAAAATTTTAGTAGTATCATAATGTCTTCCTTTCAAAAATTGTAGGCCGTTTTAGCTTTATTTGCTGCAAGGAAAGTTTCAGGAATAGTAGTCAACATTGGGTTTAACCAGACATCTATTGTTCCAAGTAAGATTTTTATTCATGTACCGGACTTATTTGGTTGTCCTTTGACTTTATTATAAACTTGTCTTTGTAGAACTCATATTTCATTTATAATTCGTTGAACTGTGATGATTTTTTTGTTTTCAAAGTCGTTAATAGGATATTTTAGAAAGGAAGTATGTATTCTCCAGCTTTCTGAGTTAATCAGTGGCGACCAGAAAACCGCTGAAATGAATCAAAGATGGGTTCCAATGTTTCTTGTCTACTAATTTCATCTCACATTTGCTTTACTCCTTTTGAATTAACTTATCAAAAAGAAAGTTTGTATTCTCTAATTGTTTGTTATTTCAGATGATGTAATTTAATCTTTAATTTCTTCATGAACAACTACATGGATTGCATGATTTTATTCCTCTTTGTGGCTGCAATTCGATTGTATTGTTTCAGTAATTTATGTCTAAGCCACTTTGTTGGTCTTTTACAGTTCTTCACGGAAAAGTCATGCACCAGGTGGGTGTGGAAGTTGTGGGAATTGGAGCATTGAAGCTTACAGGATTCCTTAAGGAGCAGATGCAACAAAAGAATATTTATTTTGGCTCACTTTACACTGTGCGGGCACTGAAAGAGGTATCCACTTTCTGGACGTAGAACATTTAGGGTGTGATGGGAGGTTGTTTCATTTAGACATGATTCATTGTACTGTTTCTACCTTGTACTGTTACTGAATCAATTTAAAAGTATGTCTTGGTAACATTTTTGTTACTCGAAACCATTTCGTTGTGCTTAAATTTTTGAACTGTCGTGTCCCTCTAAATGCCACATCCAGATACTAATATTGTGAAGTGCTTGTTTGGGTAGTAATAGTTTTCACCTGTTGATTGGTAGCTGCAGCACTACTTCATATGGACTAGCTCTGATAACCTCAATAAACCATGTTAAATGCATATCTTAGTTGTGTGAGTTCTTTGTGACTTTCTTCTTTACTACATATGGTCGAATTACAATAATCAATGCAAGGTTTGCCAAGTAATCCAAGTATAAATTCTCCAGAAATTTATGGTATCTGGAGAGGAATGTGATTACAAATTGAAGACTTGTTGCTGAGCTTCTGCTTCACTTACTCTCTACTTTATTTTGTTTATTCAAAAATAAAGAAGCTACTAGTGTACAAGTTACTCTGTTCTCTTTAGCTTAATAACAATAATGCTTGCATTAGTTATACACTCTTGTGGTATTAAGGAGTGTATAACTACTACATGGAAATCCATGGTATTAGTAATGTAATGGGTCTTAATGCATGCATTAGCATGGTTAAAGAGACAATTGCCCCTCAAAACCTTTTCCACATTATTTCCATCATATTTGTGGAGGGTATTTTTGTAAATAAATATATATCTTTTAGAAATTATACAATGCATGTTATTTTTAATACACCAAACCAAACACTGCATAAGAAAAATCTCAGTATAACTAATGCAAGCATAACTAATACCAGCATTACTTACCATATGTTGCACTATTCTTATACACCCTATCAAACGACCCCTTAGTGATGTTTTCAAGTATATTTTCTGAGGTCCATTTGGTTGGTATTGCAGAACCTTTGTTATGTTGCACTCGATTATGAAGCTGAGCTTTCCAAAGATACCAAAGCATCTTTTCAGATCGGGTCTGAAGGTTGCTTTACACTTTCAGAAGAGCGCTTTAAAACAGGAGAGATTCTGTTCCAGCCTCGCATTGCAGGAATGTACGTCCATGTTACCTTATTCTGGGAACTTTAGTAAGAATTATTGAACAACTCCCATTTTCAGTTGCTTCCCTTAGGGTATAAAGGCCTTTAAAAGATTGGAGTCTATCCTGCACATGACTAAGTGGATTTGGACTATTTAGTCAAGTGGAACCCTGTTGCATCAGGTCTTCTTTTAAACTTATTTTCTTAAATGGATGGAAAGAGAGATCTGTACTCTAGGGGGGTGGGGGTTGTATGTTGAATTGGTAAGAGTGCTTATACTAAATGATTCTAGACATTCTATTACCATTTTGTGGCTACACTTCAAAGATGTAAGTTGTAATACGTTTGTAGGGGAACTATACTTTGTTTGTAGTATACCCGCGGATATATAGAATTAATGTTACCTTTATCAAAAAAATAAAAATAAAATTGAGGCTACACTTTGCTGTGGTTAACTGATGACGCCAATTTCTTGACTCATATCGTTTAGACAAATGGTGTTTTTTTGGATGTAAATAGAGAAACACAATTGATCCCCCAATTGCCCCAAAAATGAACAAGTATCTGTTGTGTGGAAAATTAGTAGATCTGTGGTCTTGTTTCAGGCGTGCTATGGCTTTGCAGAATGCTGTGGCACTGTGCATGGAGCACTGCCAGGACGCTGAATTAATGGTTGATGATAGCTGGTACAAAACAATAGTTTTGGCGGGGGGAAGTGCATGTTTGCCTGGATTAGCAGGTGAATTGCAACTTATGCTCCTTTTCCCTAGACAATTTATCTGACGGAATTATGTGTTTGTCCATGTTCTTCTAATTTAGGGAAGTAAAGAAGGGAAGTGTTAACAGGCGAAATAAAGAAGAAATACAATCTTCAAGGAAACTACTGATTTTTCTTATTGTGAATTTTATTGCAGAAAGATTAGAGAAGGAAGTGTGTGGACTTCTTCCCCCATGCATGAGCAATGGAATCAGAGTACTCCCTCCCCCATATGGCGTAGATTCTGCTTGGTTTGGGGCGAAGCTGATTGGCAATGTAAGCTACCATAAACTCTTTCTGAACGTAATTTGACACGATGTCTTGAATTGAGAAATCAGTTAGTTTTTCTTATTTCCGGTAGAAATTGTATCCGATCTACATTTTAAAATGTAGAAGTCACTCTACCAGCTTAGGTGAAGATGTAAATTCTTTCGCTTTCCTCTTGGTTAGTTGTTTTTTGTTTTAAAAAAAGTCCCTACTTCTGATTTGTCTATGATTTTTCTTCTTTTGAGGGGAGTTGGTGTAGAAAAAAATGTGTAATTATCATCAAACTCACAATTAGCCTGTACTTGATAATGAATATTTTGTTTTTGCCGTCATTGAACTAATTTTTATCATATACCTGATTATAATACAAATTCTTTGTCTGTGTACTACAGTTGAGCACCTTCCCCACTTCTTGGTGTGTGATGAAAAAGCAATTTCGTCATAGGTCAAGACGCAAGCTTATGTGGTGATTAATGTCAGCGGCACTACAGGTGGTATTTCAAAAGATCAAGAATTTTGATGTACCTCGTGGTTGAAGATCAACTGTTGTATCGTTAATTAGATCATTGTTAAATATACAAATATAAGGCCATCTTTACATCATGTGTAAAGATTAATGTTATGTCGTTCAGTCGTGCGGAACTGTTGAGCATATGATGTACAAAATCGTAGATTGTTGAGGTAGTTTCAAATGGAGTGAATATTTATTAGTTAGACATATAGACTATAATAAAGGAGCACCTTTTTCAGATTATGTGTTGATACAATTGCTCGTCTTTGGTTAGACACTTAAAGAACTGGCTGGATTTTCAGTTGCTTCATTTCCTGTAAGATCTGAAGTAAAATAATGCCGTGTAAACATCAATGAGGAAATCTTGTTGGTATTACTAATCGCTTCACTTATATGAATATATGAGATTGCTCTTTACATTAAGGTCGTGATTCTTTTGAGGTGTTGTCCCCTCTACTGGAGGGTGCAGATCCATGCAACTGCGATTATGTGGTCCTTTTAATATTTCCTGCAGGTACTGCAATTACGTTCTGCTGCAGCACATACACACACTGCTCTATTCTACTTAAAGAATGCTGTTTCTCCTCTGATGTCGAACTCTTTATCTTCTGTGTCCGGCTAGCAGCAGTGGAAGAGTGTAATTTACTACGTTGGTATCACTTGTCAATGTCAATCAGCAGCAGCTATCCTTTCGTTCAGCTACGCTCTTTCACAGTCAATGTATCAAGCAAGCTGGTAATATTTGCATTTGCACCTACTTTTGCCCTTTTTGTTGTGCTTAAATTTAACCTGGTAGATTTTTGTGTCTTCAAAGGATGTATAGTCTTCTCCAGCAACAGACTTACTTTTTTTAATTGATTATTGAATATTACAATCTTAACAGAAGCCTCACACATCAAATGAGTTCACCAGCTTTGTTGATCTGCTATCCTCCTAATGTCTCATAGACATCTTGAGCTCTATCGTTCGAGATATCACTGACCATGAACTCATGATCAACCCCATCCACCTGAATATTGCTCAAGCCACATCTAGTCTCCAGAATTTTTTCCGTGAGCAGCTTTCTCATCTCGTAATCTTCTCCTTTATTAGCAAACAGAGACGCTGCTAGTTTATATCGATCAGGTGAGGATTCCAAACTGATTAGCCTCTTGAATAGGGGTCTACCCCTTTCAACGTCGTTATGGATTCTACAAGCATTAAACAATGCACCCAATATGACCGAGTTAGGTTCTTCTGGCATCGATAAAATGAGCTGTTCTGCTTCTGCAAGCCTCCCAGCTCGGCCAAGAAGATCCACCATGCATCCAAAATGCTCAATGGATGGTCTAATTCTGAACTGATGTACCATTTGATCGAAGTAGTGACATCCCTTTTCGACAAGCCCAGCATGAGAACAAGCAGAGAGTATAGCCACAAATACAACTCCATTTGGCTCAACGCCAGACTCGATCATCTCATCGAATAATTGAAAACATTTCTTGGCTTGTCCATGTGTTGCAAAACTCGAAATGATTACTCCCCAAGTTACAACATCTCTCTGAGGCATTTTTTCGAACAACTGGTAGCTAAACTCAATGCACCCACACTTTGCATACATATCAACTAATGCAGTACCAACATTGACACCAATTACAATTTCTCTCTTGTTTATGATATACTTGTGTATCCATCTTCCCTGATCCAAAGCTCCCAACTCTCCACAGGCTGATAGAGTGCACACAAGTGAAGATTCATTCAATGGAACATTACAACTCATCATTTTCTGAAAGGTTACAAGCGCGTTTTCATGCATACCATTTTTAACATACCCTGACAACATCGCGCTCCAAGTTGTTGTGTCCTTATGTTCCATTTTATCGAAGATCTCAATGGCCTCTTCTACCAGACCCTCGTTCATATAACCAGTAATCATGGAGTTAAAGGGGCAAATGCCATTGTTGTGTTCTGAAAATTCATCAAGAACTTGTTTTGCAGATACCATATTACCAACATTAGAGTACATAGAGATTAAAGAGCTACAAATGTGGGTGTTTTGTTCTATCCCATTCTTGATTATTTGTGCATGTACTTGTTTACCTTCAAGAACAGCTTTCAAATGGCAACATGCTTTGAGAACAAAAGTATACGTATGGCTATCCGGTAAAAGGCCATCTGTTGCTAATCGTTCATACAGAAACAGCGACTCCATAGGGCGTTTGCTGAGAATCAAACCTCTGATCATAACATTATAAGCAAATGTATCTGGTGATTGAATTGATGATTTAAAGACTAACAATGCATCATCAGTTTCAGACACTCCAACATAGGATTCAACAAGCCTTGCTGCGTTTGGAGAACGATGAATTAATCCATTGAGAATCAGTTGGCCGTGTAGTTGTTTGACTTCCTTGTTTTGGCGACACATCTGGAGCATCAGAACACTGCTCGGGATTTTATTTCTTTTTCCGCCTTGCAATTCTGAAAAGTTCTGCTCTGGTACATGAGCGCTTGTGGAAGCAACAGCCATTTGTTGCAACTACTTAGAGTGTTCACTTCAAGAGGAATGCTTGGCTGATGAAAGTGAATTTTGTCCAATTCTTTTAGGATTGACTTATATGTTCCATCTTTGTATTCTCAGCCATAGAAATCTTATCCAAACAAACAACATGATAACAAATGTGAATACATATCAATCATGTTTTGTGTACAAGAAATACTAATTTTATATATTACTCCCCAACTTTGGAAAGAGAAGAAAATGTAACAGTATTGCCAAAAGAAAGTTCAATAGTTAAGAGGTCACAATTAGGATCACAGAGCATTTCAAATTGTGATGTTATGACTTTCACTATCTTGCATTTATACCTTTTATACTCTCTCTGTAAACTATACTAAAGAACAACTTACAACAATATTTGTCTTGTATATCACATTGTAAACTAAATTGAGTAATTGACATGTCTCATTACGCAATAATCAACGTTTGGACACATCCTAGTCCCCGCGACCTGCGGAGATTTGGACAAGAAATGAAAAAAAAAAAAAAAAAAAAAAGGAGTTACTGAAAATAGAACAAAATGAAATAATCTTCAACAGATCCTTGGATAGCCAAGGAGAGTCATTTTCAATACACAAGTATCAGCAGTAACTGCTGTTGTAATATATCAAGAGTTACAAGAGGAACCTTAGATGAATTTCTTGTTGATCGATAATCAGTGGAACTGTGGCACATGATAGAAGAAAACCCAGAGTACAAACGATATTTGACAAAAAAGAATACAGAAACTATGTCAAAACCAGTAGGGATCTTCAAAGAAGCAACAATAACAAGCCCGTAAGAGCTGTTGCAATCATCAGGATCGGTGATAGTCTACAGCTTATCGGACTATTATTAACATTGGCAGATTCTGATGCTGCTGCATCAGGACATGGTAGCCCATTTTTGTCACCTTTGCACTCGCTGGCGAAAAGACCAGGCGGGTACTTACCGTGAAGATTAATGTAGCTGAACATGGTAGAGGCGCAATCATTTGTCAAATCATTCACATAGTCTGAATAGGGACAGGCAAACTGCGCAAGGGCGTCACAACATTGTTTGGCTGGGTATTGTGGTCCTCTGCATTGGCTAGTGACGACAGTGTAGTTTTGAAACTCAAAGCTGACAGGACAAGCTGCATAAATATCGTAGCAAAACATTCTTCAGCAAACATTTCAAGCTCTTGAGGTAAAAGTTTTAAGCAAACAGAAATCTTCCTAGTCACTGTAAAGTGATCATCAGTGACTTACAAACATGCAAAAACTATGTGCCTCTCACAATAGCCAATAAACAAGTTATCAAGCAACTCGGGGTGTCAAATTCCCCCGGTTAACGAAATTGTAGAACTTCCCTCTTTCAGGTACATCGATGTTTTTAAATTGCTTGATGGAGGAAAACAAGATTAAATTGCTTTAAAGTTACCAACAAGATAGTGACTTCTAAAAGTTCTTGCTGGAAGGATGACTTAATTGAACCACACATGCAGCAACATATGAATTGTGAGAGATCAGCAAAACTTTACTAACTACCATCTTTCATACTTTCCTCGATTTGACTCATCTCAACTTAATTTTTGGTTTTTCTTTTCGCCCTCTAGCTACAAAATTTGTATTTTTATTGACAGATGAGCTTGAATGATAGTTCCTTCCACCAAGGTATCATCTACCATGACACGTTTGTAGTCATTCTTAAAAGTTAAGTACTATACTTCTTATCAGTTTGCCACTTTGACCTAAAAATATGCAGACCACATAAACATAATCCTTATCAACGAGCTGTCTTTACATACTTCAACTCAAATAATAGGCAGTCCTAGATGACATTTCAATCACATGGTAGTTGGATAGACACCTAAGCTGCAATATTGAATAATGTACTTGACATTAAAACCATCTAGCATGTCATTCCCTTTCAATTTTCCATCACCGTGGATGAACGAAGCATGGGAGAAGATCCACAGCCCACAAAACAGATTATCATTGGACACACGCACTAGTCCTCTAGGTTCGTACGTAGCTGAGTATCATCAAACAGACACTCCTGGCACAGTATCAAGAAAACAAATTGGAAAAAACATCTCTATCAAATCCACGTGGTGCTATAGAGATCTTCAAGGCTCGAGAATGCACAGGAGATTGTGGTACATCCTACTGCTTATTGACCTTTGCACAAAGCACTAAAAAGGACTTCGCAGAACTATCACATGATATCAACTAAAAAATTATATGGAAATGTCAGAAGTTGCTCAAATTGAACATTCACAATCCTGAAAAGTTTGGTTTGGTCCTTATATTTGCAATAACCTACTAAACATAATTACAGGAAAACACAACCGTCGCAAGTTTCTTCCTTATTTGGAAGGCATTCAAGCATATGTTAAAACAAAACCTGACTGAAAGAACATAACCGACACAAAACAGCAAAGAAAACAACAACAACTAGAGTGTATGCAGATCTTACCATGACCTTGAGAGGTTATTTCCGGTAGACCCTCAGCTCAAAGAACGATAAAAAAAAGAGGCAGTAGCAACAAGCAGAAACAACAGCAAGATAATAAGATAACCGAGGCTAAAGGAACAACAGGTAGAAATAGAAACCGAAAAATAATGAAAAACAAGAACAATATTAATTGTCCATCTTCAACTACAAAGGGTTCCTCTCACCTCAGACATAAGTGAAAATGACACCTAGATCCCACAAAACAGAAAATAAGCTGAAATACAAGAACACCCAACAACTATTTTACCAATTTAGTTTCAATTTCAACAATAATTATACCTCAAAAACTAAACCAACTTACCAAATCTTTAGTCAAACTAATTAGATGGTACAAAATTTAACAACACCCACAAATCTAGCTCCTAAGATGACCAATTAAAAGCAATAATGATGATCAACAACTTACGTTTCTTGGCCTGAAGTAGATTCCTCCCAGTTAAAGCTTGATTATCAAAAATCCCATCTGTATCAATAAAAAAAAGTAAGAACATTCATAGCAGAAAACAATTTGGGGAAAACAACAGTACAAAAAATACAAACCTGATAAAGAAGCTGAAGCTGAAACACCAGCTAAAATGGAGCTAGAAAACAGTAGAAAAATACAAGAAAAACAATGCCTCCACTCCATTCTTGTTAAAAATGAGCTAAAACCTCAAAATATAAAAGTGAAAAGATGAGTTCTTGGAAGAAAATTTCGACCAAAAAAGACCCAGAAAAAAAAAAGTGATCTTTGAGAGAAACCAAGAAACACAGAAATGGAAAGAGATCTATCTGTTCGCTTTCCCTTTTAACAAAAGTTATGTTCTTTCTTGCCAGCTAATGTTTACAGCAGTTTATGCATTATAATGTGTACATATGTTCATAGTGAATAAATAATTTTGGGTTTAATAACGACATATAATTATTAAAAAATTTAAGAAAAAGAAAGTTGGAGTGGGTATACCATCTACAGCTAGCGCCGTTCCACGCGTAAATTGGCTTTCTCATGACCGTGTCATCTTATTAAATTAGGATGAAAATATTCCGAGTCGGCCTTAATTTGTTTGGGACTGAGACATATTTGAGTTATTGTGCTATCCGTCAATGGTAAAAAGAGGAAGATAAAAGAGGTGAAGGTCAAAGATTTAAACTTTGCGCTTAGGTGATGCAAGACGGAATTAAGATTTTGAATTTATGATTTTTGAATTTTGAGCTAAAGTATATGTGTATATACAAATTGTTGAATTTTCTGTTTTGATGAGAACTCTGCATTGGGAGGGAAGTCTTGGAGTAACCAGTAAAGTTGCTGTCATGTGACTAGAAGGTCACGGGTTCAAGCCTTGGAAACAGCCTCTGGAAGAAATGCAAGGTAAGGCTGCATACAATAAACCCTTGTGGTCGGGCCCTTCCCCGGATCCTGCGCATAGCGGGAGCTTTAGTGCACCGGGCCGCCCTTTATGAGAATTTTGCATTGGCTACTGTAAGGTGGACATGTAAATGCAACTCTAATTTTTACTACTCGGTTAGTTACTTGGAATTATTGAGGTGATGATTAAGATGATAAATTTAGGAAATACTTTTGTTTCACCTTTTTAACTATATACAGAGAATTGTTGGATTAGTTACTGATTAAGAAGTGTGTGATCAAATGAGTTCTTATTTGCTATGTTAATTAATGCGTACAATTTTTGCTTATCGTTTTGTCTAATGCTAATCCCATATTTAGCTTGAAATTTATAAAGAGAAATAAATATGAGCCAGAAAAATAGCACAGGATTTTGACAATATCCTTCGCTTTCTTTTCTTTTTTTCTTTATCTTTTACTAGGTTTCCAATTCTCTATGCACACAAAATAAATAAAAGGAGTTTAACTTTTACCCAAAAAAAAATAAATTATTGGGATTTACATATCATTTTATCTGCAAGGTATAAGTCCGTCCATAAGGATGCTTTAAAAATTCATTAGAATAAATATAGTAATTATTGGTAAGTGGATTTGCTGATGATGTTGAAAGTTAATTTAGTTTAGGAATATATAATGGAAAATGAAATTGTGATTTGACTTTTTTATTGCTCCACATCACATAGCATTTGACTAACAACGTGTTGGCCACTTGCCTCTACTAATTAATTAATTAATTAGCAGGAAATTAATATTTTATGAGCTGTGCAAGTTGAATTACAGAACTAAAACCAACAGATATCCACTTGAACTTTTCCTTAACAATGACTGCTGTTTTCTAGAAAGACTTGTCTTTTAACCCTCTGTCCAAGTCAGCAATAACACTTTTTTCGAATCGTTAGACCAATAACCCGATATCAATAAATCGATAACACTTTTTTCTTCGATTTAGTTATCGATTAAATCAAAATTTGCACGCCCCTAATATACAACAAGTATCCAGTATAATTCCACAAGTGGGGTCTGAAGAGGGTAGAGTGTACGTAGACCTCACCCTACCTCGTAGAGATAGAAAGGTTGATTCCGATAGACTCCTACAATAAAATATCTGACTTCATTGTTTAATAGTGACTTAAACCTATGATAAGGGAAAAGTAACAACCAAATGGGATGGAGGAATATAATTAAGATGGTATACATATGCCTCTAAACCCTCAAAAGGCTTTCTTTTAAGCTTTTCCTTTAAGATGTTTAACAGTACAGTATAATCAACATCATCTTGCAGTCCCCATAACTGCAAGTTCTGTAAAGGACATTGTACAAGAAAGAAAAAGAAGGAAAACTTTGTCACCACTGCTGGAGTGCATAAGCTAACACCTCCTTTTGCAGCATAGTTAGCAGTTAAAAATTCTCATCGCGTTGTCAGGTACTCGAATCTCCAGCCTTTCAATATTCAACACCATAACCTCCGCCTCTGCAACAAAACATCAGCAGATCTCAGACCTTTGTCCGCGAAGGACTAATTGAAACCATATACTTTAAGAAAGAAAGAAAGATAATGTAAGTTACAAGAGCAAAGAAAATAGGATATGTCATATGTAGCCATATCGATACGAATCATATTAGAAACACCCCACCATTTAGCTCTCACATTTTGTTACGGCTTGAAAATGTGCCCTACCGGTGTCCCTTCAGACATGATTGTACATTTGTACTTAATAAAAGATTCAGGATTCATAATGAATATCTTGCAAGTAGCTCAAGATATCTCAATATCAAACCAATATATTGGTAAATGAGGCCATGCTTCATGGCCTTGTATAAACTCATCTTTCAATCATCATCTCAGCAGTGGGATCAATAGAGATTATCAGATGAACTCCATGAAATGTCATTTTATCACAACTTCAACGCCTCCTCTCACCCGCTCTTTTCCTCTTTTCCCGTTTCCACCATGATGGCAATGTTACCAGCAGCAGACACTCTCGGTTCTAACTCCCATCTACTTCCAGGCCTTTGAAGGAAGGATGCTAAAGCATGATAACGGACAACCATAACAGTAAGAAGATCACAGAATGATATAGACGCAAACTATATCAAGATAGATGCAAACACTATCACATGACAGGACAATAAATCAGCTAAGCATATATAGAGATTGACTGTAGAGCTGATAAGATAATGATAAACCAAAAATATGTTCATATTGTTATGTGATGCTTACATGAAATCTCGACTCTTTTAGGTTTTCCAATAACTCTGCAATTTCAAGTTGCTTCAACACCGTCGCATGCAATACCTGTAGAACATGTAAAACATAATAAGAGAACACTGCCAAGCTCATAGTTTTACAAGCCTTTGTTTAATAAGGACATATTTTATGTGATAAAAGTTTTACAAGCCTCACTAATGAGCCTTACCCTTTTTGTTTTTTCTAGGTCAACCTCTACGGACTTGATCCTGTTAAGTGATTGATGAAGCATTCGATCCTTCTCTGCTGGGATCTCAGCGGGCTTTTTGTTTAGTTCTTCCAATAAATTTTCCAATTTATGAAGACGTTGCATGCACGGATGGACCTCCCTTACTCTTTGAACTGCTTCACCATTAACGGATGAACTGCTCGCTTGCCGTTCTTCCAATGTATTAGTGGGGAAAACATTTGTCTGTTTCCTCCAGTACTCGAAGGGCAGACTACGAATAAATGCAAAGAGTTTAAGTATGAAAGGAATCAGTTTCCTTTCCAAACAACTGAAACAGCTGCTCAGAATCTTCTCTTGGATTCTTTCACACCAATTAATTGCCCAGGTACCTAAAAAGCACATGAATACCACGATATATAAATTTACCATTATAGCATGAGTGACTACAAAGACATACATGGCTAAGCACGTCAATGCAGAGTGTGTACACAAATGATGAAAATGAGTAGCAAAAGATGGATAGAGTATAGGTTTTGTGGGGTCTTCAGTAAGGAAAGAACACTGGGTGGATATACACTAGCCAAAGGAGACTTTTAGCAAGGCAAATAAGACTTAAAACAAGAAGTTTCTCATTTCCCACATTCCTTTCACATGCCAAACGGAAAAGGTTTTGAGGCAAGAGAAATCCTGCTTCTGAAATTCACACACATAAGAATCATTCTTTCCTTTAGGTTTTCTTATCCTTGGGGGGTGGAGAAGTGTGGCGAGGCAGCATAACTTCCTCTCAAGTTTATTATTACTTCAGACACGACCCATTCGCACTATGGAATTCCACTGAAGAATTTCTTCTTTTTCTTTGGAACGGGACTGAGGCTAATAGTGTTCTCTCATTAGTCTGCTATGACTTCTACTGTAGTTTAACATTTTGTACTGGAGTGGAGTTACGCTCCAGAGAAAAACTTGTATGTAAAACCATACATTATTTTATCAGTTAATTTGAAAATTGTAAAACTATGAGTGTAGATTATCAAAATTTAAAAGGAACGTTCACATGAATTAAATTACAACACACTAGTGAGTAGTGAAGGAAGCTATCGTTTAAAGGTTCTTTTGATAGAATTCATGATTAACAAGACAAATACCTCCAGAATTAGGCATTGTATTAGTGGACCAATTCATTGGATTGCTCACAGGAGACTGTTCTTGCCAATGCAGCAATCCATGCTCATTAGCGACACCTCGATCACCTAGGCTGACTTCATCATCACAGCTACAATAGGCTGTTGAATCTGATGACCTAGCCTACGAAACCAATGATTATAAGTCAAAAGGAGTGATATATAAAGAAGCGCAAGTGCACATGTGTGCACTGCAACTACATATTAGCGGAGGAGCATTACGGGAGTTGGATGAAACAAACAAAAAGTACACCATGCTTTGCAAAACTCACTTCTTCATCAACTGGGGTCAACCTCAAAATTGAACTACTACTTCCTCTAATTGGTGAACACGAGTCATCAGCATCCGATACTGAATCACTTGTTGATGTGTCGCTACTCCTTCCCTGAACACAATAAATTGTGTCATAGAGGAAGGCACAAATGAAAAAGAAAAAAAGGAGCATGCCAAAGTGAAAATTTACCTTCGAAGGGCGTATCTGTATATAGGATTCAATTCTCCTTTGGTCACCGATTTTTCTAGAGATTTCCTTCACAGTTGTTGCTTCTACGTTATACACAAGCTAAAGAGGAGAAAATAACAAGTTATTACAAACTACTTCTCACATCCAGGACTAGTTAAAGCTTACCAAGAGGAAGAATATGTCATAAAAGAAGAATATAACTGAACTGGCATAGCACACCTTCATTATATCAGGATCACTCCATGGCCCCTTGTTAGACCTGAGGCAGCCACCCTCGTCAGAACAGGTACAAGAGCCACCTAAGAAGTCGGGCAATTGACTTTTGAGAGAGAGGGAGGGAGAGAAACAATCAGATAAACAGTTGAATGATTTTATTTTTCAAAGGGAAACATAGAACACAACAAATAATGAACCTTGGGTCAATAACTTCAAGTAGTTTACCCAAAGATTTGGGATCGAGCACCTGCAAAAGTATAAGATTGGAACACAGCGATTCAGTCAATTGTAGTTAGAGAGAGTGCAAAAAAAAACATGTTTTCCTCTACTACCTGTATCTTAGCAATAGTCTTTGGATCAAGAAATTTTTGAGCTGCTGGCCAGAGCATCTTTTTGAAGCCAGGGCCAGCATTGACAATGAACATCCGATGCAGTGTCTACATAGAGATGTTGGATATTATCAAAGGTATGCCATGACAATAGAGTCTGGATAAATTACTTGGACAGTCTCATTTATAGATGTTCACAATTAACAGCTATACCTCAGGATAATAGCTATTATCAATTTTTGCCATGGCCGCCAAAAGACTAGTAGCTGTCCTTGTGAAATTTTTTATCCCCTGCATTGACAGCATACATATTAAAAGCTGAACTTGAATAATAACCAATAGTAGTAAAACAACATGAGGTACAAAACTCTTAAAACTTGACACAGAAATTCCTTGATTGACAATGATTTGTTATGGAAACGGCAAACACAAAATTGTATTAATGCGAAAATACACTCATAATATCTTCACTGCTGCATAAGGGCACTACTAAAACAATTTGGAGAAGAAAAATTCTGATACTCTTTTGTGTATGATCAAGTTGGGGAAAATGATGGAAGTAACTGATCCAGACCCACGTAAAGCCACCCATAGGCATGCTAGATATTTGTAATACCACTCGGATGTTTTTCATGCAAGTCAATACGACCTTGTAACAGAAAAAATAGGTCTCTAGTCAATGCAGTTAAATCTGTAAGTGTTCAAAATGGTTCGGACGTGTAGATTAGAAAGTCATACAAAATAGAAACAACATCAATTTAGTAAATTAGCCACTGCTAGAATTAACATACTAAGCCTTGCACGTCCAAAATTGTAGTTGTTGAGCAGATCCTTTTCTTTGCGGCAATAGAACATGCAGGGAACTTCTCATGTAGTGCCCTTTCAAATTCTTGGACATGATATTTCAAGTAGCGATCAATTGTGGTTATCCGCATTAGTTTGCTAGGATTAGTTTGTCCAAGCCTTTCGATATAAACAGGCCTTCCCTCCCTATCAACTCCATGATATCCTTGTGGGTAAAACTGCAATACTTCTCCCAACTCTTCAAAGTAAAAATCCTGAGTGGTCACAAGTTTCAATGAGAATCTATAATTACACAGAACAAGAGTGAAATTAGTGCTGAGGTAATGGTATTAAATACCTGCAATATTGTGTCTGCTCCAAACTCTTTCCTCCAGTTAAGCATTTCTTCCCACATCAGAATAGTTTTCTCAATATTGAAATCTCTTGCCTTTAAGAATCTACACAAAATTAATGTTAATAAAATTAGGTTAAACATCTGGCCACAAGATATAAGGACACAATATGCAGGTGCAGAAAACAAACAGCTATGCAACTGTAAGCAAAGTCTCAAGAAAATTAGTAGGGAAAATCAAAAGATGTTTACGATCCATCTTCATCAAATAATACTGCTTCTTCATCCATATTTCTAATGAAAACTGTCATTGCTAGCTAGGTGTTCACACGCATGAAAAATTAGCCAAATAATTTTTCAGAAAAAAAAAATGCACCTCAACAACGTATGGTAGTCATCATGTCTGGGTGGCAACAAATTCCGCTCCAGGAGCCTTTGACGCAATTCACAGACAGCATTCTCCTCTTTTGCATCACGTACATCCTCTATCGAAACTGAAGGGAACCTGTAGTCAACTTTCCTTTTTCCTCTTTTCTTCAGAGAGTGAGTGAACTTGTTAGAAGCATTTAACGCCTTCTTCTTGAAAGCACCAATTCTCGAACGTCGTCTTTCGTCCTCTGAAACCTCAAAGTCTGATCTTCTTTCTCTTACGTCATCATAAGCATCCAACCATTCTAGAATACAAGACATTTGGCAGAATATGTGTACTTGAGTATAAAGATAAAATGTACAAACTAGATCATCCATAACAGTTCCTAAAGTCAATTATTTTAAATGGGAAGCACAAACCTGACATCCTTGCGACAAACAGGATGTAAGAATGATAAAGGAAATGTGGCTCTTAATGTTAGGCAATCTATAAGCTGTTCCGCAGGAAAACCATCCGAGCTCAAGTTGCACTACTTCATATGGGACAAGAAGAGTAACTCAATCAAGATCTCAACTTAAAACAGAGCAGAAAGAAATGAAAGATGACACATTAACTATGTCTGGAAGATAAGAAGAATATTAATTACTGAAAGTGCCATGTATCTTCTATAAATTTGAAACACATTCTTCCTACACAAAGAGTCCTCTATTTCATTTACTAGAAGTCCTTTGATTTCAATAGAAGTGCTCACACAACATCGCACAATGACTAGAACAGCATACACATTATAGTGAAGTAGTGCTGTCAAGAACCGATTAAATTGGGAAAATGAACCCGCAGGGGCAGAGAACCCGTCGCTGTGTTGGCTGTGCTACCGGAAGCTCTGGGGAAGTCGGAATAGGAGAGCACTCATCTTGGGGTGGGCTTACTACTTAGATGCTTTCAGCAGTTATCCGCTCCGCACTTGGCTACCCAGCGTTTACCGTGGGCACGATAACTGGTACACCAGAGGTGCGTCCTTCCCGGTCCTCTCGTACTAGGGAAAGGTCCTCTCAAATTCATTTTTATTGCTATTGATTCGATGATCCCTATGTATGGTCAGCGAGAATTAATTGCTGGGAACAGACAGACCGGTAAAACAGCAGTAGCCACAGTCTGATTCTCAATCAACAAGCTCAAAATGTAATATGTGTTTATGTAGCTATTGGGCAAAAAGCATCTTCTGTGGCCCAGGTAGTAACTATAGTAACTACTTTACTCATTACAGGAAAGGGGAGCTATCGAATACACTATTGTGGTAGCCGAAACAGCAGATTCCCCTGCTACATTACAATACCTTGCTCCTTATACAGGAGCAGCTCTAGCTGAATATTTTATGTATCGTGAACGACACACTTGTCAGTTCTCTCCCTTTATATTAAATTGGCTTCACAGATCTGAAGTCCAAAATGCACAACCGCACAACGCGTGCATTGTCAAACACTCCACACCCACACCCACATATTCAATTAATCAATCAACTATGCCTAAATCACAAACTAGCTGGGGTTTGCCATATCACATAACCTAAACCGTATCGAGCACCATGGACATTTCTTAAACTGATTAGTACATTCACTGAAATGCAAAGTTCTCGTCCATCAAAAGGAATTCAGGTTTAAAAAAAAAAGGGAAAAGAACAGTAATTTTGAGAATACAAACACAGCAAATTCATGATTGAAACTCAACCAACTGTTTCAAGCCAGTGTATTTAGCTCAGATCTCACAACCCCACGTCAACATTAATCCCAAATGATGACAAGAATCATCTAAAACATAGAAACACACAACCAAAGACAGAGCTTTTCAAAATGCACCATGGACATTTCTTAAACAGATTAGTACATTCACTGAAAGCTGATTTTTCATCCATCAAAAAGAATTTAGGTACAAAAAATAAGGGGGGGGGGGGGGGGGAATAGTAATTTTGAGATTCTCACAAACACAGCAAATTGATGATCACATAGAAACTCAACCAAATGTTTCAAGACATTAAATTTAGCTCAGATCTCACAACCCCACATCAACATTAATTCCAAAAATGACAAAATTCCTCTAAAACATAGCAAAACACAATAAAAGATGGAGCTTTTCAAAATGCACCATGGACATTTCTGAAAACTGATTAGTACATTCACTGAAATGCCAAGTTTTCATCAATCAAAAAGAATTCAGGCACAAAAAATAGGGAAAAGATTAGTAATTTTGAGATTATCACAAACACAGCAAATTGATAACTACATGGAAACTCAAATGTTTCAAGACATTAAATTTAGCTCAGATCTCACAACCCCACATCAACATTAACTCAAAAAAATGACAAGAATCCTCTAAAACATAGAAACACACAACAAAAAACAGAGCTTTTCAAAATGCACCATGGATATTTCACTGAAATGCTAAGTTTTCATCCATCAAAAAGAATTTAGGTACGAAAAATAGGGGGAAAATTAGTAATTTTGAGATTCTCACAAACACAGAAAATTGATGATCACACAAAAACTCAACCAAATGTTTCAAGCCAGTAAATTTAGCTCAGATCTCACAACCCCACATAAATATTAATCCCAAATAATGACAAAATCCTCTAAAACATAGAAACACACAACAAAAAACAGAGCTTTCAAAAATGCACCATGGACATTTCTTAAACAGATTAGTACATTCACTGAAATGCTAAGTTTTCATCCATCAAAAAGACTTTAGGCATAAAAAATAGGGGGAAAAATATTAATTTTGAGATTATCACAAACACAGCAAATTCATGATCACACAGAAACTCAACCAAATGTTTCAAGACATTAATTTAGCTCAGATCTCACAACCCTACATAAATATTAATCCCAAATAATGTCAAGAATCCTCTAAAACATAGCAAAACACAATAAAAGATGGAGCTTTTCAAAATGCACCATGGACATTTCTGAAAACTGATTAGTACATTCACTGAAATGCTAAGTTTTCATCCATCAAAAAGAATTTAGGCACAAAAATAGGGAAAAAATTAGTAATTTTGAGATTATCACAAACACAGCAAATTGATGATCACATAGAAACTCAACCAAATGTTTCAAGACAGTAAATTTAGCTCAGATCTCACAACCCCACATCAAGATTAATCCCAAATAATGACAAGAATCATCTAAAACATAGAAACACACAACAAAAGACAGAGCTTTTCAAAATGCCCCATGGACATTTCTTAAACTGATTAGCACATTCACTGAAATGCTAACTTTTCATCCATCAAAAAAGAATTTAGGCACAAAAAATAGGGAAAAGATTAATAATTTTGAGAATACAAACAAATCAAATTCATGATCACACAAAAACTCAACCAAATGTTTCAAGCCAGTAAATTTAGCTCAGATCTCACAACCCCACATAAAGATTAATCCCAAATAATGACAAGAATCATCTAAAACATACAAACACACAATAAAAAACAGAACTTTATAGTTTTTAATTCATATAAACAAAACCCCACAAAAAAAAATTTACCTGAACCCTAACATAACCCAAGCTAAATCTGCAATTAACGGAGCTTTTGCATTGATTTTTTTTCCTTCTTTCTCAAAAATCCAACAATTGACGAAAACCTCAATAAAAAAACCCAAAGGTTTAATTGAAAAACATCATTAATTTCTTGAAAATTCTGTGTTCAGCTGAGAATAATGAAAATGAATAATGGAGAAATGAAAAAAAAAAAGATTTCACTGTAATCTCTCTATATATATATAAACACACACAGATGGCTTTTTCTCTCTCTATATCTCTCAATTTCTCTCTCTATATGTCTTACTTTCTCTCTCTATATCTATGACTTTCTCTCTCTATATGTATAGATGCAGAGAGAGTATCTTTTTCTCTCTCTCACTCAACCAATTTTCTGAAGTTTCCAGCGCCACTTTATATATTCTCCTTTGCTTTTTTTCTCTTTACGTGTCACTTTTTAAGTATAAAAATCAAAATAAGAGAGAAAGTAACAGCGTGCTTAAAACTTTTATTTAAATAGTTTTTCATCTTGTACTTTTTTTAATTTTATTTTCAAACATTCATAATAAAGTCCGATTAATTCAAATTTCGCAGGTAGAATTTATTTGGGAAAAGCTTTCTTTATCAAGATTTTTTTTATACTCATGACTCCAAATTGATGAATTTAACTAAAAAGGAACAACCCAATTCGTTGTACCACGTCCTTTTGTTACCCTCTTGCGCTTACTTTCTACCTACAAACAAAAAATAAATTTTTAAGTAGAACTTATATTTTCTCAAATTACATGAAAATGCGAAACATAATTTTTCAAAATTAGTAATTTGTGTTCTAATTTATGTGATAGATTTTCAGCAGGTGCAAAATTGAAGGGAAAAAACTTTTGAAATATGTATTTAAAACAAATGATAGATACTTATTTGATTATAAATCATCTCATTAACAATAAAATATAACTTTAAAGTTGAATTATTATCTAAACATAGAGCAATATTATTTTTTTAAAACAAACTAACAAAGAAAAATGCATCGCGTAATTGAAAGAAAGGGAATACTAATAAAGTAAAATATTATTTGCATATTTGATCTTAAAAATGTCACTCCATCATTTTAAATTTGTGTTGTGTTATTTGGTTGACTATTAACTTAAAAAGAAATTAGATTACTTGGCCTTAAATATGACATATAATTTAGGTTAATATAAAAGTATATTATGAAAATGATATATTATATATTTTAAAATACTTCTGAATTGTTTTCTTTTTGTAAGTCAAAGTCAAAAGCATAATTTTATGTATCCAAGTAAAGCAAAAAAAATTAATTTCTATTAGTATTTTTTTAGAAAAAAAAAATGAAGTAAAAGGAGGAACAGTTCTTTTCTGTTGCCGCTACTTTCTGAATCTCCTCGTTTGACTAGCTTTACTTCTTTCTTCTTTTTTTTTGCTTTATTTAAATAAATTTCTATAGAGGAAAAGAAAATTAAATTTGTCTATTTGTTTTTTATTTATAAATTAAATGTTTACTGCCTAAATTCATTTAGGAATTTAAAATATTAAAGTCTAGATTACGTTATCTAAAAACTTAGCCTGATTGGGAACTGTTACTTTTGGACATGATGGGTAAGGGGGAAGTATTTAATGCAAGAGGCTCTTAAATATTTTCACATTATTTTGGTTCTAGTATTCATATCGATTAAGCAAGTTGGAGTATATAAATCAACGTATTTTGATCATCTCAATTTACATATTTTTGAATCATGTTAATAAATTTTATTATATTATTTTTAGAATAAAGAAAAATGAAATTAAAAAACTGTTACTTTTGGATAAATGATGTATAAGAGGGAAGTCATTAATGTAAGAGGCTCTTAAATATATTCACATTATTTGAGCTTTGAATTTATATCCAAATTAATATTTTTTTCGTTCTTAAATAAGTGATCATTTTAGGTTGAACACACTTCATAAGAAATTGTTCACCTCTAGAAAAATAAAAGGTGTTTTTACTATCTTAACTCTAATTAAATTTTACTTACATTTAATGTGATTTTTTCGAATTAATAATTTTTGGTTCTGTAAACAAGAGCAAATTTGAAAAAATATGGTCAATTTATTCTTGAAAGCCTAAATAATCACTTATTTAAGAATAAAATAAAAATGCAAAATAACCATTTATTTAGGAACGAAGGGAGTATACATGTAATTTTGTTAAGATTTTAAATTTTATCTATTACTGTATTACTATGATCATGTGTGAAGTGTTTCCATTTAAGTCGATTTGGGTAAATGCTTACATTAAAAGTGCATGAGTAAGTAAATTATCAGAACCAGATTAGTACTCCTTTTATTTCATTTTACTTGATACGTTTTTTATTATAAGTTATAATTTTTCTTATATTAATATGATAAAAATATACATGTTAAAATGTTGGTCAGAATTCGTACCCTAAAAAACGAAACATCACAATTCAAAGTGAACGGGAGTACTTGATTACGTATAATTATTGGAAACTACGAGGACTATGGCAAAAAAAAGTTGTTACCTTACTTAATAGACGTATTTGACCTTTGACTTATGACTTTTTCCCCTTTTTTTTTTTTGGGGGGGGGGGGGGGGGTGAAAAGTCTATTATAGTAACATTGATCCAGATGAAAGTGTGTGGATGAAAGGAAATAGAAGATATAAGTACAAAATTAGAAAAGTAATAGAGAAAACGATAGGTCAAACATATATCGTCAAATTTTTTTATAACAATGTTATTTGTTTAAATATTTTTCAGTTATATGAAAGAATAAACGAGACATATTCAACTATTTATTAACATTCTGTCTTATTAGTATGAAAGGATAATAATTATTGTTTCTTTTGATTATTAATGTGGTTTAAATTATTTTCATTATACTTCAAGTTGAAATTTTGTTGGAATTAAGCAAACATACTAGTAAATGATTTGTTAACATCAAAAGTGTAAACAATCTCACAGTACAACGGAGAATAAATTAAAATATTTCGTATAATAAAACATATTAACCCTTTCAATCATGGAAAATTTTTAGCATTTTTGTCTCTGATTTCCTTTTTCAAACTATTTTTTTACGTTTTTATTTGAGTCAAGGGTCTATCAAAAATAATATTATTATTTTATAAGATAATGATAAGATTTACGTACACGTTATTATTGTTCTCCTTCATTTTGATGTGTGATTTTACTTCAATGAAGTGCACAAAATAGTCGTCATTATTTTTAATTTGTACTATGTAAACGTGGTAGTTTTGTCAACTGCTAGCAATATAGTACAAATTAATAAAATACAAAATAGAGAAACAGATTGATTTAATGATGTTGGTGGGCTAAAAGTCTAAAACCTATCTACTGGAATTTATTTTGGTGACATTAGTTGGTTGGTACACCTCATAATAGACAAAATAGCTTTTGTGACAACCTCCAAATATATCTTTTTATATTTAATTATCTGATATTTAAAATTTATTAATTCGTATACTATCGATATGTGTTGATCATATTACGATTCATATAGAACCCACTAGAGAGAAACACTCTCTATATAAAAATTATCTCTATTTTCAGAGTTTGAACTTTCAATCTGTAATTAAAAATAAAAGAATTTCATTAATTCAATCGCATTTTTTAAATTGTTTAATATATCAGGCCATATATGAGTCCAAAGAAAATGCCATTTAACTATTTTTGTATTTAACCATCTAGCATCTAAAATTTGTTGATCCAAGTACTATAAATTTGCGTTGATATAGAACTCGCTTGGAAGAACACGCTCTCTAAAAAAAATCATCTTTATTTTTGTGATTTAAACTCGAAATATATAATTAAAGTTGAAGGAATTTCATTCATCCAATCACATCTCGTGATAGTAAATGTCAGATATATTACGTCATATACGATAATCTCCAAAGAAAATTTTATTTAACTATTATTTTTTTATTTAATATTTTGATATCCAAAATTCATTTGTCTGCACAATACAAATTTACGCTAATATAAAGCAAATTTAAGAAAAAACGTTGCTTACTAGAATTTTTTCTTATTTTCAGAGCTTGAACTTGAGTGAGGAATCAAATCCATCCATTCACCTCTAAATATTTTAAATTAATATTATAATTTCATCTTCGCGATAAATAAACTCTCTCTTCTTATTTGTGTATAAAAAAAATAAGAATATTTTAGAGATATGGGGATGACATGTAATCACAAAAAAATGTGATTTATTAGTGGCCAAGTGGTTGAATAAAAGAGCACAATGAGAAAAGCAAAATTTCATTAGAGGATCAAATCTTGAAAATAATATCACAACCATATCCATCCATAAAGAAAAACCACTACTAGTAATTCTCATTTTTTGTGAAAAAAGCAAAACTCCAATAACTTAAAAGTTCCCCAAAAAAAAAAATGTTTTGGAGGGAAAAAAAAAGAGACAATAATGTACTTGGAATTTCACAAAAGGTAATTTGAGACATCATAGAAGACAACAACATGTGAGAATCTGAAGACTTTTCTGAATTAGAAGCCACAATAAAATCCCCAAAAGATTTTGTTACCCCATTTTCACTTAAATCTTAATACCAGCTTTAGCCCCAAAAAATTCCAAACAAATCTAACCAAAACAATTCTTTAGATAAACCACCGCAATACCGACATACTCAGTATATTTTCACAAGTGAAATTGAGAGAGAATCGATTATACACAAATCTTATAATCTATCGTACAATTAGGAAAATTGGTGATATTTGATATATAATTTTTCAGTGTATATCGTTCCGCCGACCTATATTTATTTCCAACTAAAGGTAAAGGTGCTTTTCGCTTCACGGAATCCGACGTCAATTGGTTACCGGTTGGTAGTTCCTCATCGTGCATTGACTGACTCCTCACGGGGTTGAAAACAGCGCTCTGAAACCGGTGGGAAAGAAAAGTGCAATCCATTCCGGTGGAAACCTTAAGTGGGGTTTATTCGTCTCTAATGAAAGGAACCGATAGTAGGAAAGATACCCTACATTTGAGAGAGTTGAAATCTCACTCATAGATTTGGAAGAGTTGAATAGGACTGTGTGAGCTGCATCGAAGAAGTACTTCCCGAAGCATGTAAGGCTTTAATTTTATCTTTGATCTAATATCATATAAAATGACTTGACGTGTGTGCCAGCTAGATGAGAGCATGTTTCAACGCAATTTGTATTGTGAGAATTCATCATTAATTAACTAGTTTACGTTGACTCTTAAAGTTATAGTAATGACAAAATCAAGAATCCTAAAATGTCATTTCTAGAATTCAATTCAAAGTTTGGACCTAAATCAATTATGAACCCCTTTTACTATTATAAACATATATTTACTTCCATTAAATCAATGGACTCAAAAAAATTGCTTATACAAAATAATTCATTTTACTGTTAAACTCTCACACATCCTTATTGAAATATTTATCTCTTTCTCTTCACATGATCGAACTATCACGATCTTCCTTCCCTCCTCTTATCCAACCACAAAGATCACTTCCACTCTACCTCGTACATCCTCGTTCCTAATATGATACTTATTTAAGGCTCTGATTAATTTAAATTCACGCTACTTAAACAGAGGCGTAGCCACATTTAACTTAGAGTGGTCATTAATTCAAACACCCTCAAAAAATCATATTATGTATCTAGAGAATTATACAAAATATTTAGGTTAACAAATATTTTTCATATATATACATTAAATCTTGAACTCTCTAAACAAAATATCTAGGTTAGCCACTATACTTAAGTCCATCAAAACGAAAATCATTCCTCACAAGATTTTTTTTTAATTATCAAGACTCGAACTCGAAACCTTAATTCTATTCCAATCTCACCATAACTTTTCAAACTAATTTTTTTCTAGATCATAGTGTGGAAGAAACAGTATCTAACCAGTGCAGTAGTGTACTGATGGGGGCTCAAGAATCAAGACAAAGAGGGGTAAAAAGGAAAGAAAGTCAGAGAAAGAGAATTGAGAGAAAATTGCAAAGGGAGAGAGACAAGTCATAATCAAAACATTATAGAAAAAGATAGGACCATAGCTAACACTGTAAAAGAACAACCCTATCTGTCTTCTTTTACAGTTTCATCTAGTCTCCATCAAAACTTCTCCACAATTCCATCCTTTAATTTTTTTTGTTTTCTTATACTCCTCTGTTTCATATTGAGTGATCTATTTTAATTTGACACAGAGTTTAAATTTTTTTTTGAATCTTATGATCTTAAATTAAAGTCATGTCAAATGTACTAAGAATCTTGTGATTGTAAACATGTCATGTGGAAAGTTGAAATTAAAAAGTTGCTAAAAAAGAAAAGGGTCATTCTTTTTGAAACGGCAAGAAAAGTAGGTCAAACAAATTGAAACGAAGGGAGTAGTATATTGTTTCTAATTTAATGTCAAAGATAAATTAGTAGCATTTGTTGTGAGAAGAGGGTTTATTAAAAACAGTTTTTCTAACTCATAAAGGTAAGGATAACATCTACGTATATTCTACTCTTTTTAGATCTTATTTGTGAAATTATGCTGAATGTGTGTTATTGTTGTTGTTACTTTACTTGTAATTATACTTTCCTTGTTTCACTTTATGTGGCATCTTTCGGGTTTTGAGATACAAGCAAGTCTTTTTTTATCGTTTTTATTTACGAGCGACCTAATATTATTTCGAGACATATATGTAATGAGTTTTGCATGTATAAAATAAAAGATAGGACATCACGTATCAGTTTATTAAGAACATGATAGAAGATCAGAGTGGGCACAAAATAGGATAATTAAAGGTTAGCAAGTAGTTGAGCGTTGTCTCGCTTATTCAGCTTCCATATTAGTAGTCGTAGGTAGTATCACTCTCGCAGTCTCTTGTTTTTTTTTTGTTACTATTTATTAATCTTTATACTTCGATTATCATATTATTTTGTCGTAGTTACTATTCCTTTCCAGAATGCTTTGTCATATCATGTTAGTACTTTGCCTTGATTTTCTTCACTCCTGTTATTTCCTTGAATCGAGCGTCCATCATAAATAACTTCTTTATTTCTCAAGATAAAAGTAAAATTTACGTACACTTTATCTTTTTCAAAAATTTCAATTATAAAATTATACCGAACATGTTGGCATATATATTAGGACAGGCTACATGAGAATTTTGATGGACACACTCACATGTTAGCATTAATTATGAATAAAAAAAGAGGACAAAACACAAATCTTTTGAGCTATCTTTTTCACAAGGGGTACGGTACGGGTTTTTTAACAGTTTACAATAATTTATAAAGGGAGTAATATGTTATGTCACTGTTATAACATTTCCAATTCTTTTAACATATCATAGTATTTCTTCTGACACCATATTAATTAAAGAGAACTTGGTAAACTTTTTTCGAAAAAATTCTCTTTAGATTGACTCTTTTTTTTTGTGTGTGTTTGGTGGTTGAGGGTGGGGGTGGGGGTGGTGGGGAGTTGGAGGGTGGGGTGTATATTGTTGAACTTTTATTGGTATTTGAATATTTTTTTCATCTCGATGTGTCGATATTTAATTGGGTACTAAATATTTTAAGAAAAATGAATTTAAAATTAATTATTTTTAAATAAGAAAGTATAACATTCTCTTTTAGAATTGATTAAAAAGAAATTTCTAATACATAAATTGAAATTGAGGAAAATAGTTTAGTAGGCGATTTCTTAGCGAACAAAGCTTCTTCTTTTGTTTTTTCTTATTTGGTGGTCGATACTCGCTTAGAAACTTTGGCTATTCTGGATTTGCCGCGTCGGTCCATTAAAGGGAGACACACTCTATATAGTACATGCCAAAAAACTATTTGTCACGACCCAATTTCCCGGTCATGATGGCACCTACAACCCCCGGTAGGTGAACCAATCCCTGTAGCCCAGAACAGCTAGTAATGGGCTACTATCTAACAAATAAGAGAACAAGACGAATAAAATAGATAATATGAATGTAAATATATACAAATGCCGAAAACTAAACCAAACCCCAAGACCTGGTATCATAGTACAGAGCCAAACTACATACATGGAGTACAAGTAAACCAAAACTATATATACAGATGTCTCTGAATGGAAATAGAGTACATGAAGCAAAAGATAAACTACAGCTAAGCTCCGATCGCCAAGAGCCCACCTTCAGTCTGAAGTAGTCTTCAACAGATCTCCAAGCACGAATCTCAACGATCTACCGGCGATGGCCCACACTAGGATCTGCCCCCAAAGATGCAGGGGGTAGGGGTGAGCACCAAATGCGAAGCATAAGGTACCCAGTAGGTATCATAGGCCGACTGGGCACATATAAGATAAAAGCGCAGTAATAGACAGAATAGAAGCAAGTAGTCACAGAAGTCAATGAAAGGTACACAGGAACTAGCCCAGAGGGAAATCAACAGAACCACAGATGAGGCTAGTAAGCAGAATATACACACCAAAGACACATGTGAAAGTAAGAAACAACGCACCTGGGATCCTTGCAACAACAGTGTATACAAAATAAGTTTACGGAATGGACGGTATACCGGTAACCTCAAGTATAAGAAGAAGGGAGAAAGAATAATAATAGGCATGCTCAAGACATGAATCAATACTCAACTACTCATATCAACCTCAAATCCAGAACCTAACACCCTAGCAGTACCAATCTCATACTTATCCATAATAGAGAACAACTCTGTAAGTAAATAACAAAAGTCTACCTACAGTCCCTCGGCCGCCCATACAACGGAGGAACACAAACAAGTGAAAACAAACCCTCCGGCATCCCATACTACCGGAGCGTACAATCAGCAAACAGCAAACAAGGGTGGAACCTCGAACCATGAATGATATGATGCATGAAGATCTCAAGTGCCATAGTATCTCTGTATGTACCTCCTCCGGCGCCGATCCGGCCCAGCAGGTAGGTTCCATGGAAGGCTCTGCCCGTATACCTCTACTCCCCCGTATACCCCTCTTCCGGCACACGCAGCCCGTAGCCCCTGGCCCGGATAGCAAGGTCCATGGAGGTCCCCGACCCCATACCAAAACTCAGTATCAGAACATGTATCAAGATAGAGACCCAGTCTCGATATCAAGATATAGAACCAGTCTCGAGTATGCATGCCCAGACCCTGTCCAGGACTAAAAATAGTAGGAAAATATCTCAAAAACCCCTCCAAGGGTGCCCGGGCATCGCCGGGTCTAAACAGTAAAAAGTCATCTCAGGTGCTCGGTCCAACCGAGGCTAAAAATCATCTCAAGTAGTAAGAAAACTCAACTAGCACTCCGGCCCTGCCGAGTCTAGTGATAATCGTAAAACTGATGATTTTAAACCACAAGTGAAATCAACCATTTCCAAATCATTTCCATAAAAAACGGGCCCCCCGGGCCATGCAAGGTTTAGAAAAACAGTGCCAGTAGGCCCGAAGCCAAAACCACAGTAAAACATCGGATAAAACCTCTTTATATGCATGGAAATGGTATGATCCACACACAATAGCTGCCTCGCAGCTCACAATCAACCTATCGACCCTGCACAGGCCCACAGCTACTCAGCAAGCATAACCAGCCTAGAAGGATAATTCTATGTCCGGGACTCGCGGACATTCCCAAAAATCCCACCTTCTATGTTCCAGAGTCAACAAGGCCTCGCAGGACCACAAGGGTAAATAAAATATACCGGCAAATAATACAAACAACGGAGGAACAAAAGTAGGCGGTTATGAATAAAGCGGTCAAGGTCTGTGGTACCAACCTAATAAACCAATCAAAGGATGCCCATTAATACACTTTTATTTTATAATATGGAGTCTAGGGAAATTAAACCGTAACCTACCTGTCGTCCGACGACAAGCTGCTGAAACCACGATGTCCAAGCTCGAACCACTCCGAGAAAATCCAAAACTAAATCAGAATCGGAATCGGATTTGGGATGGAATAACTTGACAAGATGATTGATTTACTTTACCAAATATATTTTCCCCACAGCAACCTCTCACGTGAAAGTATTGAATAGTGTACGTAGTTGTGTGCAAAAGTGATATACATATATGTATATCAACTTAGCAAAGCCAAAGGCTTATTTAAATATCACCCAATCATGCAACTTTATCAATGCTGCCACTAACTTCAATAAGGAAATCCCACCACATGGTTGCTGCCCTACTTCACTTCCACGTGGAAGTGGAGGTGGCAACCAATCCGTTCCGCTAAGTATATATTCGGGTATTGCATAAATTCGTGGTAAAATAAATATAGTATTTTAAATATACCATATTTATTAGAAAATCATTTCCAATAAAACCTACTATATTATAATAATAAATTTTAACATAACTAAATTTACTATCCCCGTTAAAATATTATGGAGTATAAAATCTTTATAAAATAAATACGTATACACTTATATCGTATCAAATATATTTTTCATAAACCTTTAAAATATTTTGGAAAGGAAATAATAATATAATTTTTACCAAATTCCACTTTTAAATAAATATTTCAATTACACGCACGATACTTATAAAATTCTTAAGTTTAGGCTCGTAATTCGCCTACGCACGATTTCGATATTCAAGAATTCTCTCGGGATCCTCCCTTATATTTTATCACTGTTTCGAAACTGAAATGGCATTTTAAAACGTAAAATTGAAGCTTAAATCGGGTTAAACCCGACCCGATTCGCGACCCGGTTCGTAACCCGTTTTCTGCCAGACAGTCCGCGGTAAAACAGTCATAACTCTTTGCTCCGAGATTATTTGAATGCGCGGTTTTGTGCGTTGGAAACTAGACTCGTAGACCTTCGATTTGGTATTTCGGGGGACTTCTAACTCTTTATATATTGGGAGAAAAGTCCTGATACATTTGACCCAAGGTTCAGAAAATTTGTTAAAGGTCTTACGATATCTTTTGTCGATTTGCTTGACTTCAAACTTAAACGTGGGAATGACCGGAAGGGTCATTACACTATTTCATTTTTGGAACTCGAACTTGAAATCTTTAGTTAAGAATGGAGGACAATATCCATCCCACCCACAACCTTTGTGCTGATAAAAAATAACAAATATTGTACCTAATAGAATTATCGAAGTTCGCTCTATGTAAGATCTATTAAAGGTACAGGCGTTATCCATCAAGATTTTTTCCATTCATAGAATTCGAACCCAAAACATCTAATTAACCTTAAAGAGGTTTTATTCGTACCACTATAACTTTTGTGTTGGCAAAAGTACAAGTATCTGATAGAAAATTGAGGTCGCGTTGCGTAAAGGAACAAACATGTAGTTAAACTTGAAAAAATCTAATTCATTTCACTACAACCTTAGCTTTATATTGATGGGGGATAACAAATATCTGATAAAATAATCGAAGTTCAAGTAAACTGACGCAAACACGATTATTATTATATATATTTTTAAAGAGACTAATTTGTGTACCTTTTCAACTGGGGCAGCCAACATGCCACTCCTTCCTAGATCTGATCACTCATCACATGTCTTGTTTCTTTGTGACTAGTACTTTATTTAATTATATATTTTCTTCCTATTTTTACTCCTAAAAAATCTTTTTTTACCAAAATAAACTGATTTTCTTGAAGGTTTACAACAAGTTTATCTTTATTTTATCTTAATTTAGCAACAATTATATGGATGAGATTTTTCTGCTAATTAGTTTGACCTTTCACCAACATATTTTGTCACTTAACTTTGGTTTCGTGTAATATTAAAATTCAAAATGCGAAGACTAATCGCAACCAACAAGGCGAGGACATGTGTCTTCGTATCTTTCTCAAGGGTTGAACAAAAAAAAAAGTTAAAATAAATGTCATATCATGAATTAGTAAGTGCCTCAATTTTCAAGAGATAATCCAATTATGTAAGACTTTTTATTTTCTGAATAATTACAGAATCTTCATGAATAGCCACGATCAAACCTTATTTCATGGTACTAACACGAAATTCCTCTTTAACAAAGTCTGCGAAACAACTAATATGAATTTTTAAAAATTGCTTTGGACATTAGGCAATATACTTATGTTGTGAGCTGGTATAATCTAACAAGAAGGTTGAAACTTTCTTTAATCATCCAGTGTTCAAAATTCACTAATCTGACTAATTTGAATTCGCGTAGTAAAAAGCTCACTATGAGTGACTTTAACGCTTTCATTTCTGAGGTTCGAACTTAGGCCTCACGTTAAAAGGTAGAAGAACTTTTACCAGGTTTGAAACTTGAAATAGCATCTCCGACAGTATAACATACCCTGCATAATCTTACAAGTGAGGTCTTAGGAGGGTAAGATGTACGTCAACCTTACCCTTATCTTTGTAGAATAAGAAGACTATTTCTGATAAAATCTCGACTCAAAAGAAACGTTTTCGAAGCAAGATTTCAGGAAAGGCACTAACGCATTTGTAAAAAGTTGGAAGGACATGAAAAGACATTTTGAAAAAAACCAAATGTATGTGGTGAATTTGAAAAAAAAAATGATTTTACTCCAATACAGATTTCACAGTTTGCTAGTAAAAGGATGTATCAAACAATAGTTCTTTACTATTTTCTTTTCCCATATGCCAATTTTGTGCGTACATCTTTGTCCTCTCCATACAGTATATAAAGAGGACCACTTTACCTTTTTGTATACATCTAACTACAATATGTACATATTCCTTTTGCTTTGTGCTAACCAGAGAAAGAAGCTAAAAGATTTTTAAATTCTTTCTCCATACTTAGTTATATAAGAATAAGAAATTTGAAAGATGAAGATGACTTTTCATTTGTGGTCCAATTTCATAGGATCTTGTAAAATCCCTTTCTTCTTCTGTAATATAATGTCACCTAGTTTGTTCTTACTGGACTCTTTTGTTTTACATGCCAAACTTTTCCACCTTACCATGTGTAGCTGGATAAAAATTCCCTCTTTTTCTGCCTAAAAAGCAAAAACTACCAAACTAAATTCACCAAATTTGGTCCATTTAGCCAGCCAAACAGCCAACAATGTTACCCAACTCTGGTAATTGATTAACAAATAGTCACTATAATTGAAGGCTAATCACTGTCCTAAGAGTTTCAAGTTCCACAAGTAAAACTCTGAAACGTTAAACAACAAAGTCCCCGAATGGTTAACGAGCTCGATGATTGTACAACAATACAGTAGTGTAACTGATCACAAGAGATAACTCTGCCTATAAGGCTTTCAACCAATTAGTCAAGCAGTTGAGAAGCGGACCGAGCCCAAAACGAAGGCTGAAATTTCTTTTGGGCTGGTACCTACCCATAAAATCCTGATAGAAGTTGCAAAAAAGATACTGAAACGAACATTTGTAGTGCAAAAGAGAAGTCTCCATATGTCTAACGAAAACACATCTGACTTTACCAAATGATAAATATTTAACCAGTCGAACACAAAAGGGCAAAGTACCAGAAAACGAAAAACACCAATATCAGAAAATTGTGCACGATGCCTATTTTTATTTACTACTATAGCATAAAGGTCCGATGATATTCATGGAAGTAGAACCAAATGTGTTCAACCCATGGCGTATTTCTGGGTCCAGGATCTTGCAGTGCTCTCATACTTCACTCTATCCGTCTTGTACATGTGAGCAATCTCTGGCACTAAAGGATCATCTGGATTTGGATCGGTAAGCAAGGAGCAAATGGAAAGAAGCACCTGCGATTTCCCAGTATAAGCGTCAACAAAATGTATACATAAAGCGAAAGCTTTAGAGAGACAAGAAGTATGATATACATTACCTTGGATACAGTAAGGGCAGGGCTCCATTGTTCCTTTAGGATATCAAGACAAATACTACCATTACTGTTGATGTTCGGGTGGAAGACTTTAGTTTTGAAAGAGACCTACAGAATTCACAGCCAAAAGAAAGTAACGTTGAAAATCCAATCACTAAAAACAGGGCCTTGTAACAAATTAAGAACGATGAAACACACGGAAGCTGGCTTTTAGCTGGTATTTATATGTAACACAACAGAGTAGCAAAACCAATAGCACTTTCACATACCTGTCCTTGGATATTCCAAGGAAGCTGACGCAATGGGTTCTCTTATTTAGTGAAACTCGGGTATAAATCATTAAAGCAAGGACTACAGGAAACACATCAAAATAAAAGAATGGCCAACATCCATACTTAGGTCCAACAAAACAAAAAAAATTGAACAAGGCCAATGGTTGTCTAGTAATGTACATGCAGGATTTCACGTCTCCTCAAACAACCCTGGGTCTGTGTTACCTGGTTTAATATATTTTTACCAGTGTGGCACTCCATCTCAAAGTTTGTGGATGGATATCATGGTGGAGGATCATTTCCTGCTGCTTAATGGAATGTGGTATGGCGAGAACTCATAGAGGAAGCTACCAAAAGAAAAGCATAATGTTCTCTTTTATACTTAATAAGGGAATATGAGTGAAGCTTACTCAGTTATCATCACAGAAATTATTGTAACATTAAGTTATCATCAGACCTAATATACAACAACAACAACAAAACACAGTGTAATCCGACAAGTGGGGTCTGGGGCGGGTAGTGAGCGCACAACCTTACTCCTACCCCTGTGGAGGTGGAGAGGTTGTTTCCGATAGACCCTCGGCTCAAGTAAAGCATATCAAGCAACACGTATGTAAAGCAAATACATTGGAGATCAGGTTTAATCTACTGGAAACTCTTGCATTAAATAGTTTTAGTCCATTGGAGAGACAGAATTGCGAAGGTAAGGAATGTTGGAAATAGGAGCAAGATAAATTTTACAAAAAAAAAGAAGACACGCAATCCACAAAAGACCAAATCTTTCTACATAATATTTTGTAAGACTTCGAAACTACCTTTGGGGGCTTGAATGGATAATCTGGGGGGAAATGGATAGACACAAGGAAAACGCCCCCAGAAAACGGGCTGTCAGATGGACCCATTATGGTAGCTTGCCAATGGAACATATCCTCACCAACAGGACCTGCAAAAAAGGTTGCAAAACATTTTTTTTAGTCTAAGACAATATCCAAGTTAAAATTATACTACAATTTTCACATATTCCAGACAAAGTGCAGACATGTCTAACAAAATATTAAGAGTCAAAAGAATCATCAGCTTTTACTCTACCAATCCTGCCCCAACCCGCCACCAAAATAAGGGGGCAAAAGGAAAAAAAGAAGAAGAGGACCAAATGAACAGAAAGTAATGACTAAGCATCGGAGGGTAAGGGGAAAGATATAAATAACTGATGTACCTTAACTATATTCCAACATAAATTTAGCAGCAAGCATAAAAGGGATATCTATAACATGGTAATAAAGAGACATTAAGCAGCACAAATCACATTCATATATACCTGCACTGCAAGAAGCAGGGGGGTCTTTCTGCAAGTCCTTCAGTTCCTTCTGAATCCTCTTTGAAGCCATAACGAACTTGAGATCGAATACTCACTGCAAAAAGAAATCTAAATCAATAATGCCAAAGGAAGGTCAAATCAATAATTATAACAAGATATTAGCAAAATTTTATAAGAGATGATTACACGTCAATAATAATTTCACTGAAGTTGTAACCATATACACTTTTTTGGGATAAAAGCATTGTATTAAAGAGCAGCTTAGGAGTTGCAACTACATACACTACTAAAAAGTATGTGCTTTCCTTCCCGGTGCTGCTCCTGGAAGTGCACAGGGAGCGCAGGCAGGAACTATTACATTATATTGGCAATCTCAGACAAGAGGACAGACAACGAAGTTCCAAACCAATGTAAAACACTCTCCCCTCCCTAAAGAAAGGATTTTTACCATAATCAATGGCCTCAAAATAATACAAAACAACAATAACAACAGAAACCATCACATCCTAGTCTCTATCTAAGAGATAATGACCAGAAGTTTAGACTTAGAACAGGAAATCAACGAAATTACTATAACTAATGACACCAAAAACACCAAAAACAAGGCAAACCATTATATTAGTTTTTATCACACAGCCAGAATTTTCATTGAAGGGGTTCAAATTATGAAGAAGTAAATACACAAAGAAGCTATGGAGATTCATCATCTACTATATATATATATACATAAAAAGATTGTACTACAGTGGAGGAGATCCTCACCGAGGGGTTCAAAATATGAAAAGAAAAAAAACACGAAAAGTCTAAAGAGATTCAACATCTACTATATACATATAAGACAATTTTAACCATATATAAATATTGTAATTTTCGGTAATTCGGGGGGGCTCAGATGAACCCCTTAGCACCCAATTTTGTCCAGGACACCACCATAAAAAAATAAAAAAATAATTAAAAAAAAAGCACACCTTTTTTTCTGTTTTGTGATGAAGGAAGTGAAACCTTAAAAAATTAACTTTTTTTTTCAATTCAGTACATCAATTTCTCAAAATTTAAAATCAACTAACTATTACTACTACTACTAACTACGTCTCTATACAAAACTAAACAAAATCAGCTTTATGAATTCTCTTCTCATCACGCCGCTCTAAAAATTGAACAAAACAGTAAAACCGAACAGAAAACAAACAAAACTTCTGCAAAACACATATATAAATTCACAAAAATTACAGCAAAAAAGATGAACAAAAACAAAACAAACAAACAAACAAAACACGTAACCAAACAAAAAAAAACATCAAATTAAAACAACTAATGATCGATTTGAAAAAAAAAAGCTGAAAAATCGGTAGGGTTAAAAATTCTACCTTTTTTGGAGAGAAAGAGAATTGTTTTCGTAGGAGACTGCAAAATAAAAATTACGAGCTGAATATAAGTATGGAATTTTGACGAGGAAATATAATAATTAATTTACTTAATATATAGATAAAGGGCTTTTCTGTTTTTCTTTTTATATTTGGAAAAGGAAGAGACTCCTTTAGGCGGTGGACACCTCATGCCATGCACGTGTTTTTATTATGCTTTTTTGCCTTTTCTTTTTGCCTCTTAATTGGGATTTTTAGTTTTTCTTTTTCGTATTGGATTCGAAATTATGATTTTCGTTCTTGTATATCTGGGCTAAAGTAATTTTAATGTTCAAATAATTGAAATATCTATTTTTTATTCCTCCAATACCCATACGATGAAAAGAAATTTTTTTTATTCACGTATATATTGACTTTTTTTTATATGTATTTACATTTCCTATATATTTAACACTCCTTACTGAAAATTACCATTTTACACTGCCTCCAATTGTGAATCTTCAGGAAATTTAACAAATTAATTACGTATTTCATCATTTAGTTGTTTGTAGGTTATGTTAAGTTTGTATTATGACTTTATCTTTGTGAAAAAAAAATACGGTAAATTTCTTACATAAAAGGACCAAATATTATATTTTAATAAATTAAAGCTTAAATATGGTTAATGAGAAATTAGACTAGACTCCCTTTAAAGAACAAAAAAAAAAGTTCTTTAAAAACTACTACCAGTTCTACAATTTAAACGTACAGTTGAAAGAAGAGCAAAGTTTTTTCGTTTTTTGATTGGTAGAAGCAAGTTCAGAGTTTCATATTCCTTTTCCAACTCCTTTAACTTTCTGCCTTTTCAGTTTCACTTTTTGGTTTCTTGTTGACTCATTTTAATTTTTTATTCGATCTATTTGTATATTTAGGGGGTCTATCGGAAACAGCCTCTCTACCTCACCTCTGAGGTAGTGGTATGGTCTGCGTACACTCTATCCCCCCAGACCCCACGCTGTGGGAATACACTGGGTATGTTGTTGTTGTTGTTGTTGCTATTTGTATATTTAAATGACTGACAGTTCCATATCCAATCTGTTCACTTATCAGCTTTTTTACCCTGGGATTGCTGATGGAAAAAAGAAAAGGGGGGAAACAATGGGGAAGAAAGTAAAAGAAAGGAACTTTAGGGAGCTTTGTTATGTCTTGGTGAAACAAAAGTCTCACTTCTGGTAAATTTGGAGGACTAAAAAGTTGCTTGAGCCTATATTTAAAGAATTATTTTCCACTTATTACTCCACACATACAACCAAAAAGGTATAAAAGCAGAAACTTAGCTCAAACCATAAATAAATGGTGTCAAGTGCTTTGATGTTCACAAGATTAAGAAGAATGCTCTCCTAAAATAATACATAATGTTCCAAAGGAGAGCAGAAAAGACACCTACTGCAGAGACTGTAAACGTAGATCTTCACCTCACCTTCTCTCTTCTTCTTTTTTCAGTACAGACACGCCTCGCTAGCATTACAGGCATTCCCACACCATCAAATCACAAACTAGAAATTAATGAAATAATACAATGACGTTGGTAAGACAACGCTCTGGACAAACCACCTGGCGACATCAAGTAAACCGCGTTAGGGGTTCACTACTATGGCTTACTCTTACTAAATCTTCCCCAACCAGAACATAAACACACTTCATATCATTATAGAGACAAGTTAGAACTGGCACAGAACAGCACCAGTGCCCCGATGGCAGTTGCGAGGCATCTGACTTTATAGCAACATCTGTTGCATAGGACCTGCTGGTTAGTGGTGCGTATCAATGCACAAGCTCCAAATTCCACTAGACAAGGTATTGATCACACTCTGGTTTTAGCCCTCTTCATCCCAAGACTGTTGTGGAAGGGGGAAACAGAACCAGACATTTGAGAACCTTCTTCACGAAGAGTACCATTGAGCATCGCAAGTTCACGTAGCTGCTGTTTTTTATAGAAATCCTGAGACTCATCCTGCATTTGGAGGGGAGATGGAGAAACAATATTGAACATCAATTTTCCACTTTGAAAATGTGTGACACGACACTAAAAATGACAACTTGCAATTTGTGTTGAATTTACCATAGGCTTGAGCAGATCTTCCAATATCTCACGTGCTTGCAATAGCCGAGCATCAATGATCTCCACTGGCAGTTCCGCTTCCACAATAACATGAAGAGGCTCATTCAGGTGCTCATACCCCGGTTTGCCTCTCATCATTTCTTCCTTCAAATGACAAAGTAAATTCTTACATTACATGTTTGAGAAAGATGATTCCAGATGGCAAGATTGTACAAATTACAACCTGAGTACCACCTCAGACTATCCAATGCCCACTAACAAGAGTTACTGACAATTCTATAGAATGTAAATAAAAAAAATACTTTTGATACATCAACTTCGTACCAACCTATGGAGGTAAGGGCCAACCTTAATACCACAGATGAATCAACTAAATAAGCCAGAAAAAGGGGAAACTTATCTCTAAATTTATTAAGAAATTCAAAAACATCATCAACTAAAATAGGAACAGACTGGAATGGAGACCTACATAAGCAACACGGACATACTAGAAGAAGATAGTCTTGCAAAGAGCTTCAAGCTATTAATTAATGGCCAAAAAAGTGAACAGGTTGCTTCATTTATTATCACAGCTATCAGCTGGCACAAAAATCAACTGGGAATGGACCTGGAGGAAAAATAGAAGTGGGGAGAGGCTGTCTCATGCTTATTTCGTGGACTCTCAAATATCACATCAGTTCATAATATTACCTTTACCGGATCTTTGATGCTTCCGCGTCCTCTTATCAGAACCCGGCATTCAGTAGTAGCTTCCACTCGCTTTAGAGAGTTCCCTCTAGGGCCCAGGAGGCGGCCCACGAAATTGTACTGCAAATGTAACTAAAACACCCACTCAACATGATGTATCCAAAGCATGAATAACAGAGTAAGGAAATAGATGATAGTCCATACACTAGGATATTGATCCACCGGTATATCAATTCTGAGTGTTCGCTTCACTATGAGGCCTGACGAGTTACTTTGAGTATTAAGCCAGTTTTGAGTCGACGGTGAGTGCATTAAACCTGATATCTGGGTATGATAAACCACAAAATTGGTTAAACAGGGAAATCCACACCTTGTGCTCTCTCTTTTGTAGGACACTATAGATAAACCCGGAAACCTCCTTTTGTGAGATAACTAACCCTGAACCTCCTTATGATTCAGAACATTTAAGACATTCCAAATCTAAGACTACAAGAGGTATAAGAAAACGCACACAGGGGATCTACGCAAGTTAAAACGAATAAAGACAATAAGCTAGTAATCACAAATACAACATTAACAGAGAGAAGATAGACATATACTAACACCCTTAGAAACATAACAGATCATGATGACTAATAAATTTGGAAATAACGTGCTTATGATTTTCAATTTCCAGTGTTTCGGAATGGATAAAAGCATCCCATAAGTGTTAGCAGACATGAAGGCAAGGAGATGCTCCTGTGAGTCATAGACATCTAGATCTCATTGTAAAATAGTGTCATAGACATCTAAATCGCATCCCATATGTGTTAGCAGAATTCTGTGGAACGAGCCCCTCACATTCTACAGAGAAAATTATTTGAATCAGCATGAAGGAGATGCACTTGTGGTGTCATAGGCATCTAGATCTCATCGTAAAGTTTAGCTGGCTGTCAGTAAGACACCTAGTAACTAAAAGCAAAATTCTAAATCAGATGCTCAGCTTAAACTATATATCAATCTTGCTGTTGTTAGCTTCAACTACCTGTCCCGAGACAAGTGAAGATTGAAGTTAAAACACCTAAAAAGAAATCAAGTTAGTATGGAAATTAGAAACTTTTGTCAGAAAAGCTTTTTAAACATAAAAATTAGATCTAAAAGAGGTTATGTTAATAGTTAGTATCCATACTTCTGATTGAAATGGTGATGCCCATCTGTCCACATTAGCTCCTCCATTTGAATACATTCCTCCTGAAGCCAGGGGGCTAGCATGTTCAAGCCCATTTTGATCTAAAACTGATGCATTCCCCAACAGTGTAGTTACACGCAAAAGTTCTGCTTCAAAAAGGTCAATTTCCAAGAATAAGACGTACCAGTTAGCAGTGGTTAATAAATCAGTTAGCAGCCACCACAATATGGACAACAAGACGGAATCCCTTCATTGGTTAGTTATCTCACGGATTATATAGAAAAAAATTGATTTGTTAAAGCAATCAGTTAAATGTTATGGACAGAACAGACTCCGAAGATTCCTAGTTTGCGGATGAATGGTCAAAACATGGGGAACAGTAGAGATGGGAAGCATGGGGAAGAAAATCTAAGTCGCAAAGGTACAATTAGAGGGGAAAAAAGACCCGTCGCATTAATACAGCACTTTAAGGCACCTTTATTTCAGGTGAAGATGCCAAACTTTGATATCAAGATATATATACAATCTTCCCTATAACAAATAAAAAAAACTGACATTTAAGTGATTCAGTGTGATGCTAGACAGCAACTAGGAGCAACATTTGTTTCTATAAAAAGAAGTCCTGAAGATGACGACGAGAAGGAGAAAGGAGGAGGAGGAGGTCTAACCTAATTGAAGGAGAGTTTAGGCAGACAACAACAAAATCACATATAAGTTGGGGAAGTCCTGGTTAGTTAGTCGTAATCAAAAAGAAAGTTACTCCTTAAAGGTCCAACTAGTCTTTGGGCATATCCTCCACCATTTCCCAGATATATTTAGAAGTCGTATGAAAAGAAAAGAATTTCCTTATAGGTCTAACATGCCCTTGGCCATGCTATCCACCATTTCCAAACACATCTACAAGAGGAATAACATGCCCAGTATGACCTCTTTTTCTGATATAGATATCCCAATATGCAGGTCCACAGCTCAAACTTAAATGTTATTGCTCATCACGCAACGGCTCAACCCTCTCCTTAATACTAAACAAGCTTCACAAAATGCACATCATGCTTCTTATACGTCAAGGATTAATTTCGTAGTCCTCATCTTAATCTTGTATGCTACTAGTGTTCGGCAGTGAGTCATATTAAAGTATCCATTTTCCTTTTCATCAACTCCTCTTGACAGTCAGTGGGATGCAGAAGCACGTGTTTCCTTCTATTCCAGATCCATAACAGGCTACAGAACTTTATAGTACTTGAAAACTTCCCGGTACGGGTAACAATATATGACAAGCTGCTGGTGAAATAAGCTGGGATTTTCGCAAATTTTCCACTATCTGGCCAAAAAATGATTTCAATAACACCTTCCAACTAAAACTTAGAGGCTCACAAGGATATATGTGTGTTTACACAGTTTAAATTGTCATGAAGCATAACATAAATGTGAAGAAACAAACCTATAGGATACTGGGGGATAAAAAATGGATAATGAAGTTTTTTAAAAAAAAAAACTGGAATGGGACAATGAAGTGTTTACTTCCAACATATAGGAAATAAACATGGACTTAATACATGACTCTCTCAATCTCTTCTCCTTCTTGCTAGTGGGTGGTTACAACATTATTCATAAACAAATTAGTGACAAGCATCCCGATTAAGTTAAATGTAACCCCCCCCCCTTGATCTCACTGACCTATTACGACATGTAGGTCTTTAATACACTCTCGGTAAGCAGAAAATCCACAGCTGACCATGAAGAAGGAAACTAGAGATATATATAGTTAAACATGAATAACAAAAAAGACACTCATGGAATATACAAAGTAGAGTTGGGAGTCGTCCAGAAAAAAGTGATGACCAACTTTACATAGAAGACCCAAACTTGACCTGAACTTTCACCCAATTAGCAAAAACAGAAGCATACAATGGATTCATCATCTTCATTATGCTGAAAAGGATGTACCCATTAACTTAAAATACTTTTCAACCTCATTCTCTAATCTTTGACTTCTCTCATGACAAGCAATAAAAATTACTTTTTGATATCAGAAGCACAAGTGGCTGAACTAATCAAAATTCAACTTCCTACTCACCCTGATTCAGCAATCGATAGCAATTAGGAAGGACGGGCACAAATGGGCTGAGTTTGTGGCGTTCCGCAAGTAACTCTGAGAGATACCTGTTAACACAGATTGACAAATTAGAGACTCGCATCAATTTACGGTATAGGTACACACAAGAAGAAGACCATCAGTATATCTATCAAAAAAGGTTGTTCCAAATTTATTAGTCCAATGTATTTGGTTTGTGATACTATAAGTTTTCTGAAGATCGGACAAAAACAATGTACATAGTGCAACGAGATCTCCTTGTTAGGTCTTTACATAAAGATGCACTAGAATAAGCAAAAATAATCTGTTAATGTCAATGAGATAGAACCAAAATGCAAATTGAAAGGACATGGTTGCAGTATTTGGTCAGCGCGTGCTACAGCTTGAACCATATGCCAAAGGTTGCATCGACCACCACAAAGTAGTAGCGGATGCAGTAGTACTCCACACCCGCCAACTTAAAATCCCAGATCCACTTTGATCAATCAGTATAGTAGCTTAAAAGGATCATAGAAAAAATGCTATTGCAAGACGGAGTAGTTCAAGCAAGGAAGTGAATCTTTTCTTACAATTGCTATTCCCTTAATTTCTTAGAAGAAGATTGGACAAAAAGTTCTAAAGGGAGGGAAAATAATAATAATAATCAACAACCGATAGAGCATAAAAACAATTTTTTTGAAGCTAAAGACCGAATAAAAGTATTTGAATTGACAAAATAATCTGAAGGAAGAGGAAATAGTAACAATCAACATCCAATAGGAGCAAAAAAATCAACTTTTTTGAAGCAACAGACCTACTAAAAGTATTTGAATTGACAAATTTTCTCAGGAAGGGGAAATAATAACAACAATCAACATCCGATAGGATCAAAGAAACCAACTTTTTTTGAAGGAACAGACCAATTAAAAGTATTTGAATTGACAAAATGTCCTGAAGGAAGTGGAAATAGTAACAATCAACTTCCGATAGAAGCAAAGAAACCAACTTTTTTGAAGGAACAGACCAATTAAAAGTATTTGAATTGACAAAATGTCCGGAAGGAAGTGGAAATAGTAACAATCAACTTCCGATAGGACCAAACAAACCAACTTTTTGGATGAACAATCCTAATTAAAGTATTTGAATCGATGCAAGAAATTCATATAGCCAATCCTGACTGTTTAGAATTACAGATAATAACAATCAGCATCCGATTAAGAGCAAGGAAACCAACTTTTTGAAGCAACAGACTGAATAAAAGTATTTGAATTAACAAAACGTAACAATCAACTTCCAATAGGAGCAAAGAAACCAACTTTTTGGAGGAAAAAAAATCTACTTAAGGAATTCATATAGCCAGCCAATCCTTGCCTGTTTGGAATTGCGGCAGAGTTTATTAAACCTTAAACTGATAACAGTTAAACCAGATCTTTCATTTTGGAGAAATCAGCATACAAATCGTTGAACAAAAAAAGGAAAATCAAGTCACAAAATCACAACCACAGAGTTATTATAAACAAGAAAAAAAAACTAGTAAGATCGGATATAGGCTTAGCTAATTTCAGCACGATCCACTAATAAGTATAAAACAACAAAGAGAAAAGGGAAAAAAACGAACTTCTCTTGCTCGGCGATGGCAGAGGAAGCAGAGCGAAGGCCGGCGGCGATATGAGGAGACTGAGGAGCAGATGGAGATGGTGAGTAAGCCATGTATCTACCGGAAGACATGTTGTTCACCGGCGGCGGCGGCGGTAGAATCCGATGACGGCGAGATTCAACTACTTTTCACTTTCCAAAGGGAGTCCCTCTGCTTTCCCTCTTTTGGACTGGCAATGACCTGGTATAGAGTAGTAGATTTAATATTTAATATAATCGTCGGTGGATAAAGGAGAGTGATTTTTTTTGTATTGGACGCGAGCGCGACTAATTTAAATTTACATCGAAAAGTTTCACGTTGAAAGTGAAGTGCTCGAAGTTAATATCTTGTGTTTCAAAATAGTAACCACAGTCCATAATGTACGAAATAATTTGAAAAATCAGATTAATTAATTATTTGAACCACATAATTTACTTTGTGGCTCTAAGAAATTTAATCTCTTTATTGTGTGTGAGTTGTCTTTTGTGTCAACTTAAATTCAACAATTCTTCACATGAATGACACGTCATATCCATATCACTTATCATGTTATTGTTATATTCATCAATCGAACACAGTTATTTCGTGAAAATCAATCGAAAAAAACTTCAACCCGTCGTAAAGGATTGAGAACACATTTAATTTATGAAAATCGATCGAAAGAACCCTCAACTCATTGTAAAGTATTGAGAACTTTCAAGGGGCCGTTTGATAGAAGTATTTAAGAAAAAGCTTATTTAGTATTATAAGGTGTATAATTAATACACATCGATCTATAATATTAGTAACATAAGAGTTATTAATGCATAAATAAATATAATTAAAAACATAAATATTGTTTAATACATCAAACCAAGCAGTAAATAAGAAATAACCACAATATAAATTAATCCTCATTACTAATATATCATATTTAGTCCTATTTTTATATACCCAATTAAACGACTCCTAAAGAAATTGTTGGGTTGCAGTCTAGTTATAAGGATTATGATAAATAAAAATATAATAAATTTGTAAATTATATTTAGATTATCGTACAATAAAATAATAATAATATATAAATTACTATTATAATTATTTTCTCAATTTTTGGATATTTTCTTCGATTATTTGATGCTCAAAATTTATTAATAAAATCAATTCAAATTCATATCGGAAAGGGGATGGAGAGTGAACATAATGCTAAATAGGAAAAGAAATAAAAAGTGATTTACTAGTTTTTTACTGTAGAACCAAGGACTGTCATTGTACTTCACACCTTGGTGGATTTTGTGGTAGGTGGCTGTTTTTTTATTTTATTTAGTGTTCGATATTTATATTTGATTTTAATTAATTTAAATTTGTTTTACGTAAAATCTATTTAAATTCAAAAAAATTAATTAAAAATAAAAGAATTTTATCCGTCCATCACAATTCTTATTGGTTGGATGCTGGTCCTAGCTCTTTAATGCTCCTTTCTCTCCATTACTTTTGTTCCTCAATTTTCAACCATTTATGAGATTGTAAGAATTTTTACTTTTGACCTAATATCCACTATGGAGAATTATATATCTTCTTTTTTATTCGATATATGTATTGAAAGTTGATTAAATTTAAATTTTTTATATTAAAAAATTATATATTAATCATTATGTGTAAAGTAATTTTTAATAAAAGTGACTTTATAGCTAAAGCTTAAATTTGAGATTTTTGATTAAAAATAAAGTAGTATTTATCAATTATCACATCACTATAATTTTTGTTGGTGAATTATCTAACTTTTTTAGTAAACACATATATTTATTTTACAGTTTAACTTTTTATTAACTTTAATTCCTTTGAATTTTGTCTAAAAAGCCTATTTTTTATGATGTTAAACCATTCAACTATTTATATATTATGTTAATTTTATAATGTTGCTTCATATTTATCGATATAAAATCTAAATATACATCTTTTCCTATATATAATGGTCGCAAAATTATTTTTAATTAATTACAAATTAAAAGTATTATGTAATTTTGCGCTCTCACTCCAAATTTGACGATAATATAATTTAAATATACATATTTTCCTATATATGTGATCTAAAAACTCATTTTTAATTAATTACAAATTAAATATGCTTAATTAAATATTATACGGACTAAACTCACCAATAATTGAGGGAATAAAAGTGGAATTATCCCTAATAGTACTCTTAAATGGATGAGATTGGACTTTCTCCACGTATTTAGGAAGTTGATTGGAACCTTTTTATTTTAATATTTATTTTTATTCTTTGGATTACTTTTCTGAATAGATGGGCAAGCTACTTATTCAATTTTTTTGTCTAATCCAATCACATCCATTAATCTCCAAAAATTTTGGGAAAGAAGAAGTATCACTTGTTCAAAGTTCAAACTTTTGAATAAATTAAAAATAATTGAAATGTTGTCATGCTCAAAAGTCATAATTGCACAGTTTTGTCAATTATTTGATAGGTGCTAATAGTTTGGCACAAATATTTCAATCAAAGGACCAAACTAATAAGTAAATAAATAAATAAATAAAAGATATCATTCTGAAGAACACTTGACTTGTGATTTACGAAAGAAATGTTAGTTACTCCAATTTTTTGATTTGACATACCAAAAATAATTATTAATATAATTATTTTATAATAGTACCCCTATTAATTGATGATTATTATTGTATTTTAAAATTAATTTGGAGAATAAACAATTAATGTTAAGGGTAAAATATATAAAAAAGAAAAAGTTATCTTTCCTTGATATGTCAAAAATGACAAGTAAAAGTGAAAATTCAATTAAAAAATAAATGACAAGTAATTCTGAACGAAGAAAATACTATATTTATCATTAAAAAAGTAAAACATAATGACTTGAGAATAAATGTTAGTACATGCAAGAATGTCTTATTAAAATCATCTTTGACTGACTTAAAAGAATTATTAAGAAAATATCTATATGATTAATATTCTTGGCAACTATAGGAAAGAAAGGATAGGAAGGAGTATGATTGGCAACGGAACTGGGAGGTGCCGGTACCGGTTCCGGTTCGTCCTGGTTCGTTATCGGTTCGGTGGACTCCAATTCCATTCGGTGTAGGCGCTGGTCGGTAAGGGTAACGGGACGGAAGGGAGAAATTTACCGGATCGTCCCGGTATCGATCCGGTCCGGTTCGATCCGGGCAGGAAATCAATTTTTGATTTTTTTTTTTAATTAAGTAGCTATTGGCAACGGCCAATGGACCCCACTCAACGGCTATTTGAGCCAAAACACCTTCTACCCTCCAAACTTTTTTTAATACCCCAAAGTTCTTAAAAATATATTTTCGTCCTAAATTTTGACTATAAAAACTCTCCACCCCTTCATTATTTACTACACAAAATCTCTTCTTCTTCATCTACTCTCTCAACTCTCAATCTTCTACTCTTCTACTCTCTATTCTCTAATAGTTTCTATTAAATTGTTAATTTTTTTTGTTGGATTATTTTGGAGCAATTTTCAAGCTTAAGTTTCATCTATCAATTTCGGCTTTTGGTTATACACGTCTGTTTTTACGCAGACGTTTGGTACATTCGTTTCAACTTTCATCTCTTTACTTATTTATTTTTTTGCATTTAATTTTTGTATTTATTTATTTGCTTACTTTTAATATTTTAATATGGAATCCGGTGATAAAAATGTTGGTCAAGGTAAAAAAATATTTTTTGGTAAGTTGACTAATGCAGTAACCGGAAAAACTAAAGTCGGTAGTTATTCTAAATCCAAATCTAAAACTAGACAACAACCTCAATTAAGAATAAATACAGATGATTTTACACATGTTGATGAAACTCCTTTTAATATTGATAGCAATACTCAATTAGATCATGAATCTTTACAGACAAGGTTTGGTAATTTTAATGAAGAAGTAGAATATGATAATGAATATGATGGTAATGATACTTATGATGATGATGAAACAGAGCCGTCTACGGCTACTAGTCCCACTCCTGCTCCCGCTCCCGCTCCCGCTCCCGCTCCCCCTGTACATCCTACTAGGGTTAAGCCAAAGGCTGAACGTCCTAAAAAATCTGTTGTGTGGCAATTTATGACTCAAAGTGAGGATAAAACTCAAGCTATTTGTAAAATATGTAAATGTATGTTGAATCATAAAACTACGGGAAAGTCGGGTGGGACGAAACATTTAAGAAATCATTTGTCGGGATGTTATAAAAATAAATTTTTGCAAGCTCAGGCTATAGCCGATGCAATAAAATATGGTACTCCCCTTCCCGATGCATCTGTAGGAGTAGAGGCCTCTAACATGATCCAAACACAGTTAAACCCTTCTAATGTTTCTGGCCCTAGTACACATCGCAGTTATAGTAGAGAAAGAGATCTTGAAGAATTAGCTAAAATGATTGTTCTTTGTGGCTTGCCTTTTAGTTTTGCTGAAAATCCCAGTTTTGTTCATTATATTCAAATAATGTATAATCCTTCTTTCACAGTTTTTTCAAAAAATACTATTAAAAAAGCTGTTTTTGATTATCAGGGACAACATGTACAATATCTTCGTTGTTTATTTAACTATAATACTTGTAGAATGACTATCACTTCTGATATGGGTCGTAGTCCTAATGGTAATGATTATTTCACTATTACTGGTTATTGGATTGATGAAAATTAAAACATGCAAAAAAGAATTTTAGGTTATAAATGTTGTGAAATGCTGAAAATCGGTAGTTACATAGCTCAAACTATTATAGATGTTTTACAATTTTATGAAATTTGTAATAAAGTAATTAGTGTCATCCTTGATAATGCTTCTAATAATACAAATGCTGTTGATAAATTAAAATCGATAATTTGCCCTATTTATAATTACGGTTTTCATATTAGATGTGCTCCACACATATATAATTTAATTGTTAGAGATGGTATAGCAGTGTATAATAATGGTTGTATAAAATGTGAAGCTGCATGCTATTTTATTTTTAAATGTCAAGTAAAGTCTAGACGTGTAGAGTTTAAAAATCGGTGTCGTGAATTAGAACTCTCCCCCTAGAAAAATGCTAAAAATAGTGTCTACTAGAGGGAATTCTTTATATGAAATACTCAAAGTTGCTTATGAATATAGAAAGCCTTTACAAATGGTTTGGAATGCTCACAATTCAGATAATGATTATAGAATTACTGACACTGATTGGAATGAAGTATATGAACTTAAAGAATTTTTAAAAGTTTTTTATTTAGCTACGAAATAAATATTTGGACTTTATTATCCAACTATTTGTTCAGTTTTACCAAATATATGTGCTATTTCTGATAAAAAAATTTAATAAAAATATATTCCACGGTTTAAAGATTCTATTAATGCAATGATTAAAAAATTTAGAAAATATTTTATTCCTATTCCTCAAATTTATTTAACTGCTTGTTTATTAAACCCAACTTACAAAGAAATAGGTGCATCACGAATGGTTGAAAGAATATATTCAAATTTAGATATTTTAGAGATTATATATCAACAAAGTATCCAAGGTGACGAAGTTGCCGAAGAGGACAAAATACCTAGTTTGTCCGATGTTAAAGATAGCATAAGAATTGAAGCTAGAAAATTGTATGACTTGTATAATTCTAGTAGAATAAATGATGAAGTACGTAATGTAGAACCTTCAAGTTTTAGGCGTAGATATTCAAATGAAGATGATATTGATGATATATGGAAAATTATCTTGGTCTTACTTCTAATGAAATGAATGATTTTGATGAATATCTTAATCAGAGAATGAAAAGCATTAAGGATGCACAAGGCAAACCTCAACTTTTGGAATGGTGGAAGACTCGCGGCAGGTCATTTCCAAAATTTCAACCGGTGGTTCGAGATTTGCTAGCTATTCAAGCATCTTCAGTAGCTTCGGAGGGCGCTTTTAGTGCAGCAAGATATCAAATTGGGGAGCATAGGTATTCATTAGCATCAGACAGCTTGGAGATATCGGTATTGTTTAGAGATTGGATCAATGCCGAGCGAAGGAATTATGAGCGTCCTAGTTTACCTGCCCAATTTGAATATGACATAGATAATATTTTGGTAAATTCTAGTGAAGACGGCATGGATGCATTGGAGGATCAAGCACAACAACCACTTCCAGAAAATGTTACCAGGGAATTATTAGAAACTCTACGTCAAGACTATTTTCAAGGATTCAAATATTAGTATGATAGTTCGAGGCCTAATTTAAACAGAACCCTTCCTAGAAGGTGGCTGCGTAGATTAGGTCCTCTTCTAATATTTGTAATACAAATTGTATTATTTAATTTTTATGAATAAAATTATAGGCTATTCGCCTTAATTTTTTTTAATTATTGTCTTCAATTTAATACAAGTCTTTTTTATATATTTCAATTTTTAAATGTTTCAAACTTAAGTTACAATTTAAAATTTAAAAAGTTTAAAAAATGAAAGTTTGATATAGTTTAAAAAGTTTCAAACTTAAGTAAGTAAGTTATTAAGTTAGTTATAGTTTAAAAATTTTAATTTAAACTTTTAAGACTTAAGACTTAAGAGTTTGAAAAGTTTTTAAGAGTTTAAAATTTGAAATTTAAACTTTTAGAGTTTAAACTCTAAAAAAAGTCTAATTTATTAAGTTATACTTTTAAAAGAAATATAAAAAATAACTTATATATTTTGAATCTTTTTCAATTATAAATAATCAAATTTTAATTTAATTAAAATATTTTTAAAAAAGGGAGCGGGACCCGGTATACCGGTCCGATTCCGATTAATACCGATCCAGCAAACTCGATACCGGTGTCGGTGCCAGACTTAGGAAGGAGGGAAGTTTTTCAAAACAAAGTCAGAAGAGAATTTTTTTAAAATATTATTTATTATTATAATTATGAATCAAAAAACCTTAAATTAAAAAAAATGAGAAAAATATTCCCCAAGTCTTTCGTGTTTATTAAAATGGGATACTTTTAATTCTTATTATTGTTATAAAACACAACATGTTATTTTAGACGAAATTGACTCATGAGAATCATGTGAACTATCTGAATTGATGAATATTGTTGGGACAAATTTTATTAGATTCAATTCTCCAAATTTATATCTTAATAAAAATGTTTTTCAAGTCAATTAATACACTATTACTTCTTTGGATCATGAATTATATAAAATAGAGAATGCATTAATACAGTTTATATCTCATATGAAACCTCAATATCAACTTTTATTGTTAAAATCTTATGGATAGAAGTCTTCTCAAATGTCTGAATTCGGAGAAACGACAAGATCTTTTCTTCAATTTAAAGAGCTCACATATTTTTAACGAGCTAGTTTCATCAAAGATAACTGTACTATCTACCGTCGTGTATTATATATATATAGAACCGAGATCAGAAGTGTTCAATTTCGACAACATAAAGGACTAAAACTGTTCAGATACATATTTAAAGGACTATTTTAGACCAATTCCCAAACATAAGTGACTAGTCTTGTAATTTCCTCGACCTTAAAACATGAGTGAACAAGGCTAGCAAAAACCGACGTCGTTTAATTCGTCTTCCCCAACAGTACAAGGGAAGTGAAACGGAGCAACAAGCAGAGAACAATGGCGGAAACAATACCCTTCAAAAATCTCCATAACAGAGAATACCAGGGACACAAGAAGAAGGTTTCTCTCTCTAAATCATTCCCTTCATTTCATTGTTAACACTAAGAACCCTAAAAGTTTTTTTTTTTCAAATAAAATGTATATATTTGAAAACTATGTAAAAAGTATCGTAAATCACACTGATTAATGATTTTAAATATTTAAAAGGTATAGTGTTTCTCGAAATTTCAACTGTGCTACATAAATTGGGACGGAGGGGGTAATTAGATGAATTGACTTACGTGATACTTTATCTTCTATGTTTTTTCCTTAAAAGGTGCATTCAGTGGCATGGAATTGCAGTGGGACGAAACTTGCATCAGGTTCTGTGGATCAAACAGCTCGTATTTGGCAAATTGAGCCTCATGGTCATGTAAGCTTACTGAGCTCATCTTTTTGTTTTTAGTCAACTTTAGATGCTGAAAAAAGGCCAACTTTTTGTTATTGTTGCCCTTTTTTACTTGTTTTAGGAACTGATTTCGTTATCAAGAATTTGAAGTGGGGAACTGAGTGTTGTAAACTGGATAAATTCGTTTGCAATAAACAAAATGAGATTTTTCTGATATATGTATGAAGTTAGGTACTTAGGATTTTCTCCAGAGTTAAGAAGCTGGTGTCTCACTTCAGTTGCTTCTGCCAACGTCTAGTTTAATGTGGTATGAGTTGCGGAAGCTATGATAGTAATGCTGTTGCAGTTAGGTTTAGAAAAAGGGTTTTTGTTACTTATCAAAGGTAGGGCTAAGGTTTGCGTACATCCTACTCCCCAGACCTCACTTGTGGGATTATACTGGATATGTTGTTGTTGTTGTATTAAAAAAAGAAAGAAGAAAGTCTATCATTTTGGAGAATTTCTTTCACACACCAGTGCCCGATTGCACATTAATGTTTACCTGGTCCAATGCCGATACAAGTGATGAATGAATTATGGTTTGCTAATAAACAAATGAAGCAGCAGTGGCATTGAAAAGTAAAAGATAAATTTCTTGAACTCAATCTAGACATTAGGTGGAACTAGAGCTGGTTCACTCTCTATTATAGAGAACTTATACCATAACATATGTTCCGTATGATTCCTGCCAGTTTCTGTTTAAGTGAAAAGTTCTAGAGAATTGACAATAATTGGCCAAGTCATTAGATGTTGATTGATTACAAGGAGAACACAAGTTCTTTCAGATGGCTGTCAGCACCTATATTTTTTCTCCCGTGTGACATAATACAATCTTGTATTAGAGGGTGTTATATATCAGCATAATTTGGATAAACCAATTAATTGTTGTTTTATGTAATTGATTAGCAGAATGTTTTGAGCCGAGGGTCTATCGAAAACAGTCACTCTGCCCCACAACGATAGGGGTAAGGTCTACGTACGTCCTACCTCCCCAGATCCCACTTATGGGATTACACTGGGTATGTTGTTGTTGATTAGCAGAATATTGAAGACATAATTAGTAAATAAAAGTGTGCTCTCTCTAACTGTTTAAGATTTTAGATGACATAGGTACACACTTCAATATGGTACCAGCGCAGACATAGGTTCTGGGTTCGAGATCGAGTAGTGTCTTTGCAGGACTGAATAAACTTATACTTAGTTAGTGGATGCAAGCTAGAACTTCTATGCAACAAATTCAAGTGCTCTATAACTCGAAGGATAACGTGTTTCATTTCTCTGTATCAAGACTATAAACGTACTTTTATCTTGTTTCATAGTCGCAAATCCTAAATTCCTCAACTTTGGAATTTGCATGAAGATTGTAGGATATTTTGCCTTTGCTTGCAAAAACGTGGAGCTTTAATAGCTTTTGATCGTAGGGAGCTTAAATCGTGGCTCCCTATTTATGTTTGATTTCAATATTCTAGTCTTTTCTATATCTTGAGAGATGGAGTATGAAACCTCTTATGTCCCAGTACGCTCCAAGTCTCTGATAGCTCTTTTGCAGGGGAAGGTGAAAGATGTTGAATTAAAGGGTCACACCGACAGTGTGGACCAGTTATGCTGGGATCCCAAGCATGCAGAATTGATAGCTACAGCATCTGGTGACAAGACAGTTCGATTATGGGATGCTCGTAGTAAGTTTAAATTATTTTGCACCAGCATTAAGCTGCAAAAGTACTGTATGAAATAACGAGAAATTGGACTTTTAAAAATGCAATGCTATAAGAGCCTATATCTATTGAAGTTACCCGAATTATTATATACGTAGGTTAGAGCCTAAAAGGTGTAACCTTAAATATTTGTGTTTACACTTTTCACCGTTCCAAGAACAATATTACTCCTTATGTTTCAAAAAGAATGAAGGGGTCTAGACTCTATAGTACGAGGGTCAAACCTTCTAATTTTCGGTCTCAACTCATACATCAGTTTCTTATTACTTTTAGAATAACATTTTGATAATTAGAGACTAGATAAAAACATACTATAAAATTACAAATTTTAATAATGAAAATTATTAAAAAGTATATGAAAACATTTTGGTCAAAGAAAAAACTATTTGACTTCTCAAATAGTAATAATTAAGTATATCTACATGCACTTTCTTCTTTGTTACTGCTTGTCAAAAAAAACCTCTACGTGCACTTTCACAGCCTAGTTCCTCATCAAATTGCCAGGGTGTTGTAGAGTTTTTTTTTGGTTAAGGGTGCTACAGATATTAACACATTTGGCCTGCAATTGGCAGGTGGGAAATGCTCACAGCAAGTTGAGCTCAGTGGGGAAAATATCAATATCACTTACAAGCCTGATGGGACACATATAGCTGTTGGTAACAGGGTACTCATTATTTCATTTCCTCACTTATTAATGCCTTAAAATCAGCACCTGTATCTTTCTTCTACCATCTTAGCTGCTTCTAGATATGTATGTAGTCAAAATGTGTGTTCACACGCAGAAATGCTACCCAAGTATAACTCTTCGTCTGTTTCTATTACATGCATTATCATTCATATTTCATGATGAGTTATTGCGAATATTCTATGGAGTTCCCTATTATTTACCTATCACGGATACCAATTTGGTGCCCATTCTTATTCAGTTGTAATATGTTGCAGGATGATGAGCTAACAATATTGGATGTTCGCAAGTTTAAGCCTATTCATAAGCGCAAGTTTAATTATGAGGTAATCTTTCTCCCAACTATGTTTAAGCCGATTCATAAGCCCAAGTAGCAGGTTGCCAGAAGTTATTTAAACTTGTCATGTACTGTGTCTAACTCTATTGCATTTGATCCGTCTCCTTCTCTTACTGTTGGCCCTTCCTTTGTGTTGCAAGTGTTGTCAAGTGAATCAAATTTCTCAGATGTGTTGCTGTAAGTTTGGAGCTTTATTTGTTGTGGTGTAACTAATTCTCGAAGTAGGGTTCCATTGGACATTCTGAAAAAGACTTGAAGTCACACAGCATCAGTTTTTCTTCTTCTTAGGTGTCATCTTCTCTTCCCTCCACGGGGGCAGAGACAAGTACTTGTTATTGTAGAAACATGTCTGATGCATGTCATTCTCTCCTAACTTGCTGTTCGTATGGTATGAATAAATAACAATTTCCTCTTAAACCTAGAGATGCTCTTCAACTTCAAGTATGGGCGAATGCTTCTTCTTCTCAGGACAAGTCTTTAACTTCAGTTGCAGAAACTCTTCATATCTGATTTTTTCATGCTGCATTTTACCATGCATGCAACCAGCCTCCTGTTTCTTAAAGGAATTAGTTGCAAAGAATTACCTGTTAAAGAAAAGGTAATTAGTTGCAAAGAGTAGTTGTTCAATGCATTGAGTCATATGATGGGTTCCGTACTGTTAACACTTTTGAGCTCCCCAGAGTTCTCATTGTTTTACACTTTTCCCTCATCAGGTAAACGAGATTGCATGGAATATGAGTGGCGATATGTTCTTTCTTACAACTGGAAATGGTGAGTACAAATTAGTGAGATGGCAGTTGCTTGACTTACCAATATGAACTCTTCTCAGTCCTAAACTTTTCCTGCTTGTCATATAGGAACTGTGGAAGTCTTAGCTTATCCAACACTACAACCCGTTAACACGCTTAATGCTCACACAGCTGGTTGTTACTGCATTGCAATTGACCCACTAGGAAGGTGAGCTTGATATTTTGCTGGAAGTATGCCACCTTTGCTATGGTTTAAATGAAAATTAAAGAGGTCTCAGACAGCTCTAGAATATGTGACATTCCTCTCTGTTAATGGGAGAATTCTTCGGTGGTAGTTCCAAGTATCTGTCAATAAGGCTTTTGTCATTATGTTTTTTCTCGTAGGACCATACATAGGGCTCTCAGACCATGAGTTAGGAATTTTTTTCTCTGAACTAATTGTACCTTATTTTGATTCTTACACAAGATATTTTGCTGTTGGAAGTGCTGATTCATTGGTCAGCCTTTGGAGCATTAAGGAGATGCTATGTCTTCGAACATTTACAAAACTCGAGTAAGTTCTCAAGTATGATTTTCGTCAATCTTATTTACACGAGTTTCCTGGCGAAAAATCAGAATTGTCAAGTTTTTTTTGCTACTCAGGTGGCCAGTGCGGACAATAAGTTTCAATCACTCAGGAGATTACATTGCCTCTGCTAGTGAAGATTTGTTTATTGATATTGTATGTACTCGAGAACCTGTATACTCTCTTCTACATAGAGAATATCCTTAGACCTTTCAACAACTTAGCCATTATTTTCCACAGGCTAATGTCCAAACTGGACGGTCAGTTCACCAGATTCCATGTCGTGCTGCCATGAACAGTGTGGAATGGAATCCAAAGCACAACTTGCTTGCCTATGCTGGGGATGATAAGAACAAGTACCAGGCTGATGAAGGTGTGCCTTTCTGGCTTAAGAAAGATGATATCTTTCCTTTTCTATACGAGCGCTAACAATTTTTTCTTCTTCTATGTAGGTGTTTTTCGCATATTTGGCTTTGAGAGTGCATAAAGAGCCGAAAGGTCACTTTCTATCAAAAGAAATCCTTAAAAAGAGAGGTCTTTGTATAATCTTAAGAAGAGAGCAAAATTTTCAGATGAACAACTTGTTTACATTTGTTCTGTAACATTAGTTCTGTACTGCATTTATGAAAAATTCTGTACACATTATGAAAGAGACGTTACAACTGGGGTAGTGTTTTCAGCATTACTTAAAATAGCTGTATTATTTGCCATATCTGCAAACTTCAAAAGTACCAGCTCTCGAAAATCTAGATCTCTGCTCTTAAACTCGTGCAGTGGGCAGAGCAGTGAGCCTGATATTCCAACAGTAGGATTGTAAGTTCAGCAGACTTGAGAGGCCCCGAAAAGATGGTGAGCAAGTTTCCGATACTCTGATGTCATTGAGCACGATCAAATGGAAGTGAAATGGTAAGAATGTTTACATGTGAATCAGTCATACTGATGCTCGCGTTATGGTAGATTCTTCGTGCATTTTGGCTGAACTGGATTCTTCGTGGACTGTGACCGCTGGATACTTCGTGCATTGAGGCTGAGCTGCCCCATTTTTTTCCCCACTGGCTTGCATCTTCCTTAAGAGAATTAAGGTCCTTGGGGCCACTATTTCCCTTCTCCGTCTACTATGATATCGAACACAAAAGGGCCATTTCCTTGTTGCCATGTCTTGCTTTTGTGCTCTGTGTGGGGAAAATCAAGTTTGGGACTTCTCCAAACATGTATTTGCTGAAGCCTTGCTGGGGAGTGGGGAGTATGCATCTACTATTCCCCTGAAACAGTAACAAAAGGTAAGAATCAAATGAGATCACAATTTGCTTACTTGAAGGTACCTTTTAAGGTGAAAAAATAAATCTTAAAAGTACCATTTTTTCGTGTATGAATTCCACGACTTGGATGTCTGCAAGCTCTTTGAAGCAAAGAACAACTCTTTCCAGATTATATGAATAGAGACTGAAGACGAAGAAGATCAAGCGCAGAGGACGAGCCTGGAAGCAGGGAAGACCAATCCTGTAAAACAAATGAGACAAATAGTTACTACATACTGAGATAACCAAGTTAATGGCTTCCATTTGATCTCCACACTAGAGCTTTTCATCTTCTTCCCAATCTGTGGCTCTTTCGACAGATCAAAACTCGCTCCTTTCATCCTCAACTCCGAAATGCACCTCGTTAGTGCTCTACCATCCACCCTCTCCCTCTGCAACTGCCTCGACACCTTCCAGAACCTGTAAAGTTTCACCTGCACCAAAAACACAATACAAAACGAAGTGCAAACTGACAACACCGAAGGTATCCACCATTTTCGACACACAACATTATCATCACGGTGATCCTCCGAAACAGAGGTGAACAGAATAGTAAAAAACAGAGCATGAAAGATAAAGAAGAAACAACAGATCTGAAATATCTCTCTCCGAATGCTGTCCATTCGTGTCTCCCTGGCCGCAATTCTGCGGCCAGAGAGATCCTCTTCTCTTTGCCAAAGCTTGAGAAGCAAGAGATGACCTGGACTTTTTGAGATTTCCATTAATGGGTGGTTTTGAATTGCAGTTATGATAGTAATGGCTGAAGAAAGTTTTTGCTGATGCTCTTCATCGACCGGGATTTCGACGATAACATGGCAATCTTTGGATTCAGCCATTGGTGGTAACTTTCTTGAAAAAATGAAAACTCAAATGAAAGTACTACTAATAGAACAGCAAAACAAAAACACTAACAATAAACAATTAAGGAGAATTAAGAAAGCTTTGAAAGAGAGAAACTAGAGAGCTTTTAGGAGAAATTGCAGTTAGAGAAAGAGAAGACTGTGATAGCTTTTGATGTCCGAAATAGAGGGGGGATATACAGATATTTAAACTGATGGGAATAGGTGAGTTTTGCAACGGTCACTTTTAATGTTCCCCCAACGGTCGGATCATGGAGAGATGAATGAGAATACAATATTATGCTATGACATGCATTAATTATATAAATTCTCTAATCCACGTCACTAGGTGTGTTTTGATAAATAGTTAGTGATATTTCAAGTAGAAATAGGAGTGGGCTATAAAACCAGATCAGATGAACTAATTCGATTCTTCAATTTCAGATCTAAGATTTAGTGTCAGTTTTTTTTCTTCCAAAAGTGTCAATCTCGTGCGTGAAGGTTGTTCATGCTTCCCAAACATCACACATTTTTTAGGTCATTAGTCAACAGCTCCAGCGAAATAGGGGTGACTTCGCATTGTTTTCTGACACACTTATCTTTGTTTTAGGGAAATTCTCTCCCTGTTTAGGCGGATACCGCACCTTGCGCTTGTGAATGAGTGTGATATATACTTCTTTGCTCAACACGTGACGATGTACCCCGAAAATGGAAGTTGCATGTCTTCGCCAGCTCCCGATTCATCGTGGAATCCATTGAATACACTAGTAAAGCACAGGATTACGATCAAAAAGCAGAGGTTTTCACTAGGCAAAGGAGCTCTTCGGTCTAAGGGTCGTGATACTTCGGTGCACAAAAGAACTGCATTTTTAAAATCTTCCTCCATGTTAAGGAGATTTTAAGATCTTCCTTTATGTTAAGAAGATTCAGATAAACCCTTTATCATAAGCTACGTCTGTCATTGTGCTAGCTTATAGAGAAAATTAGATCCACCACTAAAATGTTGCAACATCTTATGATGAAAAGTAAATTAAATGACTACTATATGCAACTTAGAGGAGAATTGTAAAGCAAAAAGCTAATGGGAAATCTTTTTGGTGAGATATTGTGATGTTTATGTTAATGCGCATCGAATTTAAGACTTTGGATAAAAGTTCCAAAAGTGGCAATATAATAATATAAATATTTTTTCAACAAGTGGCGATGTAAATATTTGGAAATCAATAAAAATACTCTATATATGTACACGTGGCATGCATCATAGTTCTTGTGTCTTTCGTCCGACTCGGATCCAAATCATCATATGTGCCAAGTGTATTCTATGGTTAGGTGTTTAAATTAATTCCTTTTTCTAATATTTAAAAATTCTTTAACTTTAAATTGCTTATTTACTTAATGACATGTATTCCTAACCATGAGAGGTGGATTCACGTGGTGAGGAGGGATCACGTGTACCGGTTAATTTTAGAAATATAATAAAGGTAGATTTTTTAAATTCATGATTTAAAACAAGTCATATTGGTGTGACAAAAAATCAGCTCATTAGGAATAAAACATAAAGACTAAAGTTGAATTGTTATTTCTTAAATATAAAAATATATTATTCTTTTGGAGATGGATTAAAGAGAAAAATATCACATAAATTAAGATTAAAAAATACTACTATATAAAATGGATGGAATAAGTAGCAAAGAAATGATTGAGAAGAGTTTGTTTTATAGAAAAATATCACCAAAGTTTATAAGAATAATGCATCTAAGGGTCTACGATCTAATGATTAATGAATTGAATTTTCAAAATTATGATATTTCAAATTTAATTTACATTAAACACATTAGATGATATTTCTCGTCCATCAAAGCCTTAGTACATATCGTTTTCGTAACACTAATAGAGATACACGTAACTGATTCGGATACAATATCTTAAAATCAAGTTAAATCGTAGAACAAAAAATTATATTAGATACAATTAGAAAGAAATAGCGTTAAAGATAGAACTAGTATTTCGATTACAGATTCAAAATTCAAATAACTTTAACCTAGATTCTAAATTTGTATCAAAATTCTATTCAATATATACAAATAATTTTAAGTTTCCGAGCTCAAAATTATAACTCCGCCTCTAATAATAGCTCAAATGACTGCATCAAAGGGTGTGTCGTAGTGATCAATGAAGTGGTTAAGAACCATGAGGTCTCAGGTTCAAATCTCAACGAAAACAAAAATACTAGGTGAATTCTTCCCATTTGTCTTAAACGATTGTGATTGACAAAGTAAGGAGAGATGAGACTTGTCTCCTTTCACTTTGTCGTACTCGAAGGTCGATAATGGCTCCCTACAGAAAATTGTCGGGTTCTTATGGATGCATTAACTAGAAATTAGAAGTAACTGTAAGTGAGGGAGGGCAAGGAAAAACAAAAAGTACTATGCGTTTGTGCTCCATATTCGTAAACCTGTTACTGGTAGGAGATGACAAATATTTCATAGAATTAGTCGAGATGGGCGTAAGCTAACCCGGACATCACGATTATTAAAAAAAAAGAAAAGCTCAAATGACTTGAGCCAAACTCCAAACTTGTTTACGGGGGTTCACTGACTTTGGGTTATCGGTCAAAATTTGTCTTGGGAAGAAAGAAAGGAACACTTTCGCTATAAATACTCCAAAGCTGAAAAGGGGTTTTCACATTTTCCAAATTCACCATTGTTTACACAATTCAATTCTCCAAATTCTTCACTAAAAATCACCAGTAGAAATGCACTTGTATAACGCTTGGTTGCCTCCGCCGGTGGCAGAACAAACGAACAAGGAGAAACAATCCTTTGCAAAAGTACTCAAATCCGTTAAAGAATCGTACAAGTCCGATGATCCCGATTCAGTTTATGCTACACTCAAATGGGTTTCCGTTCTTGACCTGTAAGTTTCAATTTTTTCCACTCCTAGTAGTAGTTTTGTGGTGCTGAATTCATTTGCTCGTTGACCAATTTTTGATTTTGGTATGTTGGGTTTGAAGTTTTTTCATTTTCTTAGTGTGGGGTTGTGTGAATTGTACTGTTTGTTTTGAATTTCGTGAGTTTGAGTGAACTTGATTGGTTTGTTACACTTGGCCGGTGATGGAAATGAAAGAGTAATAAACAGGAAAGGACCAATTTTTATTGCGTAGACGCAATTGTTATTACAATTACGTATATAAGCTCATTCTCCTCACTTTGCTGAGTTTGTGAACCTTCTAACGAACTGATAACAGTTTGGATAGCTTACCAGGACTCAAATGGACTAAGGAGCTAGTTTTGGATACTAATAGAAAGTACTTTTTTTTTATAACCGTGGTGTCCGGGCAGCTACCGCGACTAATTCCACGGGATACCTGCCACCTCCCACGTACCAGTAACCATGTAACTCTGTCCACAAGGCTAGGACAAATGGGAAGAAATCACCTAGTGTTTTTGTCTCTGCTAGGATATGAAACCTCATGGTTCTCAACCCACTTCATTGACCACTAGGCCACACGGGTGCACTAATATGCTACCCTCAAATGGGTTTCCGTTCTTGACCTGTAAGTTTCAATTTTTCCCACTCCTAGTAGTAATTTGTGGTGCTGAATTGCTTTGCTCGTTGACCAATTTTTGATTTTGGTCTGTTGGGTTTGCAGTTTTTTCATTTTCTTAGTGTGGGGTTGTGTGAATTGTACTGCTTGTTTTGGTTTCATGGTCTGTTGTATTTGAATTTCTTGAGTTTGAGTGAACTGATTGGTTTGTTACACTTGTCCGGTGATGGAAATGAAAGAGTTATAAACAGGAAAAGGAACAATTTTTATTGCGTAAACGCAATTGTTATTACAATTACGTATATAAGCTCACTGATAACAATTTAGACAGCTTACCAGGACTCAAATGGACTAAGGTGCTAGTTTTGGATACTGATAGAAAGTACTTTTTTTTGATAACCGTGGTGTCCGGGCAGCTTGCGCGCACCTCGACTAGTTTGCACCGCGACTAATTCCACAACATACTTGCCACCTCCCACGTACCAGGTACCATGTAACTCTGTCCACAAGGCTAGGGCAAATGGGAAGAAATCACCTAGTGTTTTTGTCTCTGCTAGGATTTGAAACCTCATAAGTAGTTCTCAACCTACTTCATTGACCAGTAGGCCACACGCGTGCACTAATAGAGAATACTTAATTACTCTCATATCATATTTTAATGGTAATGGCTACGTACAACCTTATTTTTACCTTATAAACATAAAATAAAAATGGCTACGTACAACCTGAAATGCTTGAAGTATTATTCTGGATGCTACATCCCATTTCCCTTCGAAACATTAAACTTCTACTCCCAAAAATTTGGAAATTGAAACTTCACAAACTGTAGTCTTCCCATTTAGCTTCTTCCGGAGATAGATTTGCTCATTGCACCAGAATTTGCACCATCAACAACATACCATGCTTCACAATTCTTCTGTCCAAAATAGCTACAGTTTCATTGAGCAACTTACCATCTTCAACAGTTGATGGTGGATCTACAGAGGGCACCACAACATTCCCAATTTTTTTGAGTTGAGACTCATGGAAAACAGAAAATGGATTTGAGTGAGGGAAACTGCAACTCATATGTACAGGACAAATCTTCCTAAGTATCTTGTAGGGACCATTGTACTAGTTTCAAACTCTTTTTGACAACTACAGATGATTGTCTATAGGGTTGGAGTTTGACCCTATGCCCAACCTAAAGTTCCCTTTCAGGCCCGAGATCACCAACAAAGGTCTTCATCATGTTCTTAGATTTTCTCAAACGGTCTTGCAAGTGACTGACTGAGACCTGCCTCTTCTCCATATGCTCCTCTACTGCTCCTACCTTGAACTGATGGAGCCGGTTAAATGTGAGCTGGGGTGGTTTGTAACTATAGAAAGCTTCGAATGAGGTCATTTTTAATGCACTATGGAAATTTGTGTTATACCAATATTCAACTGAGGATAACCATGGTCCATGAGTGCCAATCCTTAGGTTGATACTTAGTCATACACCTAAGGTATGTTTCCAAGCCCTATTCAACCTCTTAGTTTTCCCATCTGACTGAAGGTAGTAGGCAGTAGTATTTGGGCACAAATTTCAACTTCAATGAATACCTTATTGTATCAGAGCCAATAGTTTGAAGAAGGCCATGTAGCTTATAGATGTTATCCAAAATTAATGTGGCCACTTCAACAACTGTGAATGGATGGGTTGAACTTAGAAAAAGGCCCAATGTTTGTTATCTTGTCCACTACCGTTAGTATCACAGTCTTCCTTTCTGATTTTTGAAGACCCTCAATGAAATCCATTGAGATGTCACACCAATCATGAATTGGAACAGGAATTGATTGAAGCAACACAGGATATGCCACATTTTCAGCTTGCATCTTTGACGTATATCACATGCTTTTACTGCTTCCAGAGCTTCCTTAGCCATAGAGAGCCAATAAGGAAAATTCTGTAGTCTTTTCAACGTTGTCTTTACCTATGAGTGACCACCTGCTGAAGAGTAGGAAGGTTGTTATCAACTGCTCCCTCAATGCTCCATTGTTTCATATCCAAATCTTATCCTTAAACTCCACTGTAATATATTTACCAGCTGAGGAGTACCTCTTGGTACCATGCTGGAGTCATTGCAGATATGGATGAGCACCTTGCTTCTTCCAACTTTCTCGACAGTTGTACTACATTGTCACAATCATTCTTATACTATCTCATAACCGATTCCAACTAATTTAGTTAAACCCTTTTGCTAGAACAGAAATGTTACTCTCTTATCTCTCAACTACGTCAGGTAAAATGATTTGTCCTAATGATGAAGTGAGCTGGTTGTAGGTACTAGGTAGTGGAACTAACCAGGACCAGTGTAACTGGCTGGAAGTGGAATTGAAAGAGTAATAAACAGGGAAGAAGATAAATAAAGTGAAGGAACCAATTTTATTGCATAAACACAATTTCTATTACAATCATGTATAAGACCTCATTGAGCTTGCGAACCTTTTACTAACTGATAAAACTTTGGACGGCTCACCAGGATTCAAATGGAGGAGATAATTGTGGACTTAAGTGTAATCATAGAAAATAAATAACTAATCTCATTTTATATTTTAACTAACAATGGCTACGTACAACCTAAAATGCCTGCGGTACCATCTCCGGGTGCTACATGTTTTTGTTTGATAACCCTGGTGTCCAGGCTTGCTTGCACACACCTTGACTAATTCCATGGGATACCTGTCACCTCCCACCACCAACAGAGGTACCAGGTAACTCCCTAGTATTTTTGTCTCTGTCACGGGTGCTACATGGTTTTACTCCCTTGTTTGCTCTCTTTTTCACTTTTTTAGTCTAGAGTCCTTGAATTTCTTGAATTCACGTAACATGATTAATTGTATTGTCTTATTTGTCTACATAATTGAAAAAAAAATGCTAATCCTGATATGATAACAAGATTTAGAGACTTGGCACGACTAAAGAAAAATTTATCTCTTGGAACCTGTGCAATTTTTTTTTGATAAGGTAAAAGTATTTCATTCAACTGTGCAAACTTAACACAAATAGAACACGGAGTTGAATATAAACCTATTTACTAATGGATTTACCTGCAGCTTCATAAAGGCAAAAAGTGAACTATCTCTGGAGGATGTTACCGAAGTAGTTGAAGTTGGATTGGAATTGTTCCGTAAATCAGAAACTAAACTTTATGCTCAGGTAATTTCTTCAGAAAGCTTCATATTCATGCATATCCTTTTTGATGGCTGTCTATTGACGTAGTTAAGGTCATTTGCTCTCATCAGGTTAGATGGGGAAATATCTTGGTAAAGCTACTGAATAAATACCGGAAAAGGTTGGCTTTGGAAGTTCAATGGCGCCCTTTATATGATACTTTGATTCACACACATTTCACAAGGCAAGTCCCTAGTTTTCTTTTATTTGTAACCTTTTGTTCCTCAATTAGTTTTGTTTTCTAATGCCTTTTACGTATTGACATCGTAATTAATTCGTTTGTGGTCTTGTTACCATACTCAAAAATTAATTCATTTGTGGTCACAACTTAAGACACCTGGATTTCATATCAGATAACGACTTCTTTCCTGAACCTACATCTGAATGCCTTTGCAGCTAATATGTGATTTACCCCCCACGAGGTTTGTGAAACCTAATAGTTGCTGGTCAATAGTTTACGAGTATGGTCCTACCTTTCATGGCTTTGGAAAACTCATTAGGGCTCACACTCACTTGCTGTCTAATTGGTGTGATATAAAACTGATAAGAGTCTTGAATTCTTCCTCAATCTTGTATTCAAGATTATTAAATTAGCAAATAGTTGAGGGTACTTCACAAAATTCTCCATGTCTCTCCCTGTCACTTCCAAATGGAGTTTGAAGATTTATCTCTTATTCTCATCTTTCCTAACTCATACTGGGTGCCTCATATTTCCATAGATTTGTTGATGGTAGAGTAATTCAAATAAGCAATGATCCTTTTTGATGGTCTTTGTCAATGTGTCACTCACAATTTAATGAATGTAAGGCGTCATTAGGTAATCTGGATGGGAAGTAAAAATAGGACAATCAGCAGCAATATTAGAGCTGTAAGGAGTTTGCAAAAAGTGGCGTTATCAACTTATTCTGAAGTCTGATGTTTATATGCATAATATCTTATAAATCTGGCTGCTCACATACTACATATTTCTGTCTTTTGGAGGTTAGAGGTGATACATGTTCCTTTTTGGTTAATATTTTCTACCATAACTAACGGGATCTGTATTTTATCCAGTTTATTACCAATCTAAATCTCATTTTCAGATACTTAATATGTAGTCTTTTTATTTCATTAACCCAGTGACTGTTCTTTTAATACACTTATATGCTGATTTGTTGAACTACTTTATTTGCAAAAGGAATCTCATTTTCAGATACTCAATATGTAGTCTTTTTATTTCATTAACCCAGCGACTGTTCTTTTAATACACTTATATGCTGATTTGTTGAACTACTTTACTTGCAAAAGGAATACAGGCCCAGAAGGGTGGAGAATAAGACAGCGACATTTTGAGACCGTTACTTCTCTTGTTCGATCCTGCCGGAGGTTTTTCCCTCCAGGCTCTGCATTTGAGATATGGTCCGAGTTCAGGTAAGATTTTACTTCCTGAGTCTCTGGCAGTGCTAAAATTGACCGTAATTTGGTGTGTATCTTGTACTTCTTTCCTTGGGATCCTTAAAAATGAGAATTCCTCAAAAGAGAAGCTAATGTTTCTATGAGCTTGGAGTATGTGGTGATCTAACTCCGGGAGACACTAGTTCATTTATACAGGCATATATATTGCTCTAGGCCCATGTGGCAATTATTGGTGGAAGAGAACTTTTGATTTGTGCATCACTCTCTCTCTCTCTCTCTTTAAGTTTCAAAAAAAGAAGAAGATACTTTTCCCTTGGCATGCCATTATTCAAGTGAAGACTGGTGGATTTGGAATCCTTTAAGATAATCAGAGAACTTGACTGACCTTATGTGATGGTCAGATTCAGGTGATGTATTAAAATCAGAATTTTGGGCTTTGCACAATCTGCAGTATCATGGTGAACTCTTGGGTTATAAAAAAGATTAATGTGGTATTTGGAGGGGATTATCTTATTGAAATTGGACTACTCTGTGTTTACACTTTTTGGGGCTTGAATCTCTTTTGGGATTATGAATTAATAGGTAGGAATTCACTTGCACTTCGAAGCTGTTAAGTCCCACATTGGTTGAGGGAATGAGTTGCAGTCTCCTTATATGGTCTTAGGCAATCATTCTCTTAAGCTAGTTTTTGGGATTAGGCACAGGTCCATTTCTTCACATGGTATCAGAGCCAAGATCCATCAACCCCTGTTGTTGTGTTTCTCAATGTTGGGTCCCACACTGTGTTATCCACGGTCTAGTTCCAGTCCTGCAGTGTGGGGAGTGTTAAGTCCCACATTGGTTGAGGAACTAGGTTGTGGTTTCTTTATATGGATAACTCTCCTCATTCATAATGGAAAGCATTTTGCAGATCCTTGCTTGAAAATCCATGGCATAACTCATCCTTTGAAGGTGCTGGTTTTGTAAGACTGTTCCTTCCTACCAATAGAGACAACCAGGATTTCTTTTCTCAGTAAGGACGATCAAATTCTTCAGAAGATTCTTTCACTTTCATCTCACTACATGAGTAAACTGATTTTCTTTTTGGTGTTATGACAGCACATGGATAGTTACGTGTTTAGACCACTGGAATTCCGTACCAAATTCCCAGTTTTGGAACAGCCAGTGGGCCTCTGTTACAGCTCGTGTGATAAAGAACTATAGCTTCATTGACTGGGAACATTTCTTACCAGATATTTTCAATAAATACTTGAATATGTTTGAGGTAGGTTATGTACTTATGTTGCATAGACTTTTTATCTTTATTGCTTGAAGAAATTTTCTTAGCAAATGGGCATGAGTAAACAAGTTTGTCTTATTACTATGCCTTGCATAGAAGATCATATTCCATAATACTTGTATATTGAAAGGTTCCTTATCTTAGGAAGAATGGAACTTGTCTCCTTGGTGTTTCTCATGTAATATTTCATTCATGTTTGTTCACAGGTTCCCGTAGCAAATGGCAGTGGATCAAATCCATTCTCTGTGGATGTTCCCAGAAACACAAGATTCTTATTCTCAAATAGAACAATCACTCCATCAAAAGCCATTGCTAAATCAATAGTAAGCTCACTTATATAAGTGATCATAAGAATACAGCATGTTGCCAAAATGACCTCTGTTTTTTGTCAATGTAAATGCAGGTTTATCTACTGAAACCTGGTGGTTCTGCGCAAGAACATTTGGAGAAATTGGTCAACCTCTTGGAACAGTTTGTTTTCTAGACGGATTCTTTATCACCTTACTTTCACAAATTTTTCCTTGTAAAATTTTGTAAACCATCTCTTTTTGTTGTTTTAGGTATTACCATCCTTCTAATGGTGGTCGCTGGACTTATTCCTTAGAGCGGTTCTTGTTCCATTTGGTAAATAGTTTTCAGAAGCGCTTGCAAAATGAGCAACAGTAAGAATTTTTAATCTATCTTAATAATTCTAGATATTATATGGGAATATGTAGCCTTTATCTGACCGCGAGACTGTGGGCTCAGGAGAAAAGATAATGGCGAGCAGTCTGAAATCTTCCTAGGGCAATCAGAGAGGGTTGCTTTTGTGAATTCTATTCTCAAGCTAATTGATCGTGGACAGTATAGCAAAAATGAACATCTTTCTGAAACAGTTGCAGCTGCCACTTCTATCCTTTCATATGTTGAACCATCTATGGTTCTTCCCTTTCTATCATCTCGCTTTCGTATGGCCTTAGAGACGGTGAGTTTATTTAAGAAAGAATCTTGGCGATTTAGATTCACTCCTTTTTGAACCATTTCAAATAAATAGCTCCTGCTTGGCTGAAGAGTTAAATATTGTTTGAGTTAGACTGATGATTTTACTCCCTTACTAATATTTTCTGAATAGATGACAGCCACTCACCAGTTGAAAAGTGCTGTGACGTCTGTAGCATATGCTGGTCGATCTCTTCTCCTGACTACCCTGTCAGCTTCATCCATGGCTGTGGACGTTGTTGATCCTTCTGATTCACTTGTTGACCTGATGATGATTTCCTTGTCTAATGCATTACTTGGGATGGATGCCAATGACCCACCTAAAACCTTAGCAACAATGCAACTAATTGGCTCCTTGTTCTCCAACGTAAGTATCAATATTAGAAGTTGCTTCCCAGTTATGGCTTGATTCACAGAAGGATTATGCTTATTTACCTTACCTTGCAGATGGCTATACTAGAAGAGACTATGGACCAGTCCTCACTCATGCCAGGATTTCACTTTTCAGAATGGCTTGACGAGTTCTTGTTCCGCTTATTTTCGTTACTTCAAAATTTGGAAGCTAACAGTGTTGTGTAAGTAACACTACTTAGATTCTTCTCCCTTTTGGGTCACATTTTCCATTTTTAATGGTACTAAACTTGGGCACAAGTAAATGAAGTCAATTGTATGCTCAAGGCTTTGTAATAACTGGTGCTTCAGGAATGAAGGTCTTCATTCGCCAGCAACTTCAGGAACTTTCCTGGTAGAAGATGGTCCATTTTATTTTTGCATGCTGGAAATCCTGCTTGGGAGGCTTTCAGAATCACTATACAAGAAGGTATCGTTTTCTGAATTTCGAAATGATTATGATAGTTCTGAGATTTACGATTTCTATTGATGTAATCTTCTATTTTACTGAGCAGGCTCTTAAAAAAATTTCCAAGTTTGTCACAACAAATATTCTTCCTGGGGCTATTGCAGAGGTTGGACTGCTTTGCTGTGCCTGTGTTCACTCTAACCCTGACGAGGCAGTTTCTCAGCTTATCAAACCACTGTTGGAGTCTGCTTTATCATCCTTAAAAGGAACACCTGTTACAGGATTTGGCGGAAGAGGAGCTTTTAAAACTTCTAAAGCAAGCAAGGTTCTCTTCTTTAAATAATGGTTAACATGCTTCAGGATTCCACTTAAGGTCTGCACTGATTTCTCATTTTTGAATTCCCCAGGCAAAGCCAACGGTCTCTCCCGCTCTTGAAACTGCAATTGAATATCAGTTGAAAGTTTTATCAATTGCAATTAGTTATGGAGGTCCATCACTTCTTCATTACAAAGACGAATTCAAGGAAGTTATTTTTGATGCCTTCGATTCACCATCTTGGAAGGTTTTTTTCCCAACTATATATCTTTTTCTGATGATTACCTTTTTGTTGTTGTAAACCCTTGATTGTACCCACATTAATCAAATATTTAGGTTGCTGTCTCATTATACAACGTTGGACAATCCTCACCTCTTGGGTTGATTTAGGTGTAAGGTCCACTTTTGTAACATGGTATCAAGGCTAGACCCATCTTTATTCTTGGTTTCCCAATGTTGGACCCTTATATTACGTTGCATCCGTGCTCCATAAGTCCAACCATGGGCATGTGGTGCTTGCATTCAGGTCTTAAGAGTCCAATACTAGTCAAGTATGTAAGGATGTTAACAATCCTCACCTCAGTTGCCAATTTTTGTGCTTGATTAAGCTAGAAGTCAATATTTTTGACAATAATTATACCCAAAAAAGTAACAAGCTCTTAATTGTTTCATTTCATTTGCAGCAGTGTCGGTTATTCACCCGTCTTAGAAGTAGACACTTCTTAATTTTTGTCCCTCTGTTCATGAACTTTTTGACTGTCTTCTATACTAACCTATTCCACTGGGTGGATTCTTCTCAACTTCCTCGCTCTTGTCGACTGGATATTTGCTTTTTTTTTAGTGGCATTATAAGGTTGTATACTTGAAACATAAGTAACCTTGCGGTAACCCGGTCACCTAAGTAATCACGATTCCAGTAACCCCTCATGTTCTATCTTCCAAATAAATGATCCTATTAGGAATAGCAGCCTTCCATCTGTTGAAACCCAAGGTACTTACAAAGATCCTGGGGAACACTACTTGTTGCCCAGCAGTGTGGTTTGGTGATCAAATTGTTTTCCGAATCCCAATATCAAATTTATTAGGGAAAGGCTTAGCAATATCATCTCTTGATTGAGGATACGTTAATTACGTCTACATATTTGGAAACTATTTCAAGCAAATGCGCATTGCAAACATACAATGACTTGCAGATAGAGGCAGATGATTATTTTTTTCCTATTCTACTATTCCTTTGTAAACATATTCAGTGAGGATATCTCTGGTATATTCAAGTTACCTAACCTCTTGCCTCCATGCCTTGCATTCCTAGAACAAAGATCCAAGAGAAAGTTTTTGCACACAATACGGAAGCATATCAGCCTCTTTCTTCTTCTTCCTCTTCTTCTCCTCTCTCTCTCTGTCTCTGTCTCTGTCTCTGTTTTCACTTTTCGCATGTTGCACTTGGATAGTAGTAAACTGAGAATTACAGTTAACAACATGTATGTTTATTTATCGTCCAGTTAGTCCAGGTAGACCATTGTTCATATGAATTTTTGAACCAAAGTATTCTTGGTCCTTCAACTTTATCTGATAAGTTTAGTTGTAAATGACAGGTTAATGGTGCTGGTGATCATGTCCTTCGATCTCTCCTTGGAAATCTTGTTCTTTATTATCCCATCAATCAGTACAAGTACGTGAAACTTTTTTCTGGTTAAGACCTTCATACATTCACCATTTAGTTTCTTTTCCATTTTATTTTTCGGTCAAAATATATGAGACAAGTATTTTCTACTGGATGACTTTTCATGTACGTATCTATTGATTGCACCACTTCCGAATACCAGGTGTGTTTTGCACCATGCTGCTGCCCCTGCACTGGAGGAATGGATCAGCACAAAAGATTATAGTGAAGATAAACCCTGGTTAGCCCCCAAGTGGCATGTCCCTTGCGCTGAAGAAATTCATTTTGCAAATGAACTCTTGAAGCTGCATCTCGATTCTGCTTTAGATGACCTTTTGAAAATATGCAAATCCAAAGTTCATTCTGATCCAGGTAACTATTATTTTTTATTACAATTCTGATCCTTGAAAGTGCAATCTGCCAATTGAATGAATCATAACACTCGTTATGATGGACTTTATGGAGATTTTCTATTCCTCTACTGAATGAAGGCATAGTATTTTTCTGAATGATACTTGCATTGATCATTAAGCTTAGAACAAGTCTTTCAATTTGTTACCTGAAGATCCAAACTTGTTAGATATTGGTTTATATGAAGTTGGGGCCAATTAGATGACTTCTCTATATCCATTTTGCTCTATTCAAGCCCAACACATGTATCATTTGTTTAGAAAAAAGATATAATGCATGCATACAAAAAGAAGAAAAAGAATAGTTAAGAGTTGTCTACCTTTTCTTTTTCCAGTTGAAAATATGTGCTGTTCATGTATCCTTTTCTCTAAGTCATTGACTTACTGTTCTTTTACTTTTTGATTGAAGGCATAGAGAAAGAACACTTGAAAGTGACCCTTCTACGTATTGATTCATCACTTCAAGGTGTTTTATCGTGTCTACCTGATTTCAGACCATCCTGTAGGAATGGGATGGCTGAAGAGCAATCTGACATTCCTTTCGTAATTGCTGGAGCGACTGGTTCATGTGTTGGCACTATGGAACTACGAGCAAAGGCTGCTGATATTATTCATGCAACCTGCCAGTATTCATCTTAATCTCTTCTATATTTTTCTTGCTTCTTCTCTCCCTGGGTTTCATGTGGTGAATTTGACCACTACTGTCGTGACAGATACTTACTGGAGGAAAAATCGGACGATAGCATTCTACTGCTGCTTCTGATTCGTATAATTGATTCCTTGGGGAACTACGGTAGTTTAATCTTCTTTGTACAATCTTCTTTTTCTTGTTATGGGTCTTCCATAACTTGTATCTTAAATTATTGAGATGGTCAACAGGGAGTTCAGAATATGATGAGTGGTCAAATCACAGGCACTCCTGGAAACTAGAATCTGCTGCCATAATAGAACCTCCAGTTAATTTTATTGTGTCATCTCATTCGAAAGGGAAAAGAAGGTAAATTTAGCTATGCTTTTGTACGTAGGACTAACGGCCATATTGAATATGTCGTTTTCAGATTTGAAGATAGCACCAATTTTGCAGGCCTAGGTGGGCACTTGTTGACAAAGCATACATGCATAGTACTTGGAGAGCCTCACAATCATCATATCATATCTTCCGTCTGAGTGCGAATGTATCTCCTTCAGAGCATATCATTCATTTGACGGATGATCTTCTTAATCTCTCCTTGCATAGTTATGAAACAGTCCGTGGGTGAGTTCTTATCTTTCACTCATAGTGTCTGAAAAAATCTGTGGAATTTGGAAGATTGTCTTTGATGAGACACTTGCAGATGTGTGATTATAGGTTCAAAGATCTGTAACAATTTTGTTCAGGTCTGATAGTGTATGATTATCTCCTACCTGATATGGTTTAAAAAGAGTTTAGGTGGTATTTTACTACTATTTGCTTGACTTATTTTTCATGATACCTATCCATGTGTCCTCTTTGCCTTAAAAATGAGGTCAAAGTATTACAAAATTATTGAATTTGACCTACAAAATATTTCTTCATCAACGGATAGGAGCTTCACAGTCACTCTTTATTGGACATACTTCTTGCCTTTAAACCTTTTGCTCATTCTCTTAGTACCCATATATAGTATAATTGATAAAGCTAATATAATTCCATGCTATTTTATCCTGTTGAAGGACAGTCATGGAAGTAGAATAATGATATCCTTTTGAGTGATTTAAGCAAATACAATGAGTACAAACTGTGTGCTTATCTCTCATGGTCATTGTCCTGTCATTCTTAATTTCTATTGGAAAGACCAATTTTATGTTGATTGCTAAGGATTAGGTCCCATAACCAAGTTGCTTCTTCTGGAAGATTTTTTGTATCTCATCTATCTACTAACGCATTTCTTCAGACTTGCTGGAAAATCTCTCTTGAAAATGATGAAAAGATGGCCCTCTACAATCTCAAAATGCGTGCTCAGTCTCAGTCAGAACTTGAAGAATTCTAGCTCACCAGAATGTGCAGTCTTAGGTTCCTGTGCAGTCCTTGCAACACAAACTGTTCTTAAATGTTTAACAACGGTATTGATCTTCAGACTATATGTATTATTCTTTAGGAAGTGAGTAGCTGACTCTGTTTTTGTTCTTCATGAATCAAGGATTTGAAGGCACTTTCTTCCTTTCTGCTTGGAATTCTGTCGAGGTAAATTCTTATGCTTGCGTCTGTTTAGCTTGTGATTCCTTATAGCACAATGCTGGTGTTGACTGTGTGTTACTGAATCTTTATTGCTCAAGCTCTCATCATGAAACACTAAAAGCTCAGAAAGCTATCAACGAGGTGAGATATACATTCGAAGTTGAGTCTTTTTCATTTCTCTTTTCTATGTTGACAAAAGAATATTTATTCATTTTATTGGATATCTGACAGCTTTTCATTAAGTACAACATTCATTTTTCTGGAGTATCCAGAAACATGTTTAAGGCATCAGGCAATTCTGAAGGAATAGATTTTGGAGTGTTGGTTTCTGAGATAGGTTCTTTGAGTTTTGAGAGCTCCAACTTGCACTGGCGGTAAGAAAGCTTTATGTAAAGCCCCCCCCCCCCCCCCAACCCCCACTTAGCTTCATGAGTTCCTCTAAGTTTATGCGTCTCAATTGGACCGTTACACCTAGGAATAACAATAGGGCTGGCTGTAGCAGGTCTTAACCTCCACCGCAACACCCACTTCACTGTACAAGCTCTTTGTATAGGGCAAGGAGTGGCAGGTTTCAACTTCTGCTGTAACAGTGCCACACTACACTGCCCTCTTCACTGCACAACCTCTTTTCTCCCTGCAAAATCCCCGGCCCACACTGCCTGCATGCTGCAACTTTTTTCTGTTCTTTGATCTTACCCTCAGGCATACCTATCGTGAACATTAAGAAAAAATCAACAGAATGCTTCAAGATTGTCAAAAGATTAAGGAAATGAAAACAGATATCAAAGCCAATAATTACATTAAAAACCATTAATCTTTCATTGTGATCTAAAATGTAATTCTGTCAAAGACGTTGCGTCTAAACTTTATGTCTTCTTCTTAATATCTGAAGAACTCTAAGCTTCATATTAGCTCGTCGTTTTCTCTATATTGTGTGAAATTGTTATACTGATTTTGGGGAAAGAAAGAGTTGTGGGTGGAGGACTTCATTGAGAGGTTCAAACGTGGACAATGGTGGAGGCTAATTATGGGCAGTGGATGGTACTGCCAGCAATGAACTTTGGTCGCTGTTGTCACGAGAGACGAAGGGTGTTTAGAGATGTAGAATCCCTACTTCAGCATTTGCCCACAATGCCACAACCAACCCTGCCCCACAGTTTTATTACAACAACAACAACATACCCTGTGTAATCCCACAAGTGAGGCGCCCCTCAATTTTCTTAGAAAGAGTATTCTCTTGCATGACCTGCCTCGACTGCCATCTCTAATTATAGATATGTAGATGATAGTTAGCTGCAGGACTGGTTTTGACTTTCTGTTGTCAATTAACGCCCATTTTTCCTTCTATGCATACATAAAAAATATTTCATTCCTCCATTTCTTTCAGGTACAATCTGATGGCTAACCGAGTACTGCTGCTGTTGGCTATGGCTTCCAGAAATGACCCTAACTCGTCCTCCAAAATTCTGAGTGAAACTGCTGGTTAGTTAAGTTTGTCGTTTGGTTTTCTTTGCTTTTGCTTCAGCGCATTCATTAATTGGACATTTCTGCTTGTTTTCTTGTTCCCTATAGGCAAGAAATAGAAACTCCTTCTAGTATTTTTTTTCATCTTTTTGTGATCAGTATTCTTCTCCTTGTGGTATTCTTGTTCCCTGAATGCGATCAATCATAACAAGCACTCAAAATGATTGCTATCTCCAACAACAACAACATATGCAGTGTAATCCCACAAGTGGGGTTTGGGGAGGGTAGTGTGACCTTACCCCTACCTTGAGAGATTGAGAGGCTGTTTCTGATAGACAAAAGAAATTTTCTTTTACCTATTAAAAACAAGGGTAAAGAAAGCCTAATTCACCTTATAACTGTGATTCTTTTGTGATCTAAAGTAAGCATCATTATGTTTCATGTTTAAATTTATCTTCAGATTTTGAGATTTCTGATCTTATGATTAATCTTGTCAGGTCACTTCTTACAGAGTTTAAAAAGCCAACTACCGCAGACAAGAATTTTGGCAATCTCAGCTCTAAATACTTTGCTGAAAGAATCACCTTACAAGCTCTCTGAGGACCGGCCCATTTGCTCTACTAACCGGCAGGATAAATCCAAGTCTTCTCTTGAAGAAGCATTAAGTAATATATTCCAGGAAGAGGGTTTTTTCAGTGAAACCCTGAATAGTCTTTCTCATGTTCATATAATTGACACTGATGGTGCTTCTTCTAAAGGAAATCATGGAACATCTTCATTTCAGAGTGTGGCCGACAAATCCATTACTCGTTTTTATTTTGAATTTTCTTCATCATGGCCCCGTACTCCCAATTGGATATCTTTGTTTGGAAATGACACTTTCTACTCGAGCTTTGCCCGAATTTTTAAACGTCTAGTTCAGGAATGTGGTGCTCCTGTTATACTGGCACTTAAAGATGCATTAGCAGACTACATAAATGCAAAGGAGAGGACAAAGCAGTGTGTTGCTGCTGAGGCAGTGGCAGGTGTGCTACATTCTGATGTTTATGGTGTTTCAGAAGCATGGGATAGCTGGTTGATGGCCCATCTTCAGAGTATTATTCAAGCACCAACAGTTGAGTCCATACCTGAGTGGGCAGCTTGTATTCGTTATGCAGTTACTGGAAAAGGAAAACATGGAACAAAAATTCCACTTTTGAGACAAAAGGTCATGGACTGTTTAATGAACCCCTTGCCTGAAACAGTTAGTACTTCTGTAGTTGCCAAGCGATACATGTTTCTTTCAGCTGCACTAGTAGAAGTTTCCCCACCAAAAATGCCAGTTACTGAACTAGCGCTTCACTATAAGCTTCTGGAAGAATTGCTAGGCAGTATGAGCCATTCATCTCCACAAGTGAGTATTCAACATTTCGATTCTAGGGTTGGGATCACAGTCTATTATTTTCTGTTTTACTGTGTTATTGTTCTGGTTATGTTAAGAATTGCTTGGCTACATGAGTCATTTGGTATTTGATTTAATTGCAAAAGAAGCATAAGGACTATCCGTCGATCAACTCAAATTGCATACCTCTTTGATGAGTTGCTTTGCTTTGATAGATTCTTTCCTTGCTCGATCAATTTTAGTTTTACAAGTTCAGCTGGTTCTTCTCAATTGTTCAACCGGAAAGACAAGCTTGTTAGTCTCAGCTTTTCCGGATTAATAGGTTCAGCTCTGAGCATCATTGTTGGGTCCCTTCTCAGATTTCTTAAAATATATTTTTCAATAACCTTTTGGCACTTCTGATGGTTATGGCTCGACACCAGACCTTGATCCCATTGTTTTTGCGCTTCATCTCTTTATTTCTCAAAGGAATTATGACTCCCATGTACATTCTCTTTGACCATTCTTCTTTCCAAGTTGTTCATACATTGAGGCTATATCTTAGAGCTGATCTCGACTTTCATAGGTTCATTATATTCCTTGTATCCAAAGTTATTGAACTTTGAGAATCAAAAAAGTGATCTTTGACTACTGTTCACAAAAAAGAAAAGAAAAGAAAGATCTCTGACTACAATTTTGAATGTTTAATGTCGTCATTTGTTTTCTTTGGGTAAAGATAATGTCGTCATTTGTAAATGAGTCAAGGCTGGAAATTGGTAAAACTAACCACCAAAAAAAAAAAGAGAGGAAAGAATCCCTTTTCTGTTTCATCAACCCCCTTCAAAGTTTTCTGTAGAATTTGTTTGTCTCTATGGTCACAGCTAATGAAACGATTTCTGGAACAGGTGAGGGAATCCATTGGTGTCACTCTCTCTGTTTTATGCTCAAACATTCGGCTTCAGGTGTCCTGTAATCAAGTTCTTCCACATGAAGTAGGGACAAGTAATGTGCACACAAAAGTTGAATCAGGGAATTGGGATCATTATCTAGTAGAACGTGCATCTGAGCTTGTGGTGAAGATCCAAAGTTTTAGCCAGTCAGACACTCTGGATGTTCAAACGGACAGAATTTCTGACAGTGGAGTATCAAGCGAACAGTCTCATGATGATGTTAAATGGATGGAGACGGTACAGTCAGCCAAACTCATCTAGTGGACTTTTTGCTCCTAAGGCCTTTTATTCATTAGCTTGTTTTTGGTGATGTGTGCAGCTATTTCATTTCATTATCTCATCTCTAAAGTCTGGAAGATCCTCGGTTCTGCTGGATGTTGTTGTTGGTCTTTTGTATCCTGTAATATCTCTACAGGTAAGTAGTTGCAATGTCGCACCATTCCTGTTGCTTGTCTTTTTTAGTTGTTTTTGACATTTTGAATGGATGAAATTACTGTTTGAAGAACTTGACATATACACACTTCCCCTCCATTTACTGATGAAAATGGTAAAACTTGTAACTGAGATCTCCTGGAGAAAAGAAACTTTGATTTTTGTTTTTCGTCAAAACCTCTGACAGATCTCTTAAAGAACAAACTTTGACTTCTGTTTTTTGACAAAACTGATAAGAAGCATCTTCTTTATCTCGTGGTCTAAAGGTTAAGACTTTGATTTTTCTGTTTTTTTTCTTGTCTTTTAACTGCAATTTCTTGCAGTTCCTCACATTTGACTAGTTGTTCTTTTCCTTTTTACCAACTACATATGCATACTGGATTAGTCTCCGATCCCTTATTTTCTTTTGGAACACCCATGTAGTTCCTGTTTGTATAGAGGATTGGGTGTCTTTTGGAGAGAACCATATTTTGTAGGTTTCTCCTCTTTTTGGTATATCACTTGTATACGGCCAAGTTGACCTTGTTATTATCAATGGAACCTTTTACTTGATCCCAAAAAAAAGGTACTGTTGGAACTGGAAATATACCTTGCTTAGGTGACGAGGATAGAAAAAGCTATGTAGGAAGGATATTATTGGAAATAGATGATTCGGGGTTAGTTGTTTCCATAGTTGAAAGATAAGAGGACCTTCTGTGAGCCAAATTAATAGGCTGAAGACACTGAAATATTACATGTTTCTTCTTCTTCTTCTTCTTCTTCCTCTCATCATTTGGCCTTTAAGATAGTTCCTTTCGAGTTACTGCTTTCTAGATTGTTCAAGCTTTTCCAAACGAGTATGTACTAAATGTTGAGACCTGAGAAAATAACTAAATATCTCCTCTCTGGAAGGGCTTAAGATTCTAGATGAGGTTGCACCAATTAGGTTTGATTCTCGTTCCCATTCGTCATCCTCACTTGCCTATAAGAGTTAAGCCTGCATATCAGTGGTATTGACGAACTGTTTAAACAAATAAATCTCTCAACTTTAACAACATAATTGGTTTTAGGGAAGGTATAGCCACATCATTTATCAATATAAGAACTATTGCATTAAACTATTGTCACATAAACTTCTCCTTGCCAAGTTTTGGTTCTAATCTCTCCACTCCTGCAACTTCAATTTAATGAGGACATTGCTGAAGATGCAATCAAAAGGATCGAGTTATTTGATGGAAGGTTTTTCAGATAAAAATCTGACAGTCTCAGAAACTTTATATTAAACTCTAAAGTCCTTACATACTAGTCACCTACATGTTTCGGAAGAAAAGACAGTGGGACATTGTAGGTACTAGTGTACTGAAGCTAACTCTACCTCATTACCTTTTACTACTGACCTTCTCCCTTAACTGCTACTGGAGCTACTGTATATTAACAAGAATGGATTAAATTGAAGAGACTTCCTGTTGAAGACCTTTGTGTCTGGATTAAATTCTGACTGCAAGGCATCTCCAATTTCCCTTGGTTTTATCCTTGGTACACGAGCCATGGCCATTGTACTTGTATCCTGTACAAAGTAGGAGAATTTCGAGTCTCTGCTTCCTTCATGTTTTGGTGATATTTCCTCTGTATATATAATCCCAGACCATGTCAAATCTGCATGTGTAGTTCCCTTAATTCTTTCATTCAGTTTTTAGTCTTTGATTTATAACTACGTGTGACGTAGATCCTAGTTGAAATGTTGTTCAAACGAATGATACTGAAAATTCAAATTCTTGACATTTTTGCAGCTTTTACACACGTGAAGAAATAGATATATTATATAAATTAATATATGCTCATTGGAGGTGTTTATAATAGGAAGTACATTTCTCTTTTGATACTGTTGATTTCTTGTAGGAGACGTCAAATAAGGATTTGTCGACACTGGCCAAAGCAGCTTTTCAATTGCTAAAGTGGAGAGTTTATTCAGAATCCCATTTAAGGAAAGTTGTACTCACCATTCTTTCTATAGCCAATGATGCCAATTGGCGCACAAGATCTACGACTCTGACCTATTTGCGGAGTTTCATGTATAGGTATGATCTTTCCATTGTGATCTTCATGCTCCTTTTCTTCTCCTTTGAGGAAAAAAATCCTTATTTTGGTTCTTGAAGAGAAAATGAGGTACTTTGAAAGAAAAAAGTATCGTTATCACCAATTTAAATTGAATCATTATCATTTTTATTTCAAACTCAGTTTTCAAGTATAACTCATTGTCTCGTTATGGTGGTCTAGAATAGCTACATAATGCAAAAATAAACTTGTAATATCCTGAAGAATTGAGTTGCTATCTCATTGCACCATACAGGCATACTTTCGTCCTCTCTAAGGTGGACAAACAACAAATTTGGCAAACTGTTGAGAAGCTACTCACAGATAATCAAGTTGAGGTAAGTTCACATAAATTTTAGCTGAAATATTTGAGGTATCAGCTATGTAGATAATTAAAATGTTGTGCATTAGCATATGATGTCTAGTGTTGGAGAAAGTAAATAGATCTCTCTGATGCTTTTTGATTGTTTTGTCCAATGGTTGATCTAGAACAAATACATTTTTGATTTCTCGAATCTCATACCCCTATAATAATGGTAGAGCCAGGGTGGACCCAAAGCGGAATTAACCGGTGGTGCATGGTTGAAGCTCCATTAGGTAGCTTTTTTGCTTTTTTATTTTCCTAAATTTACTGGGTCATGTTTGATTACATAGAATAGGAAAGGCTAGGATAGAATGCAGTTTCCCTCTTTGTTTGATTACATAAAATAGGAAAGGCTAGGATAGAATGCAGTTTCCCTCTTTGTCTATCCTATCATATGTTTGATGCACCAAAAGACAACCTCTTTCCAAAGATCGCCTTGCTTCTCCTATGTCTTGTTCAATTCTATATGGTATTATCAAATACATCCATTTTTCATATGGCCGTCCCTTTTCATATGAGCTTCCGAAAACATTGCTGGTGCTGCTCCAGTTGCCTGATGATGAGGCAGGATACTGTGTCATCAGGGAATGCAGTACAGTATGTAATGATGATATAAGTAATAGATGTTATAGTCCTTTTTCAACCCTTCATGTTCGGATCAAGTGAGATTTATTATGCTTCAAAGTTACTTGGTGTCTGAAAGCTCTTTTTGTGTACCTTGAATTTACAATTGATTATTGCACCCCCATTCCACATAGGATAGGTTAGACTTGTTTAAGTAGTATATAAGGCTTCATACTCCCACTACTAAGGACTTGCATTTTAACTTATGAGTCAAATAATAATGACACCTAACAGGGTGAACAAGGATAAGCTCGATGAGTTGTTTGTCCTAGAAATTTGACCCGATGCACTACAAAATGGGATCAAGCTTAAGAAAAACCAGCCAGAGGTGTGTGAACTTAAAACTGTCATACCAGATCAACTGTTGCATCGTATAAGTGGTGGGAGCTGCCATCTCTAGAACTGCCTGGTGGTCCGCGCTTGTGTCTAATTAGAACATCAGGACATCAACCAGGAGGGAATGTGATGTCACATCCCATCAAATAAGAAACAATTATTTAAGACTTTCTTTCTGTTTGTAGAAGTTGGACCTGCTTTACATGCTTCTTTGTTTTCAAGATGAAATCTTAACTTGTTCGTAAGTGTTTAATGCATTTATTGGTATTTCCCAAGAAACAAGACAGGTTCATTTCAAGAAGTCATGTTTTATCCTTTTTATCATAAAAATAGCTTTAATTCTCCCTGCTTTACTTAAATATGGAGAATATGGTGATTTAAAGAAGTTCATTTGGATCCTTCTGAACATTTTGGTCAGGTAAGAGAGCATGCAGCAGCAGTTTTGGCTGGCCTAATGAAGGGTGGGGATGAAGATTTAGCCCAGGATTTTCGTCATAGAGCTTATACAGAAGCATGTACCATTCAGAAGAAGAGAAAACAAAGGTTCTTTTATTGCTTTAGTTTTACTCAATTTTGGCTAGTTATTATTACTATGCTTTCATTATTTGTTAGGTCATTACTGATGATCATCCTAGAGAGGTCAAGCCTATCTGTGTATTCTAACACCATTGACCTGGGGATGGGCTTGTTACATTACTGATGTTAACCCTAGAGAGATCAAGCCTGTCTTTATATGCTAACAACATGCACCTGGCATGGGCTTGTTAAGTCCTTCCTGATGATCACTGTAGAGATCTCAAGCCTTCTGCATTTGAATTAACACCATGAGATCCTTATTGAAATGGGGGTGCCGGAGGAAGGGAAATTTGATGCTTATGTGTTCTGTGGGTTGCTTGCTTCTAGTATTACTGATGACGATATATGTCCTTATCCAAAGTCTCAAATTTGCAATTGCAGAAGTGTTAGGATCCTTCTTAGAAGAACAAGGATGATGTAACTATCATTTTGGATTCATAGCCATGGATCTAAATTTTGAAAAAAGAAATTGTTTATATATATGTTACCATTCTCAAAAAGAAAATTGCAATTGCAGAAGCACGCGTTCTGGACTCTCTGTAGCATCCCTACATGGACAGATACTTGCTTTGGCGGCTTGCGTGCTATCAGTTCCTTATGATATTCCCAGGTATGTCCATTGTCTAATATAGTTTCATATATTCACAGATATATTCCACTATCATTTCCTTATAATATTCCCAGGCACACCCATATGTTCGTTAATATACTCCTTCTGTCCCATTTTGTGTGATGTTGTTTGATTAGGTACGTAATTTAATAAAGAAATGAAGAAAGACTTTTGAAACTCGTCTAAAACAAGCCATAGATATTTGTGTGGCTATAAATCATCTCATTAAGAGTAACACAAATCAGTCTAGAGGATTAAGTTAGAGTATATTGTGTTATCTCACTTTTGATGTAAAAAGGAATATGTAAATGAGGCAGAAGCTTTGCTAGAACTCATAGAGGTTCTCGAAGATTAGAAGAGGGCCATATTTGGTGCTTTTCTCACTGTACAGAAATTCCAGCACTAACTTTGTGCTGTTTACAAATACAATTATTACCTTTTCAAAAATATAAATCATTTAAAGTTAAAATTATTTCTATATATCGAAAGATATCATTATTCTTTTGAGATGGTCTAAAGTAGTATACTATTGAACTTAGATATTTCCAGTAGTATGGATTTACTCGAGAGATGTTTCTCATTTGTGACAAATTGCCAAATTTTATCGCAGTTGGTTGCCAGGACACGTCACGCTATTGGCTCAATTTGTTTCTGAACCATCACCTATAAAATCTACCGTGACAAAAGCTGTGGCAGAGTTTCGACGCACTCATGCTGACACATGGAATGTTCAGAAAGATTCTTTCACTGAAGAACAACTTGAGGTATGTTCACACGTACATTTATTGTTATTTCGTACATTTAGCTGATGTAGGGGAACTCTCCGATCTAATTCTTTAACCAAAATATTGACATACAAGCAGAGGCGAATTCAAAATTTAGATCCGTGGCTATGACATAGTTGAGATCTTATGGCCAAGAGGCTCTATATTGGATTCCATCCAAAACTAGTTACTTGTTTAATGTGAAAAGGAAGTATGTTCTTAAAGTTCTATAAAAGACTTCCAATTTTTTGTTATATCAAATCCTAGTTTCAGATGGGGATCAGATTTTGGCAAAACAACTAGAAGAATGGAGTAATTCTTAAATAATGGCAACCATCGTGCCTAATTACGTTCCATAGCTATAGTTTATTTCAATTACATTTTACACCTTATGTTTCAATGTAATAGTTATTTGTATTGGTATGCCGTTCTCTCAATCAACACTCAACTGTATTTGTATCTGTATGCGTGTATTTGTATTTGTATTTGTTTCCTGAGATTTCACAAAATATACAAACGGGATATACAATAGCTATTGAAATGTTGCTACAGATTGTAATTAGGCAAAGTGTAGCTATGGAGGCCTGATTAAGTTCCTACTAGTAGCTGTTTATGAAATTTGCTCTTGATGTAATAGGTGCTTTCTTAGCTAACAAGATCATTTGTGACATCTTTGCAGGTCCTGGCTGATACATCATCATCCTCTTCATACTTTGCCTGACATTCATGGTTTGCCTTACATGAGAGATAGAAAAAAAGATAAAAAGGATAAGAATAGACATCCATTTTTTTGAGTTTTGACGATTGATGAATTGTATGGATAATGATGACAATTTTTTCACTCGGCCTCTTTAGATTCTAGTTTTTACGTACGTGCATGGCACGAATATCCCTGGTTAATTATTATAATATTTATGATAAAATAATACATTATACTTGCCTGTGGTCACCTCATATGTAAAATTTAACATAATTATATATTGTTAAAATCTTAAAAAATGAGTTCACTCTCTGGACATCTAATGGTTTTCTACTTATGAAATCTTATACTACAAAGCAATATTTTGATCTTATGAATTAAATAATAGCTAGATAATTAGTGATATAGCTATTTCACAATGATGTTTGACGAGATCTAACTCCAAGTGTACGTGCTTTGCACGTGTGTATCGCGTTAATCAATAATAAATATATATAGAAAGAATTCAAAATATACGAAAACACTCTCAAAACAATACGGTAAAAAAGGCAAACTACAATAAGCTGTCGATTAGTAATAGCACCCTGCATATTACCCCAAGGATGCCCTAAATGTTGAACGTTGGAGATGTTGCATTCTACTTTCTGCTTCGAGCCAGATCGAGAGTGAGCTTCCTAGTAATCCCTTCCTTCCTGGAACTAGAACTCTTGACTATCAAATCCATATGTTCCATTGATTAGCTAAGCTTTGCAATGAGGGACTTGCAGAAGCTAACAAAAGAATATGGACTTCCCAAACTTACAGTTCATGGTATGTTTTGTTATTGACAAAGTAAAACATTGTTTACATAATCAGCACTTTAAAACTATTAAGAATTCATTTACATTTCTTCTACAAACAACAACATACCCCGTGTAATCCCAATAGTGGAGTCTGGGAGGATAGTGCGTAGTGCACACACAGACCTTACCAGTACCTTGGGAGATAGAGGTTGTTTCCGACCCTCGGCTCAAGAAGGGATGTGAAGAAGCATTTTTACCTAAACCTAGCAACTATCACTCCTCTTATAGACCCTACAAATGCATACAATATCACAACCAGGCATACCATTGTATACACGCGAAGCGCGATAGCTTTGCTTTTCCAACTTTCAGTTTTTTTCTGAGTTAAGTACATCTCTACAGGGAAATAAACGACGACTGGCCAAAATGTTATTGCTCCGGACACCCCTACGACCTGGTTAAAGTAAGGGAACAATACAGCAATCCCAGTGATTAATGCAACATACGCTGTTCGGAAGAATAATCTCATAAAATTCAATCTAAGTGGCAGCATTAGTAGAGGTTTCAGAGTGTGATTCTTGTGAACAAACTTGCTCTCTGGGAATTTTCCGGCAAACCATCTCTCAATATCTGCAAATAGTGGCTGGCTGAAAATCTGTAAAGCATATTCAAAAGTCAATACAAAAGATCAACTCAAGGGAAGCAACTTGTAGTTCTGTTAAGAAAATATAACTTAGGCGTAACCAGTGGCGGAGCTAGGATTTTCACTAAAGGGATTCAAAATATAAAGAAGTAAACACACGACGAAATCAAGGTGATTCAAGCTATATATTCATAAAATAATTTTGACCTTATATATAGACAATGTAATTAATTCGGCCTAGCTCCGCCCATGAGCGTAACTCAAACTTAAAATCTAGCTAGTGAGATGAGAATTGTCCAAAATCATATAACGAGATAACAACGCATCCCCTCGACTAATGTGGGACACTATAACAACCCTACGCGCCCGGGTTTGGACAATTGGAGCATCGATAACATAACATAGGGGATCAGTATTGTGAAACACAACAAGAAGAATGGGTTTGGTTTTGATACCATGTAAAGAAAAAGGACTTTCGGCCTACCTCAAGAACAAAAGCTAGCTCGTGGGGTAAGGATTTGTCCGAGACCATATAAGGAGACACCAACTCATTCCCTCAACCAATGTGTGACACTCTAACAAGTTTAGAAGCAGAATATGCATAAAGTAAAGATATCTGCTAACAAGGAAGAGTTCTTCTGTTAAAAAGATTGTGAAAGCACAAAAGCTACAACAATGACAACTACGCCTTAATTTCGAACAAGTTTGGAGGTGACGGCGTATCAGTTGTTTAAGAACATGGGCAACATTGTTAGACTTGACAGAAAACATAGGTAAAACCTTAAAAGTACCTGATATCCACCAACAAGATGAAGAACAACACATGCATTAGCAAAGTCTATAAGCCAATATGGTTCATAGAAACCGAATCCTGTCAAGAGATTCCCTGGTGTGGAATTACCAAAGGCTGCATAACCAAATCCCCCACAGCAAAGGTTGAAAAAAGTTGTAACACAGGCTGCCATTATTGAGACCTTCTTCATGGTGATCTTTTCTGGAGGAGGTGCCTTTAACGTGTCCTTCATATTTTTGGAAGTTTTTATTAATTGCTTCCGTGTTTCTTAATGCTGTTTAAGAACATACTTTATATTTAATGTAGAAAGCAAATTTCAGCACCTGAACCTCCAGAAATATAAGAGAAAATGGAAAGGCAAAGGCAATGTCCCCGAGCGCTTGGGCAACCAACCATACTTTCTCAGCAGCTGTAGAACTTGGCAGTCCTGTAATGCTACCTTTGATTTCTCCATTTTCTGCGTATGAAGATTCCCGAATGGAATTTTAAGAAAATGGCAAGTTTGATCATCTATATTGACTGAGATCCTAGTCCTACACATGCTTGTTATTGTGAAGATTTTGAGACTGTAAAGACATATCCAATGAGGTAACCCACCTATTACTTTGGCTAAGCCAAGTGCTGATCCGATAATTGAATATGTGAAGGACATGACTGCAGCAACTATGGAGAGCCACTTCATATTCTGAAAATCAGGAATTTGAGACACTATAACTTGGATTAATCCAAATATTACCATATACCTAGTACTACCATATCCACAACTAGCCTCATGACCTTGATCATGGTAGCAGTTTGATTTCTGGATTGCTCTGCAGACATTTAGAGGATGTGTTATTAATATCACCTTTAGAAAAAACCTTTCAAATAGGTAATTTGAGAATACGCGCGAGTAACAACTCTCAGCTCTTATATATGTTATGCAGCATAACCTTATTTACGATGATTCCTTATTTCATTGGTTATATGAGACTCCTAATATCATTTAGGGACACATTTCCTTGATCCAATAGTAGATATGGAGTGAAAATTTAATTTTGAGAATACATGATAGCAATATCAACTTTTATATTTATACTATGTAATGTAGCCTTTTTAAATGGATTCCTAATCCCATTGGTTATGGAACTTTTACCTCCTTGATAATGGAACACAAATCCTAATTTCACTAATCATCAGATATACTTTCCTTATCCCCCTCTAATTATCTGATTAGAATGATTACATGAATACAGATCTCTGCTTCTAACAAGATTCCGATGGTTTACACCGTATTGTTAGGTGATTCTTGAACCCTTAAGATTCCGCAACTAGTTTATATTTGAGTTGTTAAGGGTTAAGGGTATCTCAGAGGATAGTTTTAAATGAAAACCTCGCTAGTTTAGAGAAGGTAATAGGTCTGAAGCATGAATTTGGCAAGAATTCATAAAGCAATCATCCAAAAATTAAGTTGTCGATAGTATGGAAATGCAACCATGGAATCTAGGACAAACCAAACAACAAATTCAGCATGATAAGCAGCAAAGCTCATAAAGGAAATGTTACGCGCAAAAATTGTTGAAAGGAGACATAGACAATACTAGTAGAGAAAAGATCATTGACATACCGTATGCTGATAGCGGATGTAATCGTATATACAATTCCAAGCTTGATGAAATTTATACGAACAATGATTCCACAAAACCAGGCATTTCTTTTTCCTGAGATGCCAGAAGAAAAGAATCTGTTGTGTAAAGCTCAAGTATATAACAACCCTCTTGAGTTCAGTAAGGTAAGAAGAAACTTGCTGCCAAGCCAAGTTCTACATAAGGACAGCTAATTTTGGTATGCCACAAACTATTCAGTTGGTTCTCCAATTAAGGGAAAACTAAAGTTTTACGATGTTTAGGCCACCATGCCCTTAAAATCTTTACGCGATATATAGACTCCTTGAAGCACGACATACTTGCTTACTTGAACATAGTTTCTTTCCACGAAAAGGAAATGTTTCATCTGAACTGAAAAAAGTGCAGGACACCTTAGCTTGAAATTCTCACCTAAAATCTTCTGTACAGCATCAAGATAACAGCCATTCCTATCAGGGCCAGTTTCTGGATCAGGAGACTTATAGCAATTGCAGAGAAGAAACGCAGAAGTAAGACTGACACAGGCAAATAAAAGCATAGTCAATGGACCAGCAATCCAACCTAGCTGTGCCATGCTCCATGCTAGAGATAGAACACCAGAACCAATTACTGCTGTAATTATATGTGCCAAAGCTGTCCATTCATTTCCTGAATTCTCACATGGAGGACACATATTAGCTTCTGTGAGTATCATCTACTTGTACAGGTTTCAAATTTTTGCAAGAAATTAGTAGAAACTAATATCATCCTTTTTAATTTATTTGTCTTACTTTCCTTTTAAGTTCGTTTCAAAAAGAATGTCTCTTGCCTTTGTTACAACTCTTTAGTTCTAACTTTTCCACGTGACATGTTTAAAACCACAAGAATAAAGAGCATGTTGGTACATTTTACATATCTTTAGGTTAAAACCACAAGATTCAAAAGTTCTTTACTTTCTTAAACTTTATGCCAAGTTAATTTGTTACAAAACGTGAGAAAAGTACTTTGGGAAAGTAGCATATTGTGTTTGACTAATCAATTTGAAAAGCAGTTCTGCATATGTGTTCCCCTAAGGTTTCAAAAAGGGCTTCTGCTGAGAAGTTACTTCTTTTAGCTACTGCTGCTACTCAAAAGTAAATTTTTTTCCTAGAAGTTTGGCTAAACACCTAATTACCTTGAAAATAACCACTTCTATAAAAACATTTTTGACTTCTTAGAAACTTGGCCAATTATGTTATACACACCTTAAACACAAATCTCCTTCAATAAACAGAGATGGGACAGCACTAGTTGCAGAGGACAAGTTAAATCAAGATTCTTGAGATGGGTTCACTATGGACCCAATTTGTTATTGTCAAGACTCAAACTTTTTCCTAAAATGAAGCTTAAGTGGTAAAGTGGGGATAAAGGGGGTTTGCAGAAGACAGAAAAAAGTGATCTACAAGAAAAGATAGCTGCTAAAGAAAATTGACTCGTTGACGTGACACACTTCTTAAGGATTTTACTAAATTAACCTTATTAATAATGTTTTGAAACTTTAAATTTGACGACTACTACTTTATATAGATATTTAATACTGAGGGTACAATAACAATAATAACATACCCAGTCTGATCCCACAAAATAGATTCTGGGAAGGGTAAGGTTAGAGTGTACGCATACCTTACCTCTAACTCACATCTAGATAGGGATGTTATTTTCGTTAGACCTCAACTCAAAAGTAATAAAACTCACTTGATTTGTCAAAATTGACAAGTAAAATAAAATATCTATTTTCGATACATGGGCCAAGTTAAATAAAACGGAGTTAGTATTATATTGGGAAAAATATCAAATATCATGTAATAATTGAAGAAGAGAAGATGGAAAAATAAACTTTTAGTACCTGTTTTCTTGAGGGCAAGCCTAGATGATGGAGAAGAGGAGGAAGAAGAAGAAGAAACATAATTTGGTTCCAAAAATGGCATCTGAGAGTCAATTTCTTCATCAACCCCCATAGCCTCAGCTGCCTGTATGAGTATGACTCTATTTCTGATTATTCCAAGCTTCATAGAAAGTTCTTTTTACATTTTGTCAAAATACTGTTTTAATAGAATATAATACTCCCTCCGTCTCAATTTATGTATCACAGTTGAAATTCCGCGAGTCAAGTAGTTTTTGGAATTTCGCGAGTCAAGTAGTTTTCAAATATATAAATTATATTTCAAAAAACTTAAAGTTTGTATGTTTGAATTTACTCAAAGTTTAGAAGTTTGAATGTCGTAATTCTAATTGTGTCACATAAATTGAGATAAAGAGAGTACTATTTTTAGTCCCTCGATTATTGGTAAAATACTATATTTGGTCTTTGTAATATTTAATTAAGCACATTTAACATTTCACTAATTGAAATGTGTATGTTTTTATATATAGGAAGAAAGTATGTTATAGTGAGATTATCTTTAGAGTTTATGTTACCGTAGCATATGAAGTAACATTATTAGTTTATCGTAATACATGAGTAGTCAAATGGTTAATAATTATTATAAACTTGTAAATATTTATTAGTAAATAGATTAAAAAATATATATATTTTAAAGATTAAATGTATTTAGTTTGATATTGAAAGATCAAATTTAGAATTTATTAATAACCGAGGGACAAAAAATGTGATTACTCCTCTTTAATATTTCAAAGAAAATAAACAATATTAAAGAAATTGGCACATGTTTATTTTCTTTGAAATTATTTAATTTTAGCATTACTACTTGACCTTAGTGGAGTAGCATATTTTTCTAAATTGAAAAGGAAAGGCCACAATTTTTTGTATGATAGATTATTGGTGCCTTTCAACATCATTGAAACGTCAAATAATCAAACTATTTTAGTGTTTGGCTTCTTTTACCCGCAAACTATTTTAACTTTCTATCTTTTTCTTTCAATTCAGTACGTTAATGTTTTAAGGGCTCATTTGGTATGACTATTAGCCTATGATTTTTTTTGGGATTTGTGCGACTGACTTTGTTTGAGTTGAAATTTTCTAGGTTCGTTCGTGACGCCTTATTAAATAATACGTGTTACTTTGAAAGACGGACACTGTTTTTTTAAAAACATATGAGCAAAAAACAGGAATTAAGGATTATTTTGGTTTTTCATGTGTGTTAGTCTATAAATTTTGTGACATTCGTGCGATCGATTCTACTTGAGCTAAAATCTTCTGAGTCTGCCCATGACGACATATTAAATAATGTGTGTTGCTTTGAAAAGGCGGACTTATCTTTTTTTAAAACATATGAGCAAAAAATAGGAATTAAGGATTACTTTGACTTTTCGTGTGTGTTAGCCTATTTATTTTCTGGAATTTGTGCAACCGATTCTGTTTGATTCGTGCGTGTTGATTCGAAGGGGCAAACGTAGATTTTTTTTGAGTCAAAATGAAGCCCGAAACAGGAAATGGAGATTTTTAAATTTTTTTGTTTGTGTTTGTCCATGAATTTTGTGTCATACGTGCTTCCGACAGAATTTTGGCCGAAATTTTTTGAGGGCGTCCCTGACGACTTGTTTAATAGTGCGCGTTGGTTCGGAGGGGCAAACATAGATTTTTTTGAGTCGAAACGAGGCCGGAAACAGGAAATGCGGATTTTTTTTATTTTTTTCATTAGTCCATGAATTTTGTGTGATATGTGCGTTTCACAGGTTTTTGGCCAAATTTTTTTGGAAGCGTCCGTGACGACCTATTAAATGATGTGCTTGGTTCGGAGGGGCGAACGTATATTTTTTTCAGGCGAAATGAGGCCCTAAACAAGAAATGATGTGTGTTGCATTGGTAAGGCAGACATAGCTTTTTTTAAAACATATGAGCAAAAAATAGGATTTATGAATTATTTTGATTTTTCGTGTGTGTTAGCCTATGAATTTTTTAGGATTTGTGGGACCGACTCTGTTTGAGCTGAAATCTTCTAGGTCCACCCGTGACGATCTATTAAGTGATGTGTGTTACTTCGAAAAGACGGACGTAGCTTTTTTTTAAAACATATGAGCAAAAAACATGAATTAAGAATTATTTCATTTTTTCATGTATGTTAGCCTATGAATTTTTTGGGATTCATTGTGACCGACTCTGTTTAAGTTGAAATCTTCTAACCCCGCCCGTAAAGACCTATTAAATGATTCGTGTTACTTTGGAAAGGAGGAAATGGCTTTTTAAAAAACATATGAGCAAAAAAGAGGAATTAAGAATTATTTTAATTTTTCGTATATATTAATTTTAGGATGAGTTTGTTCCATGTTTGGTTGAAATAAAATTGCGGTTAACTTATCTCGAAATTAGCTATCTTGGAATTGTAATATTATTTTTATCTCACATTAAAAATGAAATAATAATCCCGAACAATGAAACGAGCCCTAAATATTTTATATGAAAACAACACAAAAAAGGAGATTCAAGAGTAACAACTAATGATATTGATGAATGGAAAGAATTTCACATTGGCGATGAAATGGGTCCGGAGCTTCCTTATATGTATAATAGCTTGTACAATGTATGTGTCGTTGTCCCAATAATGGAGGAGTGCACTAACACTCTATGGACCGATGTAGAGCCAGGTAGGGTTGAGGAGGTTTATTCGAGCTCTCTTTTTACAAAATATTATATTGTTTATACAGGATAAAAACTATTTTTTATGTATATATAGTAGATATTGAATCCCCCTCCTCAGAGGAGGAAGAGCTTTAGAGGAAATAGGAGTAGACATCTATATGGGCTTCATGTGATTCGAAGCCAACCACGATGTATTGCAAGAAAGTCCTATGTCTATGTATACCTAATGAAAGCCTTAAAGAGTCTCTTAACACTTACCTGCCTAAACCAAGAAAGATTCAAGAACAAATCCATTACCAGTAAAATACGATACGACTCACGTATTTACTTATTTATATTTTGAACCTTCGATCCTTAGTAAAAATACTGGCTATGTGATCATTATTCTTGGGTAATATATTTGTGTGTGATGTGTTATTATGTACTGTATCATTTTATGAATTTAATTTGTAATGGATTATCATGCATTGTCCAATGAACAATGTTGGATTAATTATCTGGGTGAGTACTTTTTAATAAATAATAATAATTTTTAAATATATTTTTTATTTATTACCATCTATAACAATATATAACAATATTATGAAATCTGCAGTATGTATTAAAAGTGAATTATGCATGCACAATAAATGTATTATAAGTGTCTTAAAATGTATTATGTTTGTTTGGTAAGAAATTTGCACTATTTATTATAAGTGTCTTAAAGTGTGCGATAAATGTATTATCCATGAATAAAATTTGTATTATATGTATTTATAAATTGTTCTCTGCAATATAAAACTGTATTGTAAATGTATTATAAGTGTCAAGTGAAAAAAAAAATATTGCTATAAATGATAAATATCTTCTTAATATAGCATATCTATGTAAGTTTTCCAAAAATGTTTGTGATGGTATCCTTTTAATTTGTCTAATCAAAATATTTTGAAAAATCACATGATGATATGTGCAGTTTTTCCAATTATCGATTGCTTTGAAAAAGCATAAAGTTATTAAAAAAAACATGTTTGTCATAAATGCTTATAGTAAATAGTAATTGCAACATAAAAAGGTACATTCTCCATAAAAATTATAAAACCTCTGACGTATCCAGTGTAATCCTACAAATAGAGTTTGGAGAAAGTGGTGTGTACCTAGCTTAATTCCTGCTTTAAGAAGGTAAAGAAGTTGTTTTCGATTGACTGTCAACTCAAGTAAATGCTTTACGAGACTATATACTTTATTTACTAAATGAGATTTGTAAATCACATTTGAAGAATGGCATGAAATAAGCTAATTTGTCCCAACTGTGGCTTAAAAATCTACTACTATTTACTAGCAAGATTATTGAGAATCAAAGAAGAAAATTTTACATTTTAAGCTAATTTAGCACTAACTATTCCCTCAATTGATCCAATCAAGCCCAGTAGAGATACAATCAAGCAGATCATACTGAAACCTTCAAGAAGTATCCATTTTCTTGTCCAAGCTCCAATTTTTCTTTGCACAATGTACATTTCCACTGGGAAATATATGGTCATAGGCCAAAAGTTCAATGCACCCAAGATTCCTAATACCTGGTTGAAGTATGGAAATGCCATTGCTATTGCTGTTGTAGATATAACATATAGAGTCCGAAAACATAACCGGAAGAGGTTCAACTGGAGAGCTGGCAACACCGGGAGTTTGATGGCGTAGAACTTATTCAAGAATCTGTTCTCAGGGTACTTCTGAGTTGCCCATTTTTCAACAAATGCAAATACTGGCTGGCTGTATACCTATGGAGACGAGCATTGTGTTCGTGTTGAGTTAAAATTTTCATAAACCAAGTAAAGGGAGAAAGGGAAACACTCGAATTTTAGTACTACCTGATACCCTCCAACCAGATGAAGGACTATGCAGGCATTGGCAAAGTCAACAAGCCAAAACGGCTCGTAGAAACCTGTCAAGAGGTTTCCTGGTGTGTCGTTCCCAAAGGCTGCATATCCGAAGCAGCTACAGCATAGATAGAAGAAAGTGGTGATAAGTATAGCGTTTACTGACGCCTTCTTCATGGTCTGATTTTCTGGTGGAGGCGATTTTAGTGTATCCTGGCCATTCCAACTAGAGTGTTAGTATTATGTCTGGTTTGGTTTCAGAAACATTAGCTAAGGTGATATTTATGCTCCGAATTGGTCTTGAGCAAATTTTAGACAAAACTATACAACAAGTATGCCTCAATCCCAAACAAGTCGGCGTCAGCTATATAAATCAATATTCAATGATCTAGTATCAGGATAAATTCTTAGAGCTGGATCCATTTATATCTCACTATGATATATTAAGAAATGCCACAAGTTAAGACTTGTATACACATAAAATTTGTGGAGTATCATTACATAATACCTGTATCTCGAGGAGAATAATCGAATAAGGATAGGCAAAAGCAATGTCTCCGAGTGCCTGGAAAACTAACCATATCTTCTGAGCAGCAGTCCTTGTTGGTATTCCCACAATGCTTCCCTTGATACCCTTGTTATCTGCAGATCCAACATCAAGTCTACTGATGAAAATACTCAGATTCTTCAGAAGAAATGCTTTTTGAAAGGTGAGATGAAAGACGAGAAACGGAGAGAAAGAGAACAGTCCAAGCTTTACCAATCACTTTAGAAAATCCAAGGCCCAATCCGATGGAAGAGTAACAAAATGACATTAATGCAGCGACAACAGACAACCACGCCATGTTATGAAAATCTGGTATCTGTGATGTTACTATCTGAATAATGCCAAAAATCAGCATGAAAGTGTTTGTCCCAGTCTGGCAATCAGCTTTTTCTCCTCCTTTGTGGTAACAATTTGATCTCTGAATTTCTCTGCAAAAATTGTCAGAGGGATTAGTAACTTTACAGAAGCATATCTCATTAAGCTTGAACTGCATACACTGTCTCTTGCAGGCTAGGCATCACAACAATGGGTATAATGTTATCTGATAACCAGACCAAATGAGCATAGTAAAGTGACACGTTTATTGTTATTGAGACACTTACAAATTCAGAGAGGCAAAAATCTAAACTGTATATATACGTATAGCTAACTAACCTCATACTTGTTGCACTTGTAATAACATAGGCAATACCAGTCCCATAGAAGCTCACATACTGAAGCAAACCACACAACCACGTCCATTTCTTGCCTGAACGAGTACAAGTCAAAATACATAAAAGATGCTTCTAATCCCCTCCCCCCCTCCCAAATGTAAAAGTGGAATCCTCATATGAGAGACTTCTAAAAGAGTTTCTAAGATAATTCTATGTTGTAGGATGGAACAATCTACCAAGATTAACTCTAACAGCATCAATGTAAGAGGGATTTCGCGTTCCTGTTATGGGATCAGGTGACCTGTAACAATCACATATGAGGGATGCAGATATGTACGTAACAACTGCAAAACAAAGCATGGTGATTGGCCCTGCAATCCATCCTAATTGTGCTGTGCACCAGGCTAGAGAGAGAACACCAGCTCCGATTACAGCTGAAATAATGTGCGCAACTGCAGTCCACAAAGTTCCTGGCAGGAAAATACACGCCGACTATTGTTTCTTAGATTTAATCCTAATCAATGTTAAAACTTGGGCCCTGTAGAAAATTTTGAGACAGCTAAAAGCTTACCAGTTCTAAGTGCATCTACATCATCTTTGCCTGAAGTTTTCTCTTGTTCTAGAGAACGTTGAACTTCCATCTCAGATTGATATATTCTTGGACAACCACTAAAAATTTAGAGATATAAGACCCTAAAAGCAACTCCTCGAAAATATGTAGATGCCTTAATAGATACTACATAAAACGAGCTGCATAAAGCCTTCACCTATAAGTAGAAACGTTCAAAGACGTAATTCTCTAATACTCCTCCCTTCAGAACCACAGCACCATAGTACCACATAGTAGTGCTAAGTTCTCATCATTATCATATTAATGAAAAAGATAAGGGGAAAGAACATCTTTGTTGGAGTTGGCCACAAGTTTGGTCAACAATGATGGAACTTCCACTGTAAAGAAACGTTTGGTTGTAGCTCTTTTGCTGTAATTCTACCCTTTAACTACAAATAGATACAAATTTTGAAGAAAAAATATCTTCTTGTACCTACCTAACCAACTTGAAACCATGAGACAGACATTTCACAAGGGGATGACTATTTAAGCATAGAGTCTAGTAACTTGTGTTGGGGTTATGGGTCTTTTTCCCTTCCTATGTGCATAAATAAAGCTCAATTTGGACCAACCCACTTTTGCCCATAGGCCCAATTCTATGGGGCATATATATAGACTTTTTTTAGGTCTTATTTCATAATCCACATAATATTTTTCAGCAGCCACACATAGAGAGAGAGCAGATTTTCGCACCCAATTTCAGCCCTAAATTGCCAACTTCAAATTGCGATTCCCGCTTCGTTTCTTATCCGATTGATCTGATTTTTGGACAGCTTGTTCCTCTCATCTCAATCTTTGATTAGAAACTGACAGAGTTGGATTTGGTATCCCGTAGCTCCAGTTTTGCATCCGTGAACAGTAGCTGCGTTTTTCGGTGCTTTTGCTCCTTTTATTCTCTTGTTTTTGGTGTTGTGATTTATGTAGTGTTGCTCGTTTGTTGGCACTTCTTTGGTGGCCATTTTGGAGAACATTATTGTAACTCTTGGTGATTATAGTGGAGGTTTTGGTCCCGTGGTTTTTACTCTTCACACCGAAGGGGTTTTCCACGTAAAGCTTGGTGTCTCGTGTGATTGATTTATTTTGTCTTGTCGTATTTCTTTTGGTTGATATACTTGCTGCCTTATTACCATTGTGCTTGGTTTGTTTGTCTTCTCTTGGTTCAAATTGAAAGGGAAAGTTTAGACTTGGGTATTCTTCCGCTGCTACCCTGTTGTGCATTCTTTGTTAGTGCCTTGCCTTTCCCAACAAAGTGGTATCAGAGCATTGGTTGTTGTTGATAGTCAATTTGAATGATGGAGGCAAATATGAGCAAGATGGTGTGTTTGAATGGTAGTAATTATCATACTTGGAAAGGCAAGATGAAAGATCTTCTATTTGTCAAGAAGATGCACTTACCTGTGTTTGCTTCTAACAAACCTGAATCTATGAATGATGAGGATTGGGAATTTGAGCATCTGCAGGTTTGTGGCTATATCAGACAATGGGTTGAAGATAATGTTAGAAATCATATTGTGAATGAGACACATGCCAGAAGTTTGTGGGATAAGCTTGAGACACTTTATGCTTCGAAGACTGGCAACAACAAGTTGTTCCTGCTGAAACAATTGATAAATATCAGGTACAAAGAGGGTAGTCCTATTTCTGATCATATAAATGATTTTCAGGGTGTCCTTGACCAGCTGTCCGGAATGAGTGTAAAGTTTGATGAAGAAATTCAGGGACTTTGGCTTCTCAATACTCTGCCAGACTCTTGGGAGACTCTTCGAGTTTCTTTGACTAATTCTGCTCCCAGTGGTGTTGTAACTATGGAATATGCTAAGAGTGGTGTCTTGAATGAAGAGATGAGAAGAAGATCACAGGCCTCATCTTCTTCAGCTTCACACTCCGATGTTTTGGTTACTGAAGATAGGGGGAGAAATAAGTTCAGAGGTCAGAATGATAGAGGTACAAGTAGAAGCAAGTCAAAGTCCAGATACAAGAATGTTACATGTGACTATTGCCACAAGAATGGACATATCATGAAATATTGTCACAAGCACAAGAGAGATATGAGACGACAAAAGAAAGAAGGCGATAATGAGAATCGTGTTGCTGTTGTTGCTAATGATGATCTTCTTGTTGCTTGTGGTGAGAATGCCATTAATCTTGTTCGTGATGAGTCTAGCTGGTTTGTGGATTCTGGTGCTACTTCTCATGTCACGCCCAAGAAAGAATTATTTTCTTCTTATACTCCAGGTAATTTTGGGATGTTGAAGATGGGTAATAATGATGAAGTTGAAGTTCTTGGCATTGGAACAGTTTGCTTAGAAAGTAACAATGGTTCGAGATTAGTTCTCAACAATGTCAAGCATGCTCCAGATGTTCGCCTGAATTTGATCTCTGTGGGGAACCTTGATGATGAGGGTTATGTTAACACCCTTGGTGCTGGCCAGTGGAAGCTTACTAGAGGTTCAATGGTTGTGGCTCGTGGTGACAAGTTGTCTAACTTGTACGTATTTCAGGGCTCCATCTCTAGAGGCTTAGTAAACTTGGTGGAGAATGATACTTCATCAGAATTATGGCATAGAAGGCTAAGTCATATGAGTGAGAAGGGGATTGACAATTTGGCTAAGAAAAATTTACTTTCTGGAGTGAAACAAGCAAAGTTGAAGAAATGTGTTCATTGCTTAGCCGGTAAACAGAAAAGAGTTTCCTTTCAGAGTCATCCGCCTTCAAGAAAGCTTGATTTGCTGGAGTTGGTACATTCTGATTTGTGTGGTCCTTTTAAGGTAAGGTCTCATGGCGATGCACTTTACTTTGTGACTTTTATTGATGATCATTCTCGCAAACTCTGGGTATTTCCTTTGAAGTCCAAGGATCAGGTACTTGATGTGTTCAAGGGTTTTCAGGCCTTGGTTGAGAGACAGACAGGGAAGAAATTGAAATGCATCCGCTCAGATAATGGTGGTGAGTATATTGGTCCTTTTGATAAATATTGTAGAGAGAAGGGTATTCGGCATCAGAAAACTCCTCCAAAGACTCCTCAGTTAAATGGTTTAGCAGAGAGGATGAACAGAACTCTAGTTGAGAGAGTTAGATGTATGCTTTCAGATGCTAAGCTGCCAGATTCCTTTTGGGCAGAAGCACTTAATACTGCTGCTTATGTTATCAATTTATCTCCTGCTGTTGCTTTGAATAGTGATGTCCCTGACAGAGTTTGGTCTGGTAAGAATGTTTCTTATGATCATCTTAGAGTCTTTGGGTGTAAAGCTTTTGTTCATGTTCCTAAGGATGAAAGGTCAAAGCTGGATGTTAAAACTAGACAGTGTATCTTCATTGGTTATGGTCAAGATGAATTTGGCTATCGTTTCTATGATCCAGTTGAGAAGAAACTTGTTAGAAGCCGTGATGTTGTGTTTTTTGAAGACCAAACAATTGAAGATTTTGACAAAACTGAGAAGGTTGATTCTCAGAGTAGTGAGAGCCTAGTTGATATTGATCCAGTTCCTTTGACTACTGCACCTGAAGAAAATCTTCATAATAATGAAAATCAAGTTGATAATGAAGATGATGATCATGTTCAGAATGACCAGGATGTTGTTGACGCTCCAGTGCAAGAGGATGTGGTTGGCCAGCAACCAGCTGCTATTGATGCTCCAGAGAGTTCTCTCAGAAGATCTACTAGAGAGAAACTACCTTCATCTCGTTATTCTCCCAATGAGTATGTACTCTTGACTGATGGGGGAGAACCTGAGAGTCTTGATGAAGCCATGGATAGTGAAGAAAAAGAAAGATGGTTTGATGCTATGGAAGATGAGATTAAATCCTTACATGATAATCATACTTTTGATTTGGTTAAGTTACCTAAAGACAGAAAAGCTTTAAAAAACAGGTGGGTTTTCAGGGTGAAACATGAAGATGGCAATCCAGTTCCACGGTACAAAGCTAGATTAGTTGTGAAGGGTTTTAACCAGAAAAAGGGAGTTGATTTTGATGAGATATTCTCTCCAGTTGTGAAGATGTCATCCATTCGTGTTGTTCTAGGCTTAGCCGCAAGTCTAGATTTAGAGATTGAACAAATGGATGTTAAAACTGCTTTTCTCCATGGTGACTTAGATGAAGAAATTTATATGGAGCAGCCGGAAGGTTTTGAAGTCAAGGGAAAAGAGAATTATGTTTGCAAATTGAAGAAGAGCTTGTATGGCTTGAAACAAGCTCCTAGACAGTGGTACATGAAGTTTGGTTCTTTTATGAGTCAGCAGGGCTTCAAGAAGACTTCTTCAGATCATTGTGTTTTTGTGCAAAAATTCTCTGATGGTGACTTTATTATTGTGTTGCTTTATGTTGATGACATGCTTTTTGTTGGTTATAATGCTTGCAGGATTCAAAAGTTGAAGCAAGAGTTGAGTAAGTCTTTTGCTATGAAAGACTTAGGACCAGCAAGGCAGATTCTTGGCATGCAGATTGTCCGTGACAGAAAGGCCAAGAAGTTGTGGTTATCACAGGAGAAGTACATTCAGAAAGTACTTCGAAGGTTCAACATGAATAATGTTAAGGTTGTCAGTACACCTTTAGCTATGCACTTCAAGTTGAGCACGAAAGAGTGTCCTTCCAGTGATGATGAGAAGGAAGATATGAAGAAAGTTCCTTATGCTTCAGCTGTTGGTAGTTTAATGTATGCAATGATTTGTACAAGACCAGATATTGCTCATGCTGTTGGTATTGTTAGCCGTTTTCTTTCTAATCCGGGAAGAGAACATTGGAATGCTGTGAAGTGGATCATGAGATATCTTTGTGGCACTTCTAGTCTGAGTTTGTGTTTTGGTACAGGGAAGCCTATTCTTTATGGTTATACTGATTCAGACATGGCTGGTGATGTTGATACTCGCAAGTCTACTTCAGGGTACTTGGTTACTTTTGCAGGGGGAGCTGTGTCTTGGCAATCTAGGTTGCAAAAATGTGTTGCTCTATCTACTACAGAAGCTGAGCTTATTGCTGCCGTTGAAGCTTGTAAAGAGTTGCTCTGGATGAAGAGATTCTTGGGGGAACTTGGTTGTGCTCAAGAGAGGTATGTGCTTTATTGCGACAGTCAAAGTGCTATACATCTTGGCAAGAATTCTACATTCCATGGTCGGTCTAAACACATTGATGTGAGATACCATTGGATTCGAGATGTGTTGGATTCTAAGTTGCTTGAACTTGAGAAGATTCATACGGATGATAATGGTTCCGATATGATGACTAAAGCTTTGCCAAGATGGAAATTTGAAGATTGTTGCATGATCGCCGGGATGGCGGTCTCCTCCACATAGTCGTGAGGGGGAGAATTGTTGGGGTTATGGGTCTTTTTCCCTTCCTATGTGGATAAATAAAGCTCAATTTGGACCAACCCACTTTTGCCCATAGGCCCAATTCTATGGGGCATATATATAGACTTTTTTTAGGTCTTATTTCATAATCCACATAATATTTTTCAGCAGCCACACATAGAGAGAGAGCAGATTTTCGCACCCAATTTCAGCCCTAAATTGCCAACTTCAAATTGCGATTCCCGCTTCGTTTCTTATCCGATTGATCTGATTTTTGGACAGCTTGTTCCTCTCATCTCAATCTTTGATTAGAAACTGACAGAGTTGGATTTGGTATCCCGTAGCTCCAGTTTTGCATCCGTGAACAGTAGCTGCGTTTTTCGGTGCTTTTGCTCCTTTTATTCTCTTGTTTTTGGTGTTGTGATTTATGTAGTGTTGCTCGTTTGTTGGCACTTCTTTGGTGGCCATTTTGGAGAACATTATTGTAACTCTTGGTGATTATAGTGGAGGTTTTGGTCCCGTGGTTTTTACTCTTCACACCGAAGGGGTTTTCCACGTAAATCTTGGTGTCTCGTGTGATTGATTTATTTTGTCTTGTCGTATTTCTTTTGGTTGATATACTTGCTGCCTTATTACCATTGTGCTTGGTTTGTTTGTCTTCTCTTGGTTCAAATTGAAAGGGAAAGTTTAGACTTGGATATTCTTCCGCTGCTACCCTGTTGTGCATTCTTTGTTAGTGCCTTGCCTTTCCCAACAACTTGTACCATTTTTGGTCTAGTCACTAAGGCCAGATCTGTTGTACATAAGATATTTGCCTTCACACACTCCATGTGCATGTCTTTTTCAAGGCCTAACAGGTTAAGCTAAACTCAGATTCAATCAGTGTTCTCTTTTTTGGATGCTAATATACTGGTAGGGTTCAGCCTAACCCCCCACCAATCCGCTGGCTTTTTATATAAAAAAAAAGAATTCAAATCAATGAACAAATCTTGGTCGATGTGACTGGACTGCATAGCCGTAATGAAAATTTGTAATGTCACAATAAGGTTAACAAACATCTAGAGTATCTCAAATACTCCACAATCTTTACATTGTTTCAATTATGATACAGTAACAATCAGTTTGTTAACGCCACTTGAGTTCTCAGTAACATATTTATATTTTCTGTTCTTTTTAGTAAACTTTTTTATTTTTTCTTTCTATTCTATTAATTGAAGTGGAGCCTTGGCGTAACCAGTAAAGTTGTTGTCATGTGACCAGGAGGTCACTGTTCAAGCCGTGGAATAGCCTCTTGCAGAAATGCAGAGTAAGGCTCCGTACGATAGACCCTTGTGGTCAGTGGGAGCTTTAGTGCACCGGACCGCCTTTTTGCCTTTTTTCTATGGATAGGACAGAGGTCTAGAGGAGGTCAATGGTCAGGATGAGAAGACTTGGGGGTTGTACCCACAGCTAGCAGCAGCAATGACAATATATGCAAATGTTACCCAAATTCTAACTCTCAATTACAATAGCTACACATAACTGTTCAGCCTTCTCTCTGAAAATCACCCAACTTTCATATGCAAAATAAATGATGATGATGATGATGATAACAACAACAGTTTTATAAGAATGGATGATAAGAAGGTAAATCATGTTGGAAATTTTTTTTCCATCGATTCAAATCCCAACAAAGTGATTTCTCTTCAAATATATGCTAGTGGTAGGTAGCAGGTGTCAATGAAATAGTCGAGGTGAATAAACTGGCCCAAACACTACCCTCATAAAAGACAATAATAAGAAGGTAAAAGAAATACAGCGAACAGTAACTTACCAAAGTAAAATCTACAGTAACTTACCAAAGTAAAATCTTGAAGCATCCAGTAAAGAGCAGTTTGTTGTAGGGCCAAGCTCAGAATCTGGAGATTTGTAGCAATCACAAAGTATGGTAGTTGCAAAGAGGGTAACTGCTGCACAAAACAGAATAGCCATGGGACCAACTATCCATCCTAATTGTGCTATGCTCCATGCAAGTGATAGTACCCCTGCCCCTATAACCCCTGTTATAATATGGGCCACTGCTGTCCATATTGTACCCTTTTTCCCAATATCTGAGTATACAACTAAAAAGAATGAACCAAAACCAAAATTAGTACTAGTAAACTACTACCCCAAGTCATAAAGATAGAATCTTTAGCAAAATCAAGATACCATTTACTATACAAAGTCAAAAAGATAGAAGTTTTAACAAATTCAAGATACCATTTACTACACCAAGTCATAAAGAGAGAATTTTTAACAAAAATCAAGATAACATTTTGCTACACTAACAGTGTGTTTGGTGTTTTCCAATTTTCTCATGTTTGGTTGGTCAAAATATTTTCTCTAGGAAAACAAGCTTTTTAAAAATGAGAAAAATAACTTCCCTAACAGAAGTAGGAAAAACAAGTTCTATAAGTAACTTCCAAATTCATTGTTCTCCTCCCCACCCACCCAACGTCCCCAACCCCCATCTCTTGACCATTTCACCCCCCTCCACCCCCAAACCCCCACTCCCCACCCCATCCCATCCTCATAATGTTTTGCTACGTACCATTTACCAAACACTAAAAAATAAGTAAGAAACTCACTTGTTTTTCAATAAATCCGTGGAAAACATTTTCCTTCCTACCAAACACACCCCTTGAGTCAAAAGGATGGAATTTTTAACAAATTCAAGATACCATTTACTACACCAAGTTAGAAAGATAGAAGTTTTAACAAAAATCAAGATAACATTTACTACAAGAAGTCATAAAGAAAGAAGTTTTAACAAAATCAAGATACCATTTTGCTACACCAAGTCAGAAAGATTGAATTTTTAACAAAAATCAAGATACCATTTGTATGAGAAGAGCCTGAAAATGTAGCCTGCAGTAATGGGGTTTGTTGATTATGTTCTATTCCACCAGCCATGATGATTTTTCTCTCTATCTCTCTGCATTCCTCGTACATACATATAATATAATATAAAAGAATAATGAATGGTAAATTAATGGTCGTGTTCTTGTTTTTTCAATTGGTTCTGGCGTGTACCACCACGTTAAGAATAAACAAAACCATTTGTCATTTGTTTACCTACTGCCTACTGCCTCTTTTTCTGCACGTCACCTAAGTTATTTCTTCTTTTTCCTCACAAATTAGCTTTAACTATTTTAAATTCGCTCCACGAAAGGCTCATTAAAAAAAACTCGATTTTTACATACGAAATATTTTCCTTTCTAGATTTTGAGTTAGCTCATACTTATATGTTTGTGTCGCATAAGACTTATTTTTAAAAAATTATTTTCGTAAGCCTAATTAAAAGAGAAACGTTTTTTATCAAATTCAAAGAAGCGTATCATATTTATCGCACGGCAACGCTTGGTGATAGTTACATAAGGTATTATGATTGGAACATTGATCTTTTATACTTTCTTTGTTATATGGTCCAAATTCTCAATCTAATTTTGGGATAGACTATACAGATTGATAAGTTCTTTTTATTATTATTATTATTTTCAAAACCAATGGTAAATCAAAGAATTCTATAATAAAGAAATCTACTACAACTGCTGAACAAGCTTTACGTGGCAGACTTGAAACTACAACAACAATTTTTTGGAAGTTTTTACTTCAGAAAAGTCCAACCAACCATCAGTCACATCAACTTTTTGAATCTTTGGATCTATCACGTTTCTTCCTGTTTGAACACTTTTTTTTTTTTACCACCCGTGAATTTAACTTTTTGAATCTTTGATATGTAACTATGTAAGATATTCACTTAAAATGACGAGGCATTACCAATTTAGTCCCAAAGCAAGAAACTTTGGATTTTGTTTTCAAATAGAAAATTTTAAACTCATGGATAATACCCTTTTTTGTTATGAGATTTTGAATTTAGTTATCCAAATGCTCAGCTGCTTAGCTATATTCTGATTAAAACAGTTCAAAAAGGGAAGCTTAGAATACATCTCTGTAGCTATAGACACAAGTTCGAGCGCAACTGTGAAATTGTCTCCATATGACCTATAAGTCACGTAAAAGCAGCCACTGCACTTGCATTAAATTAGACTGTCTAACATCACAATGCCGCCCTTCCTCATACCCTTCTAATTAATGTGGCAGGATGCTTTGTGCAAGGACGGCCCTTTTTCGAGTATATAATAAAATAAAGCTAACATGCCCATATATTGAAAGGCCAAACAAAGTCCTAATTTCACTTCTAACATGCTAAAAAGAACACCATGATGTATATACTGCAGAGACCAAAAGTAAAATGAAAAACATTCTCCAAAAGTGTACATGTGCAGTGCTAGAACTTAAAAATGAAGACAAAAGAACACCATCATAAACTGCAACTCAGTAAAAGCAAAAGTTTATGAACTAGCCACTTCTTAATCAAGTCTCTTGTGGGATCTGTCTCTGCACATTTTGCTGCAAATAGCCACCAGAACTGGCCCTATCCTTGTTGTGCTGAAGCTCCTCCAACTCATCATCATCATCAACCTCCACAGTAACTATTGTGACAGCAGCAGTAATTTCATTTTCATGCAGAGGAGCATCCTTTAAAGACTCGAATAGCTCTACCATTCTATCTACAGTAATTGGCTCTGAGGTAGTGCTGTCCTGTTGCTGCTTCACAGCCTCATCATCCGCCTCTGTCGTCATATCCACAGTACCTGCAGGAGCAGATATAATGTACGTTGTACAAATATTATGACATATTTGAGACCACAAGTTTCAACAGTCTTGCTGCAAGTTTCAAAAGTCTTGATTTTCTTAGGATCATGACCTGCCACACCTTGGCTGCTCAAACACTTACGTAAAAAGTAAGTTATAGCTGATAACAACCGCACAACTTCATTTATTAATTAATCAAACTAAGCATCATGTTCGACCATGACTCCACTCTGAGCCATAGTCCTTTAGTTGGACTAGCGCTTCGTAGGATATTGGCATTGCCCAACAACTTTCTTCATCATTCAAATTGAAATTGAAACAGTTTAGCATATAAATGTGAAAATTTACTAAAACCTCACCAAGTACCAAGTTGTGAACCAAAAATAGCGACAACAACCATCCCATAAAGAAAGCTAACACTGAGAAAATAAGGAACAATAACAATAACCAAATAATGCGATAATCAAAATGCAATAAATAAGGAGTAGTAATAAAAATCGTAGGACAAGCAACTACGTGTGAAATGCATACTACTACTACTAGTATGAGTGGAAAACAGGGTAAAGTGCACCAAACTACCTATCTGGACAGAAAGGGAGACAACACTAAACTGTCTACTAACTTCCTATCCTAATTTGCAACCTCTCTGCACTCTCTAAACTCCTATATACTCCTATATAAGGTCATGTACTCGCTGAGTAACCAAAAGGCATAATACATAAACATGCCTTTTATAACTTGGCCTCGTCCATGCCCTGGATGTGCATAGGTAGACACTTAAACTTGTATAAAATTGAACACGTAAACACATTCATCATAGGTGGCGCCCTAAATGGCAATTTGCGTCCTACATGGCATATGTGTTCAACTTTATAAAAATATGTTAGCTAGGCATAGATATCAGCTGATACGACCAAGTTAAAAGGCACGTTTATGTATTATGCTATAAATATTTAACCTGTCAAATATAAATATGCTTCATATACCTGCAACTTGAGTGTCATGCTGCTGCTGCTCCTCCGGTTGAATCATAATCATTTTTCTACCTTTAATTAGCGAACGATACACCAAAACAAACGAAGACAATCCTAAAACTCCCATAATTCCAGCCACCCCAAAACCAGCCATGGCTACACCAAACACAGCAGCAGCACCAAGTAACAGAGGACTAAATATTATTAGCAAAGGAGAAGTTACCACAACAAGTATCAAAGAACTCAGTAAACTGAAACCCATTAACCCCAAAATTGGAGCTTCAATTGCAATTCCAGCCAGTGTTGCCCAAATCTTCCTACTTAGTGTCATTTGTTGAGGATTTACCTCCATCAATTCATCGTTTTCAGCCATATTTATCTCTTTTTGTTATTTATTATTTCCTAATTTTTTTCTCTTCAAACAGTTGAAAATTTTGCAGTGGCAGGTACTAGAACTTAATACAATGATGATCTAATGATATGTATTTGCATATTTGGAGGATTTTTGGAAGCAGGGCACGTGTCTGCTACTTTTATATACGTGGTGCATGGCAAGTGAAATCGATGATTTTGAAGTTATCGTGGCAATTTTTTGGATAGGATCCTGGACTTGGAGTCGTGACAGAGTCAGAATTTTCAATAAGGGGCTTAAAATATGAAGTAGTAAACACAGAATTCAAAAGGGTTTAATTTTTATTATATATATAAAAAATAATTTTAATCATGTATAAATAGTATAATTTTCTGTCAAGAGGATTCGAATGAACCCCATCGACTACACTTAGCTCCGCCCTGCTATTGAAGCTTCTTTTTTTTTAATTATGTCTAATATCCGCATTGAATCTCGATTAGTTTAAATTTATACCGTACTAGGCTCATTCGAGATAAATGTTCTATACTAAGAATTTTTTTCATATTCAAAATTCAAAATCGAAATCTCTTTGCAAAAAAAAATAACAAAATAAACAGCCTCATTCATATTCCTTGACGATAGTCTAATGGAGCTGAACAGAGCATAATTTGATTGCTTAATCTATAAGAAATAGAAACAGGCGGTAACATATAGACAAATACTCGTGGGAATATGATCTCGATCACTTATAAATTAAATAGAAAAAAAGATCTTTTCAAATTCTCGTGTATAAAAGGACGTAAAATTAAAAATAAATTTATAAAAAATTAAAAAATTAAATATACTTCGTTCCTCTTAATTTATGTGATTATATTTGATGGAATATGAATATTTTAACAATAAATTTGAAACTTATAATTTAATATAAGTTATAAATATTAAATTTCCAGCAGATTGATCATACATAGTGCAAAGCTACATCAGTACCTCAACAACAAATATTGCCCTCTAAATTTTAAAATATGACTTAACTGGAAAAGAGAAACTGTCTACAAGTCTTCACCTTATCCAAAAGGATTCATTGTTTGCTTATTTGCTTCATATAATTCAAAAAACATAAGTTTTCTCGAAGCTTCTTGTTCATATCTCTCGTCAAAAGGTGCTATTCGATAATGTATGTTGAATTTGACATTTGTACATTACAATGATCATATTGCACTTTTCACACTTCAACCTTTACATCCCAAAGGTATAACTCTTTGTCTGGAACTCTAAGAGGAACAGTGACTAATCCAGAGGATTCGTCGTAATCAAACTGTACTTCTTCATTGTCCACTTGTATTCGTTTAGGCTCCATAGATGAATAAGCTCCAAATGTGCCACATCCGCGAACTTTCATGGAGATTAGTCCACTTCTTCCCTCTGTTTCATACTTCAACTCTTTGATTGCTCCTCCTGAATTGAACATATTTACAAGACCAACCGGAGCAAATCTAGATCCTGTGGACATTTCTTTGATTGGAACCACCGTAAAGACTTCATATTCTCTCGCGTTCAGAGTAATTGGAATCGAGGCACTCTTAGGCAGATTGATCAATTTTCCTGCATTGGTTACAATCAGGTCAGCAAAATGCACATTTCTTCAACTCTAAAGCAGTAGGCATAATAGAAGTGATTAGATCAGCTTACTATGTAGATGAGAATAGAGAATGGCGTCGCCAGTCCATCCATCATGAGCAATCCTTGGTAAGTAATTGATATCATTAGCGCGAACAATTCCAGTTATTGTCCCTGGTTTACAATCGTGGATTAGATTCTTCTTGCCGACCTTACACCATCCAGCTCCTTGACAGTTGAATACACCAACTACTCCGTTGAGATCATTTAGATTCCAAATCTTCAAAAGACTGCATATACATAAGCAAAGTTAATGTACATTACAAAATATATCACAGTTCAAAATGATGGTAAAACTATCTGATCAAGCAATTGCCTTATCCCGTCTCTTGCTGGATCAGAAAACAAGCAGTCTCTAGTTGGCCTTCCTGGAAGTTTGGCGCGTAATATGGAACCATCTGGAAGTACAAGCTTCTTTAAAAGATTAAAGTCATGCTCTCCGGGTTTGTCACTGCATGGCAATAGGCAGAGATGAGAAAAAGTTAATGAAAATTGAATTGTACACCAGATAACCAGACGTTTTTATGGTATTATAAGTCCTACCTGACATAAATAGCACAACCTCCAACAGCCCGTGCTGCTCCATGGTATTCAGCCATGGGATGTACACTCTGACATATTACAAGCATTTTAGTCAGTTGGACCTTTTTTTGATAAGTTGGAAAGTATACTAACACACCGGGATTCATATCATCAACTCACATGAAACATATCCCAATCAGGCTGCATGAATTCCCCAAGGAAAATGGTGTTATAAGCCACTGATGCTATGTGAATTGTGTGTGATGCAGGATCTCGTGGCCAGAAATCATCCGATGCTCTAATAACAGCTGAACGCTTTGCACTACACAATGAAAGAGAAATAAAACCAAATCAGAATATGATAAGATATCTAGTATCTCATTACAATAATTATCCGTTTCTTAGAACTAATTCAGCTTATAACATTTACAAGCAAGAAAGAGGGGGAGAGCGAGACAAAATTACCTGAACAAACTATCATTACTATGGCTCATGCATGAAATAATTCCATTATCAGGAAAATTTCGAGCAATAGATGCCTCTAATGCTTGATGATACTTTCTTGCGAGTTTTACTCTTCCACCATGACCAGCTCCAAGTGTTTCAAGGATGTTCTGAACATCTACTTTAACCCCATCAACACCCGCAGAAGCAAGATATGAATGCAGTTCATTATAGAAGTTATAGACTTTCTCAGGGTTCACTAGACCAAGACCATTCTTTATCAAGCTACTCAAAGCATCATCAGGCTCCTGTGACTCAGCCCCAGGAGATGAAACTGGGAAAGATAACTTGGATTCATAGTGTTCCATCTCAGGGACCCCGGGTCTCACACCGCCCCAGTAACCAGCGAGTGCATGCCACATGTACACATACCTAAAGTGCATGGTTCAACGAACTAAATAGATTAGTTGATAATTAAAAGGACAGCACCTAATAGTTGAAGATATTGAAGAACGTACTTCAAATTGTGTTGGTCCTTGATATTGGTAACAACATGTTGAAGTCCCATTGCAGGGTCATTAACCCTATAACCTTCCTTTCCATCTTTCTGAAACTTATGGTTCTCTTTGATATGAGTTAACCTGTTTGCAAAGCTGAAACCGAGCCAAAGGACGATCAGAAAGTTTGACACCAAAAAAAATTTGACCCGCAGTAACTATCAAATACTAAGAAAGAGTACAACAACGATGATATTAAATTGGTTCCATCTACTCACTTTGCATGGTTATCAGCAATGGATTCGATGCCATTAGGATCCATTTCCACTGATTGCCATCCATCATCAATGAGTACAAACTTTGGGGGAATACCTCCTTTCTCCAAACTGCAAAAGACATAAAAGTTCAAGCATCCTATGCAAAACAGGAATTAAGAATGCTTTTCAGTATCCAAAAATTAAAAGTCGTTACCTCTCTAATCCTTGCTTCACTCCCTCTGAAGTAACGGTAGTATAGAAAGCATCCCATGTGCACCAGCCAAACCAGTTCAACATATCTGGCATCTAAATCATGACTAATACATGCTGTTATATAACTCAGAAGTAATGATGCCAATAAGACTTGCAGCAATCAGAAGACATTCAAACTGTACCTTCTTTCTATCACGATGACAAAATGTTTGTAAATGCCTCTCTACCGTCCTGCATTGACAAAGTATTTCAACCATCAATTCCATTTCAAAAGGGCAAAATGTCCATGGTACAGTTATCAAATTGGTGCAACATATGAAATCTCAAGCAGAACATAAATAAATTTTGATTATTACTTGGAAATGAAAATAGGCCTGTAAAAGCATCTAAAGATCTATTTATACAACTGAGGAACATGGCATATATATATTTGGAACAATTCTATTTTTTGTAGAGTTGAAATAGCACTATCTCATCAAAAGGTTGCTTTTCTCAAGGCATTTCTTCGGAAAGGACTCTCTTTTCCCCATTACCATATATTTGTCCTTAGGACGACTCTATAGGTATAGCGAATGCAAAGACATGAGACAGATTGTATAAGGAAATTTCAAGAATGTAAACCATGAAAGAAAGGACTAAAACATACTTGACAGCGTTAGTGATGACATCAAAAGGGTCCGCTCCAGCTGCTACGTAAACCAAATGGCTTCCCTCGAAATCTTGCACAGCAGGATCTCCTGCAATCAACCATCATCATTAGCATACTGAAAATTGGTAAAGATCATACCACAAGCTCCAATACGTATCAATTGAGATCGTCCCAAAAAAGAGAAGATCAAAATATCCATACCACTTTCCAAGCATATCTCTAACTCGTCATTTGAATTCCCTTGAAGAACAGCCCTAAAATCTCCCGCTAGAATAGGCAAGAATACAACATACAAGGCTGAACTTCGCTGGTTGTCGTGATCAAAATTTGAACCATCATTTCCTTCCACAATCAGAAATTGGGACTCAAATGGTATATCTTGGCCAGATGTGCCCATCCTTTGTGTCATCCACCACAACTTGAATCGGAAAACACACATAAATCTCAATCCTCTGTAAACCATTTAACACATAAATATTTCCTTGTTAAAACCAAAAACACTCAAAAATCAAAATGCCATCACTACAACCAAAAAATGCAAATTGTACTTTATAACTCCAAAGATTCTCAATATTTAGATTAACAACAAGCAAGCCTTAATGAAGTTAAAATATAATATCCTCTACAAACCATAAATCAAGCATTCAACTGGCAAATAACTTCCTTGTAAAAGCCACATGAAAATCAAAGAACCAAAAAGGGCAGCGCCGTGCACTAAGCTCTCGCTATGAGCAGGGTCCGGGAAGCGCCGGACCACAAGGGTGTATTGTATGCCACATTACTCTTGCATAGGAAAAATAAAAAATGCAATCTTTACAACAAAAAATGCAGCTTTACAACAAAAATGTAACCTTTACATTAGAACTCCAAATAATCTCAACATTTAGATTAAATACAGGACATACCTTAAATGAAGTTAAAACATAAAACACCATTATCATCAAAGGATCCTCAGATTCATTAAAGAAAATTCAAAAGGTAAAATCAGGCAGAGAAAAGAGCTAAGAAGAAGAACATACTGGAGTTTGCCAATAGGGAAGACTCTGTGACTACCAATTCTGTCTGAGTTAACACCAAGGAATGCCCCATTAGTGAAAGCTTCACCATTTGGCTGAGTAACAATAATGTTCTCATGAACATCAGTGAGAATGCTTTGCCCCAATACATTAAGCTTCCTTTCAGCTACACTAATTCCTGCTCCCACTGTCATCTTTTCTTTCTTTAACCAAAAAAAAATAAAATCTACCCAAAAGAAAACACCCAATTGAAAAAAATATGATCTTTGTCTTTCTAAGACCAAAAAACAAGAAAATATCAAAAACCCCACAAAGAAAGGTCTTTGTTCTTTGTCTTCCTAAACCATTAAACCAAATAAAAAAAAGTGATCTTTGTCTTTCTAAGACCAAAAAACAAGAAACCCCACAATGAATAAGCAATGACAGGATCAAAACATGTATAGTGATTGAAAAAATGTGTAAGATTTTTGAGAGCTGAGGGAAGTGGATAAAGAGAAGCTTGGGAGGTTAATATAGTGGCTGGTTTTGTGCATTGTATACAGAATTTTTAGGCAACGTGAGAAACTGAGAATCAAATTACTCGCTCCGTTCCAAATTAGTTGTCACGTTTTGCTTCTCAAAAGTCAATTTGACTAACTTTCAAAAATAAATTAGATTGGATTAATTCGATATTTTAAAATTAAAATTTATATATTCAAAAACTATACGGAAAATATTAAATTACAATTTTCCTCACATCAATATGATGAAAAAATACATATTAAGATATTGATCAAAGTTCACGTAAATTGAAGCAGTTGAAGCTATTGCCAAATGGTAGGTGGGACCAGTTGCTCAGTTATGATCCAATCTAAGATCTTTTATGAGTATATAAATTTTCTTGATCTTCGTGTTTTTTCATTTGCTTTCTTGATCTTCACAAAAAAAAGTTGGATTTTTCCCATTTTATATATTACTCACTTTTTTTTAGTTACGTATTTTCCCTTTTTTATGGCGGGAAGCAACAGAATGAAGTGGAAATATCTTCCAAATAATTTAATTCATTTATTTTAGACCGTAAAACGCTTATCCTTCCATTCTAGTAATCTTAATTTTGTGCACGTAATTTCTTGTCTTTCAATTTTTTGTTAGTGTTATTCGTTTTAGCAATTGTTTCTTTTTTTTAGAATGCTTTGACATATTCATTATAGTACTATAGTATTTTGTCATGGCATTTTGCTCCCGTTTTTTCTTTTTTGATTTGATTTAAATATTTTTTTCTTAAGCCAAAAATTTATTAGAAATAGTCTTTCTACCTTCTAAACATAAAAAATAGGAGAAAAAAAGAGATATCACGGGGCATGTAACAAATGTACGATCCACAAAGGACACTTTTTAATCATCGTCATGTGACTAAAAAGGATTTTGTGAATTTAATTTTGTTTCTTTTTGACTAATTCGATTCATATCATATCACATCGTAACGACTTGGATATGACGTGTCAATAATAAATATGCCAACAAAGCATTTAAATGAACAAAGAAACTGTGGAAGATAAGCAGTGCTGGAGACACGTCAGCTTTGATATGTATATGACATAAACACGTCATCGACAGCTCGAATAATAGTACGATATGAATGCACCAATTAATCAAAGATTGCGTCTTTTCAAACTCAAAAATATAGTATGATTTTCTTATCGTTCATCGATCTAACTAATTTATTTTCGTGTCAAATAACCAAATAAATCCACCAATAATATATATATATATTTTTCATTTTATTTACCTTTCAAAACAAAAACGAATACAAAGAGGGAGCCCACTTATAAGAATAGTAACTTGTTGATGAATCGTCTCTCAAAGTATTTTTAGTTTCAAAATCCAATGAAAGAATTAAGTCGGAAGAACCTATAATGTTTTAGTGCATGTATAATATGGAATTATCTTTCATGTTAGTAAGTGTCGGGCGTGTGAAGCTATTATTCATTAGTTAGTTTATCTAAATTCAATTTATCTTTGTGTATATAACTTTGGAACAGGATATTAATTAATTCGTTTATTTATTAACTCTATTCTTTTTGATTTGTCCATTTGATACTTTCACTTTCAAATATTATTAGAATTGATGAATTATTGTGTAGTGTGCAGGATTGAAATGAATAACAATCGTTGTCCAATTATAACCAATCCCCTCCATTATTTGTTTACCAAAATTATGTGATATGACACATGCAATCATGTTACGTGAATCGTCTACTTGCAATATTAACTTACCTTTTCTTATCGGGTACGTCTACTATATATATATAGTTTCAATTTTCAAGCATTTTGCAATATAATAATATACTCTCTCTGTTTCAATTTGTTTGTCTAATTTTGGTTTGATACAGAGTTTATTAAAAAAAAGAAAATTTAAATTTTGTGACCTTAAACTAAAAATATGTAGAATGTACCAAAATATTTTTTAATCTCGTGATTTTAAACATGTTATATGGAAAGTTAAAATTCAAAAATTGTCAAAAAAGGAAAGAGACATTTTTTTGATACGGACTAAAAAAGAAAGTAAGACAGATAAATTAAAACAGAGGGAGTAAGCAATTTAAGTTTTTCACCAACACAAGCTTCAACTTTCTGGTACAAATAAAATTTGTATGTTTATCAATTTTGGAACAACTTCAAAGACATGGAGTGTCTGAAACAAATTTTGACAAAGCCTAACTTCAGGTAAATTCATGCATATCTGACTGAAGTTCAATCACTTTTATTTGAGTTTTAGATGCATTTAGCGTGACTTTAATCATTTTTGCCTGAAGTTCATATAGATACGACAAAAGTTCAACCACTAATTTTGCTTGAACTTTAAGCAGAAACATCTGAACTTTAGACACTGAATATCTGAAGTTATTCCAAAGTAAATAACTAGATTTTTTTTTGAAAAACTAAATACATACTAAATAGCAGTGTCCAAATAAGATATCCCAAAAAAAATTATATTAAAATAGAAACAATCATAGGATGTGATCTATGGACTCTATTTTGATCTTTACTATAGCCTTGTCACTCAAATTATTGTGTTATGCTCATGGATGTGTAAATTCAATTCCAAAAGCCTCAACTATTTGCCTTGTGGGCTCATAGATATAAGCCCATCTAATTGTGGGCTCAAGTTGCCATCCAGTCCCAATAACTATTTAACCCACAAAAGTTCAAGGCCCAACAAGAAATAAGAACTAGAAACTGCTAACTCAATAAGTGTCCGTTTGACCATGAATATTTTTCACATATTTCGGAAAACTATTTGGACATAAATCTGTCACAATTTTCCAGAATACAACTTGAAGTTGAATCTCAAAAAAATTCGGAATTCGAAAGACTCCAAAAAGGTGTTTTCACAATTTTCACTTCAGATTACTCACAAAAATTCAGAAACAACTCAAATTTGTATTCATGTCCAAACACAACTCCAATTGTCAAATGCCATTTTCAAATACTACTTTTTTTTTTTCAAATTTCATAATTTTATGTCCAAACACTCGTAAACCAAGATGGTAGTAGTTGAAGAGGAAAAAAAAAACTAGTTTAATAAAGTCAACCTGAAAAATGGACAATCATTAGTGCTTATTATTTGATGGTCTAAAGATCATATGTTTTTCTAATTATTTGTAATATTGATTTTATTTATCTAAGTTGAGTCATCAAATGTTTCATATTTTATGATTTTCATTCATAAAAGGAAGAATAAATAGACTAATTTCAGCAAGACATGTCAACTATAACCATCAAAGACCGGAAAATATTTTAAAATGTATTTATTAGAGTAGATAAATGTGATGCAAAACGTTATTTAATTAAAGAAATTAAAAAATGGTCAATTTCAACTAAATTGAAGGGGAAAATAAAGAAAGATTTGAAGTAATGGTAGAGCACAACTGTTGTTGACACATTATATGAATTATTTACTGTATTTAGAATTTAGAAATGGTTCTGGAAAATGTTTCTAGAAGCTATAGTATAAGAAAATGATAAGTATTCTTTCATCACTATTAAAGGTTTCGAGCTCAAGCTCAGTTATAAAATCACATTTGTTAGAACATGCTTTACTCCTATCTGTAACTTTTCGTGTAAATCTAAGTTTATCAGATTTCAAATATAAATATCGGATATCGAATAAAAATTGATGGGCCCACTAAAAAGAGGGTCCAATGCAACAGAGATTTGTATAAAAACAGAAGGGGACGGCAATAGTCAAATGAAGAATAGTGACATTTCTCCTAATTAGGGGGATGTGTGTATTTTGTGTAGTGAAAGGGAAGTTCTAAAGAAAGGAAAAATGGGAAGTGTTTCTAGAAGAATTGCCAGAAAAAAAGGGGAAATGCTTCTAGAAGAATTGCCACGTCAGAAAGGACATCCTTAACTATGAGCTTTCTGACCACAGTTTTGTAGTGCTCCAAATTCATTACACGAGAACGAGGATTTAAAGTTTATGAGTTCTATGACAATCTCAAGTTAAAGGCATAATAAGTACATATGCCTTTTAACTTGGTCGCATATAATATTTGTGTCTTTTAACTTTGGGTGTGTACAAATTGAAAAGTACAAAGACGAGACTTAGTTAAAGAGCATATTTATGTATTATGCCTAAATATGTGTGGATATGAAACATAAATTGAGTTTCCATTGAAAGAGATTATGTATTTTCCAATTGACACTACTTAAGAAGTTTTTGTTTTCTTAGTTAAAGCTAGATATAATAAGTTATTTCACTCAAAAGAGTTATGTATGTATTAATCTAACTAGGAGTATCATACAAAATACTACTACTACTTATAATAACTTAGGCAAGTATTGGAGGAACATAAATTCATGATACATACAAGTTCTACGTTCCACCTCTACCACTTTACTCGCAGTGTTGATAAAGTTACAATATCCTAAGCTAACCAATGAATTCGTTTGTTTTTCATCTGGTCTGATATTTATTTTGAAATTTGATTAATTTGAATTCGTTTTGAAAAGTCTCACTTTTTAGAGTTTACTTATCAAACAGAACTCAATTTTTACATCTCGAATTTAAGACCTCTAATTAAAAATGAAATGACACTTATCACCTTACTATGTGAGATTAACCTTACCATAATCGGGAGCGAAGCTAAAATACATGTTATGGATCCAGCTGCCCCCCACTAATTTTGAACAAAATCATGCATTTAACTTTTTATTTTGTTGAGCGTTGTCTCGTTGTTCAGCGAGATAGATTTCTCCTTGTATATCAGTAGTATTAGCATCATTTTTTTCATTTTTGGTCTCGCAATTTCTGCTAATACATGTTGTTTATTATGCTTCGCGCTATTATTTTATTTTATTGTGGTTATTATTCCTTTTCTCCGTATACTTTAGAATGTTTTTCCTATTATTTGTGATGTCTTCATTACTTCTGTTTTCTCTTTTTAAATCTTCTTTATGTTTTATCTGAGTGAACGTTTTTCGAAAACAGTCTATCTACCTTTACGAGGTAGGAGTAAAATTTACTACACTCCACTTTTCACAAACCTCATTCATAAAATTTCACTAAATATGTTATTATTATTATTATTATTATTTTGAATCTTGAACCAATACATTTTAAATTCTGATTTCGCCTCCATCCTGGAACCTATTCCAATGGATTATTACAAAGGAAAAGATGCATTGTCAGCACACAGTCTTATTAAGTTCCAACTGTTAAACCGATAGAAACGGTGGGTGCTCTAGATTCCCTCTCCAACCTTTTATTTTTATATTCTCTCCGTTTCATTTATTTTATGTATAGGTGTCTAGTGGCTGGATCGGGCTGGTCAGGTTAAAAAAAATGAAATCGATCGAGTTTAGGGCCGGGTTGATTCTATTCGGACCCAATCGATCCGGTTTCAAAGTGGCTCATTCGATTTCGGGTTATACCGGGCAAGATCGGGACGGGTTATATTAAAAAAAAAAAAATTAAAAAAATTATTTTTCTTTAAAATCTATTAATAAAATACAAATTACTTATTATTATTTTTATTTATTATTTAAAATATCGGGCTAGAATGGGTCGGGCCGGGTCAATCAATCGACGTGACATTACTGGTTACGATCGATTTCGGATTTCGGGTTCAAAAGTTGAACCGGACGATTTCGATTATAGTAGGTGACCCGGATCAACCTAACACTTTAACTAAGGGTCGGATTAGGCCTAGTTTACTGGGTCGGACCGGTTCGGTTCCGGATTAACCCGGCTCGATTGACACCCTTAATTTTATGTGATATTTTTTTATTTAATATGATATTTAAAAAAAAGGGAATACTTTTAAAATTTATAATATTATAAAAAGGTGCGACTGAGGGAGTACTATATATAATACTCTTTCTTCACCTTCTCTTTAAATTACTATAAGCTATACTCCCAACTTTCTGCATATTCATTTAAAGATATATTCTAGTAAAACTAAAATCATTTTCCGATGATCCAATCCCTAGCTCTACCCGCCGGAATCTCCTTCCCTTTTTCTTCTTCCACCGCCGGCATCAGATCTAACCGCCGTGTCACAGTTCTCCGACGTTCTAACCGAACAACATCGGTATGTGCTTCCGCCGTAGCGGAGGCACCACCGGTATTGGAGAGGAGAAAACCGGCGAGTCTCTACGATGTGCTAAGGATTAACGAGAATGCATCGGTGAAAGAGATTAAAGCAGCGTACCGGAATTTGGCTAAGGTGTATCATCCCGACGCCGCATCTCTGCCGGAGGAATCTTCCGATGGCCGGCATTTCATTGAGATCCATGAAGCTTATGCTACGCTATCAGATCCAGTTTCTAGGGATTTGTACGATCTCAAGCTAAACTTGAGCTCCCGCCGACGAGGCTTTGGGAACTCCGACGGGTCAGAGTATTACCCGACCCGAAGATGGGAAACGGATCAGTGTTGGTGACGTCAGATGATTTAGGGACCCACATTTGCCGCGTGAACACTGATATTGTAATCAAATGGCATTTTATTAGTTGGAGATTAGTGTATATATCTTTTTTTTTCCTCTTTTTTTTTGTTTCCATTTATGCCCCCCTTTAGAGGAGACAATTGGAAAATTAAAAAAAAATGTCTACTTTGAGGAAATGAGTATAAGTACATATTTCATAATTTTATCTTTTCTTTTTTTTGTTTCCATTTATGCCCCCTTTTGAGGAGCCAATTGGAAAATTAAAAAAAATTGACTACTTTGAGGAAATGAGTAAATACATATTTCATAATTTTATCATTTCTTCATGAAATTTCACAATTTAATCTTAAAACAATTAAGGTGAATCATTTTTTTAATCTTATAGTCTTAAATTAAAGATATGTCAAATGTACTAAAATGCTTTTAAACATGACACGTGAAAAGTTAAAATTAAAGAGTCCCTAAAAAGGGAATGACACGTGAAAAGTTAAAATTAAAAAGTTGCTAATAAGAGAATGATACGTGAAAAGTTGAAATTAAAGAGTTGTTAAAAAGTGAATGAGACATTCTTTTCGCAACGGATTAAAAAAAAAGTAGGACAATAAATTAAAACGAAAAGAATAACATATTACTAAATTTTCTTTCAAAAGGGAAGAAATAGGAGACTAATTTCTCAAAGACATGAACTAATTTTATTTTAGAAAAAAGATTATATTTTCCGGAAAGTATAAGTAGTACGAATTGAAGATAAAATAAGAAAAGATCGTTTGAAATGGTTTGATTAAATTTTGCAACGATGGACTAACGCATTGATTCATACATAAAATTATGGTGGGGTGAATATATTGAAACAAAATTATAGATATCGAAATTTTGTGAAACTTTACGAGACGAGTTCGATGATCCTAGCGATCAAATTCATTGTAGGAGGTCCAAATCATTCTACGTTCGAGAAATATGCTACTAACAGCCGTCAATCACGGAGAAATTTCAGAGACAAGAATCAAAGAAGGAACAGAATTGTACTCATAAATATTCATCAAATAAAATCTATATTTTACCGTATTTTATTTGTGACTGCAATTTATTTTTCATCACTATACAATTTGTTACAACCAGAGATAAGAAGCAAATCTAATATCAATGTAGATTTACTTAGAGAGTGGAAATGCTACCCACGATGGTTACTTATTTCAAGTAAGGCGTCATGAATCAAAACTTTAATTAATGGATCAGTTTTTACTAAACTAAGGCAATTTTTTTTAATTTGTTTTGGAGATAGTGGTAAAGCACAACTAGTACAAAGACATGAGATAATTCATTCATTATTCCTAATTTTGTGGTTTTAGAAATGGTTTAAGATAAAGGTTTCTAGAAGCCTTATCTTTTGCTTGAATGCAATTATAATTCAAAGCTATTTATATTTTATAGTGCATGAAGTATCCAAACCCAACATAGACTTTGTATTTAAAAAAAAAAAACAAAAAAAAAACAAAGTGGACGTCAACAGTTAAATTATGAAGAATGACAGTGACTTTTCTCCATTTTATTTTTTTTGGAGTGGAAGACAATGGCTTCTAGAAGCATCCCCCCCTACCCCACCCAAAAAATAAAAAAATACTACTCCCTCTGTCCTATTTTATGTGGTATAGTTTGACTTGGCACGGTGTTTAAAAAAAAATGAAGACTTTTAAAATTTGTGGTCCAAAATAATCCTTGAAACATTTGTGTAGTTGTAAATCATTTTATTAAGGGTAAAACGAAAATTTCAAAGATAAATCTTTTCTAATTATAGAAATGTGACATTCTTTTTGGAACGAACTAAAAAAGAATATGTGTCAACATAAAATGGGACGGAGGGAGTAACATTTTAGTCTAGAAGGTTTTCAAAGTTTTAAAATTTTAATAAGTGATATGACTAAAGAGAGTTCAAAATTGGTTTGAGTCCAAAATGATCGATCATTCAAATCATATCTTAACATGATTAAAATTTGTAGTTTTGACAAGTCAATTAGTCATTTGGAAGTCTAAGTAAAAGTATACATTCAATTACTTGAAGAGAAAATTTCGACCCAATTGTAAAAAGAATTTGTTTGAGTTGATCGAATTTTGTTGTTTTTTGACACACTTAGGTATATTTTGACTCGTTTAAACTAGGATTAGTACAAACATTAATTGTTTAGATGTTAAAATTTTTATTACTTTATCTTGATTGAATGTTCTTTGTGTAATTGATTATCGAATGAAATTGCTTGTACTTTTTCTTTTAGCGTAAAGCTCGAGATTGATGGTTGATCTTCTCGAAAGTCATTACAAGGATGCCTCGATTGTAGGATGGATTGTCCTTAGGGGGAGCCCTCATAGGCTGCCCAGTTATGGAACAACGTTGTTTAAACCGATGCTAAATCGCTTCAGGTCGCGCCAAGGACGATCCTACCAAATCTTCTCGAGCCGTAACAAGCGGCTCACAGATTTTAATTTAATCACATGTCATGATCTGATTTGTCCTTTTACTAGACACCTGATTATTCCCCATACGCGTACCATACCGTAGCATGTCCACCTCTAATATTAGGCAGTATAATAGAAAATACCAAACAATTGGCCTTGTACGCCAAGCATTAGAGGGAGTCCATAATTTATACCACTTCAACAGCATATGATAGAAATTCTATATCTACTACAACTCTCAATCTTCTAGAAGGTTAATTAACAAAAAAAACTTACTTTTTTTCATCGAAATTTATATGAGTTAGTTTGACTTAACACAAAATTTAAGAAAGAAAGAAATATTTTTGAAATTTGTAATCTAAAATAAGTCATATTTGTGTGGCTATAAAATATTTCATTAAGCGTAAAATGAATATTTTAAAGTTAAATTATTATTACGGCGTCCGTTTCAATTTGTTTGACATACTTTCTTTTTTAGTCCGTTTAAAAAAATGACCATTTCCCTTTTTAACAACTCTTTAATTTCAAATTTCCACATGGCAAGGGCATTTTGATTTATTTGACATATCTTTAATTTAATACCACAAGATTAAAAAGTTTTGTTTATATTCTTAAACATTGTATCAAGTCAAAACATGTCAATCGATTTAAAACGGAGGGAGTACTAAATATAGAAATGTGTTATTTTTTTGAAACTGACTAAAAGAAAAGTAGGTTATATAAACTGAGACATAGGAAGTAACTAACGAGGGTTGTGCTGGAGTCGTATATATTTCTTCCTTCTTAATCAAAGGTCTCGAATTTGAATCTTCATAGGTATGGAATCATCTTTATTAGAAAGTCCTTTATTCCTGATAAGACTTTTTGATGTCAATCTAAATTTAATCGAGCTCTAATGCAGTTATCAAACGCCCATTTAAAAAAAAGGCATTAAAAGTGCCTCGTCGGCACACAGTCTTTCATTTTCCAACTGTATTTTTTTTTTCTCAAAAAAAAAAAACAGTGGGCACCGCCGACCGCCGTCCTCGGTTTAAAGATTCCCTCTTTTTTAGACTTTTTAGTTTATAATATAAATACCTCTTTCTCCCCTTCTATTTCATCCTTTTCCTTTCAACAAAAAAAAATTAATTTCAAAACTCATTTTCCGATGGTACAATCCCTAACCCTAATTTCCCCAATCTCCTTCCCCTTATCCGTTCAAAAATCCTCCTCTTCCGCCGCCTCCACCGCCGCCGTGGTCGGATCTAACCGCCGTGTTTCATACACCGGAAAGAGAAATCGGAGTACAACGATATGTGCATCTGCCGTAGCAGAGGCTCCGATGATGATGGAGAGAAGATCGGTGAGTTTATATGAGGTGTTAAGAGTTAATAGAGATGCATCAGCTAAAGAGATTAAAGCTGCTTACCGGAATTTAGCGAAATTGTATCATCCTGACGCTGCGACGACTCTACCGGAGGAATGTGCCGATGGACGGAATTTTATTGAGATTCATGATGCTTATGCTACGCTGTCTGATCCTTCAGCTAGAGCTCTGTACGATCTTAAGTTAAGTGTAGGTTCACGCCGGCGAGGTTTGGCCCGGTCGGTGTTTTACCCGACCCGGAGATGGGAAACGGATCAATGCTGGTGATATGAGATGATTTAGGGCTCTGCATTTCTCCGCCTTTACACGGTAATCTTTTGTCTAGTGGCATTTAGATGGAGATTTAGCTTAGTTTGTACATATTACATCCTCCTGCCTACGTTGCTGGGACTCTCCAAAATGTTGCCGCACCGGATCCGAGAATGCGCTACTTTTGGAGGATACTATATACACCTGTGGATATTTTTGAAGAGTCCGAGCATGTTAGTTCAATTTTTTTGTTTCCCTTTTCTGCTCACCATGTACTTGAGCCAATTTGCAAATATGAAAAGGAAAAAAAAAGAGAAAAAAGCAAAATTTCTTCTTTGAGGAACAAATATTGTTTCACTATTTCATTGCTTCCTTTAGAAAATTCTTAAAGAGTATCAATTTTCTGATAATTTTGGATAATGCTTGTTGAAGCATATTAATCTCTTGAGAAGTTAGCTAACAAAAAGTGAATCCCCTCTTGGTTAAGGCTAAACAAGATATAGGAAATGATATTCTCTGCCCAAATGTGTGGTCAAGTACCGATTCATTTTGCAAGTTCGTTATTAAAAAGGATAAAACTAATGACGTATACAATATTTGAATTCTCAATATAGATGCTACACAGTTGATTCTCGTCCTTCAAAGACTACGAGAGTAATAAGAACATCCGTCGACAAAAGGATCACATCTCGTGGCTATTGAGAAAGAATTAAATAAGATGGTTCTATTAAAGTAGCAGTCCTTAGCTTTACTCGTGCCAAACGGGTACATTGCTTAGTAGTAGCACATCACTTTAGAGCTTTGCTTTATTGCTTAGGAATAGCACATCATATTAGATGATATTTTCAAATGAACAGAGAACCACAAGCAAAAATAAATAAGTACCAAAAGGATGGAACCAAAATCCAAATATTTTCCACATGGAGAGAGTAAAGGATCAGTCTTCAAAATGATAGTCCACCATATAGGACCATACTTAAAACAAAGGAGCTTTTCTAGCACACTGATATCAGAAGAATTGACAGCTTGAGTTCCCACTTGAAATTGCAGTATAACAACAATGTACAAGCACAAAATTTGTATAATACTCATCATCCAAAAAAACCAACTCTACAACTTGAAAATTCCTTCTTTTTTTTCTTTTGATAAGTCTCTACAACTTGAAAATTCAGCCAAAATGATTACAGATTTTTTTTTACCTAGAATGAGAAACAAAAGGAGATAATTGGAGGTTGGTGTACACTGTACACTTCAATTCTCCAGTTCGACTTAGCCTTTCCATGAAAATCCCTGGGATTTGTACAGGCTTTTTCTATATTTCACCAAACATGATCACTATTCTTGATATCATCATTTACCGGTCATCAGCATCGAGTTGATAACATGCAAAATCAGCCGAATGCTTGAAAGTTCGGCAGGCGGGGTGTTAGCAGCGTTTCTGCGATGTTGTAATATCTGATATACTTGCTCGAAGATGGGCCGAACATGCACCACGATCATTGGATCAGTTGGATTTATGGCGGATAGCACATCCCTCATCCAGGAGAGTTTTTGGCCGGTCTCTGCGGTAATATCACACGACAACTGCTGAAGAAGTGAAAGGAGCACTCCTTGGCTCAAAGGGAGAGGATTCAAGGACAGAATCGCAGACAAATCAACCTGGAGCAAGACAACACAAAACAATCAAAGACCAAACCAGTGAATGCCATCGTCAATTTGTTAGCGCAACCAAAATCAGGAAGAATAACCTTCCATCCTCCAAACCCCCAACCAGCTTTTCTTTGTGTACATATCTCAAGAATGAAATACAAGCACATACAAATTCATTACAACAGAGATTTGAAATTCTTTTTCTTTGTATAGGTTCGAGGTAAAAACTTTCTTCTCTGTATCGTCCTAATTTTATTAGATGTCAATGAACAGACAGGTTCAAGGTAAGAACTTTTAATTAGACAAGGTAACAATATGCTCTAAAGTACTGGCAGGACTAAGTTCTTCCATTTTTGTACAAAAATACCAACACCATTAAGATGCCCCTTTACTTCCTTCTCTCTCCCCTAACTGCGCCTCTTTTCCTGGATCCTATTGGTCTCTTTTATTCCCATTAAAACAATATTCCTCAGCAACGGCCTCTAACTGATAATCCTGTAAGTGTCAACGTAAACAGCATACCTGAGCGCATAGCCATGAGACGATTGACACATCACTCTTTTGTAATGCTGCAGTGAATGCTTCCTCATACTTGTGCTCCCCTAACAGTCTAGATAACTCTTTGGTTGGATCTGGAGGTGTCTCAATCTATTGCAGACATAAAAACACGAATCAGTATACAGTAAGCAAGACAAAAAAAGGAGGGTGATTGCAAAGTACAAGTAGCAAATTCTTAATAACAAAATATAAGCAGCTAACTCTTTGCTCCACTAAGGTATAGGAAGAACCTTTTCATGCAGCAATGATCCATTATTCATGTGGCTAAGCAGTGGATTTGCTGATTGGGAATTTGCTCCAGAAACTGCAAGAGCAAGCAACTGTCTCTGACTATCAGCAAGCTCTCCGCTCAATGTCTGGGTCATTGCTGATGCTGAATTGATGGCATCCTGAAAATTGAGTCTAATGAGTATCTAATTCCAAGGAGGATGTGATCCCAGTCACTTCCGAAATTCAACCATAATTTAATCATCTCAGAGTCCTTGCATGGTTAGGAAGCAGGGGGGAGGAAAACAAGAAAGAAAGAAAGATAGCTTCCACATGAACAAATACAGTGTTCGGCTTCCACATGAACAAAGACAGAACTATCTGTTAGAAAGAAAGAAAAATAGATGTGCACCAAACAAAGATACCACTTCCCCCCTTCCAATTTTGAGAAGATTATAGTTTAACTCTGCACGACTATTAATATGAGGGGAACAAGTGATTTGTCTTGTTTCCGGAACATGAGGTGTATAAAGTTTAATGTTGTGTTTTTTGGAAATACAATAATGATAAAGTTGTATTGAGAAATGAGGATAGTGAAACAAGCTGTGTATGATATTGAATGCTTGTTTTTGGAGAATATAACAGTGAAAGGTGCCATTGACAAACAAGGATAGTAAAAAGTGGGCACAGCTCATGTTTTTGTGATATATTAATTGTATGGAAATTTCCACAACCACTTTGAGACTGAGCAAAGTGGAAAGAAAGGCAATCTTTTAAGAGAGCGGTGTAAAAAATTAGAGATCAATGAGTCACCATTCAATATGTTGTAATAAAAAATAAAATTGAACAAAAACACAATTAACTTGGGTTAAGAAAGTGCACCCCAAGCTTTAGACGAGTTTGGTTTTCTTTTCTTTTTTGAGAAAGGTAACTGTAAGCTTTTGATGGGTTTGCGGTCAACTTTTTGGAAGACCAAACAAATTCTAAAGATGGTATGGTAGAGATCTACAGAAGAAAGGTCTCTTGCTGAACTCAAAACACAGTAACGGATGAAGAGTAAGTCAACACAGGAAGTAAAAGGACTATACCCTTAGTCAACCAACTTTGCATTTTGAAGGCATAATTAATTGATGCAGTTTAGATAAAACAAAAGCAGAAAAAGAACAGTATAACAAAAGATTAGCAAGAAAACCAAAGGATAAATCAAAATATAGAAGGTCCATACTCTTAGAGCAAGTGCCAACGGCGAATGCATGGACTCAAATTGCTGTTGTGCAGCAGCTGAGTGGTCAGCAATGCCTTTCTGAAATGTTAAATCTACTTGCTCAAACATTGCCTTGCATGACATCTCGAAAGCAGGGATCACTGAGACTTCCAAAGTAGATTTCAGTGTTTCCTGCATGACAGTTTCAATGCCATCAGATAAGAAACATCCAACATTTATTTGAGTAGTACAGTATCCACCTGAAGTGGGGTGGGCGGCAGGAAGGGAAGCAAGTTAAGAGGATCATGAAGTTGCACTCTTAGTGCATGATAGATGAAAAGATTAACTAGAAATCCAGTATTATAAACCATACATCAAGAGAAAACATGTGCATGACAACGCGAGGAAAATGCTTTTGTACCCACAATAGTGGCATTGTCTCAATAAAAAACTTTCAGCTTACCTGAAGAGCTTGCTTGCCAGAGGTTTGGAATTGTGCTTGGATTTGTCTAGCTACAGTAGCTTCAAGTTTGGAGTTTACTGCTTTCTCTAGTTGGTTCACTGCCTTGTCACCAACTCCTTTCTGCACCATAACATTCAGTCATGACACAAGCAAATCCAGACAAACAAAGGTTCAGATTTTCAAAATATTAACCTGGAATGCCTCTTGAATTGCAGCTGATATAGTTTTCTCAATAGTAGGGGTAATACTGCGTGCCACAGCTTGTCCAACAGCTGCTAGTTCTTTCTTCATTAATTTTTCCATCAGCCCTGGCATGTCCTTGTTTAAGCAGTTAGCGATCAAATTGGTTATTTGTTGTGTACGATCACGAAGAGACTTCTCCTGTTTTGCACTCTCTTCTTGTAAACGAGCCCATAAAGCATCAGAATTGGCCTTAACAGATTTTTCCATGCTCCGTCCCAAGGCAGCTTCAAGTCTTCTTCCTTCTTTGGTCACTGGAACAGTAACCATCATTTCCATCTGCTTTTGTGTTTCTTTTTGCATAGCCAGAACCTACACAGAACAGCAAGCAGGGAAAAAAGACAAAACGTGGGTTGGATTAGTAATGTAATCAAATCAATATAACTGCAGGAAAGTTGAAGTTGTCAGCATTCTTTAACATATCTTCAATACAAGACACAATTCAATGATGTCATGAATGTTCTTCCCACACAAAGAAGCATATGCAAGAAAATCAGCTTCCACCACTTGAGCAGTTGAAGAGTTCCATAATGAAAATTCTGATTATAATAGTTCCAGAAGACGAACACACATTAAAAAAAACACCAAAATTATGGAATTTGAAAAAAATGTCCAACAGATTTCTGGAGGATAATCAGCCAGGCTAAGGAATATTGCAGAAAGGCAGCTAGACGCGGCATATCAAGCAAGGGAAATAAAGAAGATCACCATTCATGAATGATAAAAATGATGAAAGCAACTTTCTAATTACATGGAACAACCTAAAACCTAATGCATGAACACTGATGATATGCTAATACTAAGTACGAACACATGTAAAATTAAAATAAAAACATAAAAATGCAAAGAGATGTGTTCAATTAAAGAGGCATACCAAAATGAGAAAAGCACTAAACTTCACATAGATAAATACACATGCTCTTAGGACTAAAAGCAAGCACCTGATTTAGCATCTCACGCATGGAGAAAATTTGTGAGAAAGCAGTTTCCATAGTAGGCGTACTTGAGCTGACAACAGCCTCATTTGGGGCATCTGTTGAATTAAAAGCACTAGGCGATGATGAAGATGGACCAGATACTTGAGAATTCTTCCCCTTTTGCTTTTTCCCTTTTGCACTGGGAGCTGGTGGTTGATGAACAGCGACTGACATTGTTGAGTCTAAATCCTTTTCAGAGATCTCCTTTGCAGAGTCATGATCTTCCTCTGGTGTAATTGAAGGTTGAGATGGTCCTTCACTTCCACTAGCCCCATCGAACTGCCTAGATTCCTCTATAGTATAGGTCACAGGAGATAAGGCGCGACATTCTCGAGCCATTTCTAATCCAAGATCAGATGCTTGAGAGCAAAAAGCTTTCTCCTTATTTTCTGACACGAAAGAATGAAGGTCCTGAGAGCCAATATCAGTTTTTTGACTGAATTTTTTTTCACCACCAGCTTTAACCTCCATCTCTACATTGCGGGTGTCATTGTTAGTTACACTATCCTGGATATTCATTTCTGACTCACTTTTCTGCTCATTAACAATGCTAACTTCAGAGGATGACCTAGCCATCAATATCTCTGAAGGAGTCACCAAATGAGTTGGGTGCTTGAACTTAACAGGATGATTGATACCTGAGGGAACATCATCCCGTGACATTTTATGTTCATCATCCCGGGAAGCAACATCTGACAAGTTTTGGGGCATCCCATCCTTTTGCGAATCAACTGGATACTCAACAACTTTTTGATTTCCAACTTGGTCATTATCAGAGGTGTCGGCCCCAAAGCTGTTTGACGGACCTCTAAAACCAGATAGTTTTCGAGACAATTTAGGACTCAAAGGAGGCGGAGGTGATGCACTGTGGGCAATATCACTATCACTAGTTACACTGGGCAAAGTAGACGACTTTGTTTCTAGAATAGACGAAGCGAATTCTTGAGAGGTGACTGATTCAGTAGGTGCAGTACTTGTAGGATATCTAGCTGTTGGTGAAATCTCAGAGCCAATGTCATGTACTGATGATTTAGGTGTAGAACTAGATAAAGGAAACTCCTGCTGTTTACTTCCAGGGGGATCAACAGGAGCAAATCCTTCAATGCTAGCAGCATCACGCGAAACACCGGATTCTGCCCTTTCGAAAACCACACTCTCTGTTGGAGGTGGTAAGCACTGGGACAAGTCCAAGGCATACTGCTGAATGGCCTGCGTCTGCACACAATACACCTGCACAATCTGTTCACCATGGGGCAATAGGTCACTCGTCCCAGTGAAGCTCAAAATTGGCATGGTAACTGTAAATCCTGCAATGTAATCCATCCGGGTAGACTCCGGGTTCGGGCCATACTCTAGATGCACAGCATATATAGCATTCTTTTTTGCATTAGCTAGTAGGAGCAGACCTGCTTGAGACAAGGCTACAACTTGGTTAAAAAATGCCTCTTCAACATTAGCCTCAGCTGAACTCTTCAGCTCCAATGTCTGTGTACAGCGCCATGACTCAGCATCACTAGGAAGCAACCAGCCTTCTTCACTTGCTGATGCCCATATCTTTATTTCCCGATTAAGAGGACCCTGAAAACCTTTTAAAGGTCAATTCAAACTCATAGTAAAGAAAAAAAGAGAGTTGTGATTGACATTCTGAACAAAGAATAACTAACTAGTCAATGAGAATATGATTATTATTTATTTATTTTTGTTAATAAGGGCACGCGAAGGCATTTGAGAAACAGATTTGAGTGAATTAGCTTGACAGAAAGTAAATGAAATACGAGAATATGAGGTTCTCTAAGAAACAAAACCTACTAGTCAGTGAACACAGTTGATTCTGACCAAAATTGGCCAGCACAAGATGCAGTAGCACATACCCCAGTGATGAGTATGATATGATCTGGGCGGTGTGGGGCAGCCAAGAAGGTAACAGAACTAACAGGATGACCATCATGAGGCCTGAGAACTGCGATTGGAAGTGGCTTCCGGTCTTCCCATATCTTTATCTGGAAAACATGAAAAAATAGACAGGCCCCTGTCAATACAGAGGAACCAAACTGTTCCAACTAGCCATGCTATAAATCAACATTTTGCAATCAAGATCAGATTTTATCGTAGTTCCATTTCAGAATCTTCAACGGGTCCAAAAGGTAAAAGATAACGAATGCATAAAACTAAGGAATCATATGAGTATCGCTGAAAAAAAATACCTCAGAAACCGAAAATTTTTACATTCTATTCTTACCAACTTCTAAACATAAAATTGGGAGTTAATAATTTATAAAAAAGATACATAGGGTTCCACTCAACAAATACAAACAACTAACCTCTGAAAGTTAAGCTAATAACAAGTAGTGGTCAGAGTTTTTTGGTTAGATTATCATTTTCACAGCAAAAATCATGTTGAGTGATATGAACCATTATATAGAGATTATGCCAAGGATACCTACATCAAACAGTTCTTTCTTTAATAAAAACTGAAAAAGGACATTGCATCAATCAGCTAAAACTACAGCATAAAGCAGAACTCTCACGAACCGTGCCATCCACTGAAGCAGATACCAAACGAGTGGTCATCCACTGGCACATTGATAAATCAGTCACTTCTCCATCGTGGGTACCAATAAGTTGTACCCCATCAACCAACTTGTCAACAGGACACCTGAGAGGTTCATCGGCTGAAAATACTGCACCTTTTCCCACTTTCGTGGTATCAATTTTCAAAATGCGTTTCCCGATTCCAACCACAAGAATTTCCTATTGAAGAGAACATAAGAAAAAGTTATGCACAATGTCACCAGAAGAAAAGGATACCCAAAAAGAGAGATAGGTAGCTACTTGTTTATGACAATGCCAACAAACACGTGGGTGGACAGATTCCCCTTCACCCACAATTTGAATAGCAATGACAATCCTTCCTGTAATTTGTGGCTTCTCTTCTTCATCTGGTCCTTCAGTAATTTTCCATATATAGACCCGGCCATCAACACTCGCACTGAGACAAAACCAAGTTAGAAACATAAAATACTTACAACATAAGTAAAATAAAATAAATAAGAGCAGAGTACTACCTAGCCAAGAGATGAACATCCTCTGCAAAGAAAGCCATGTCTGTGACCCTCTGAAATTAGAACAAGATTTTCAAACGACTAAAATAATGGATTTTTATTGGGAAGGACAAAGTGGATTTTAGTTTTCAGTTTTTTATACTTCTCACAAAATCAGTAATTCCTTTTTGAACCAAATAAGATTCCATATCGACGATTTACACATTAATCAATCAATAAAAAATAATCACTTCAAGAGATCTACTAATAAACAAATGCTAGGAAGGCGTGAACAAGTATTCTTTGTCCGATCAAAAGTCAAGGACAACTATATTTAGCAGGACGGGCTTAACTCATAACTTGAAAGTACATGGAAATCTTCCAACAGTAAGCCATAGAACAACAAACATATGTGCAGATTAGAACATTATATCTTATAGCAGAGAATGACAACTACGCTGAATATTTTTTTTGCTTTCTTGTGACAGAGTTGAACTTAAATGCCATATTAATATTGTTAAGCTTATTCTCCAAATCCCACGAAACAAACCATATTCTCATCTCACACGCAACTGACACATTGGCTAAGAACCAAATGTGTCAATCAAAGCTTCCGTATAAAAGCAGTGTCCTTCGACCAAATTAAAGATTTTTCCATAGTTGAAATGCATGTTAAGAAAAAACACCAAACTTATAATTAGGCGCCCTCGTATCAATAGGTATAAACTTACTAAAGCAATATAGCAGGAACACATCGCAAAATATAATGTAACCACATTTTATGATTGGCAACTAGCATAAGCTGTAACATTATTCCTATAAGATTTGCATAACATATAAATAATGATATTCCAGCATGTAATAGCTACAAAATCTAGCTAAACAGAAAAAGTAACAAGCTTTGAGAGCCCGAATAGCCAGCCAACCTGTGCAAGACCTTTAAGCAATGATCTCAATGCAGTATTAATGTTGAGAACCCGAATAGCCCCCAATTTCAATCCATAACATATGTAGGTTTTGTTAACAGCAATTTGCCTGCCTAATACAAGACCGGGATCCGAACCATACTTTGTAATAGGAGTAACCTCCAGCTGTGGCTGCACCTCACTGGGAAACCTAACATCTATATCATACACAATGTGATCACCATTCAAATGTCTCCCTTTAGGCAACTTACTACTCGGCATTCTCATCGGGCCCGGACCCGTATGAGAAACCCCAGACGAAAACTCGGAAATCTCAGACCCCGAAGTAGTAGGTTGTATAGGAGGCATAATAGGCATAGCGGAGGATTGGATAGGAATTTCCATAGCAGAAGGAGGAGCACTCAACAAAGCCATAAGCCTAGCACCAGGGTTTGGGTTAGGGTTAGGGTTAGGGTATTGATGAGGACTATTAGCCGTAGATGGGGGTGGTTGGAGGGGTGGGGTAGGGAAAGACATGGATCTTTGCTGCTGCTGATGATGTTGAGGCAAGTGGTGAGTGAATTGAGGGTGATGGTGAAAAGGGGTTGTTGTCTGAGGTGGGTAAGGGTAAATCCCACCGGCGGCGACACCGGCGGAGGTGGGCGGTGGGTAAGAAGCGTTGGGTGGTGGAAAAGGGGATGAAATTAAAGTAGGGTTTTGGGGATTAGGGTTTGAAGGGTTGAAGAATTTGTGAATATCGAATGGACTAGTACCAGTAGCACCAGGTTGGTTAGGATTGCCAGGAGAAGAAGCCATTAATGATAGTGCCAACTCTTAATTGGGGGAAAATGAAAATGGATAGATACAGAAATAGTTGTATGTATAGATTTTTGCAGAGAGAGAATTAGGGATTTGGATGAATGAAGAAGAAGAAGATGGATCGGATCGGATCGGACTTTTTGAGATCCGACTGATGAAGAGAAAGATGCAGACTTGGGAGCAGAGCCGCCACAAAGATGATTAGTATTTTTTGTGGGACTTTAATTTTAGTTAAGAATAAGGATTATAGTACTTAATACACTTTTTCATTTTGGATATTTTTTAGTCGAGGTAATAAGGTCGATCGAAAACAATCTCTCTAATTCATAATTTCTATAAATTTAGAGATAAGATTTGTATATATTTTATTCTTCACATATTCTGCATGTGAATCACGAGTATGCTATTATTGTTGTTGTTTAATTTTTAAGAATTTGAGTCGAGGTAGTGAGATCTATTGAAAACAACCTTTCTATTGTATAATAAAGATGGAGATGTAATGCTTTCGTATAATTTTACCCCACAGATCTCACTAATGGGATTATGAGTATGTTATTGTTGTTGTTATTGTTTAATTTTTAAGAATTTGAGTCGAGGGTCTGTTGAAAATAACATCTTTGTGAAAAATAAGTATGCTCTATAGATATTATTTGTGAGATTGCATATATTGTTGTTGTTGTTTAATTTTTATTAATTTAATGAATAATTGATATTTCACCTTTGTTGTGATGTTATCGTCCTTCAATTATTACTTTAGTATTTTCTTACATCATCAATTTAATATAGTATATTAAACTAATATATTAAATTCTACAAAATTGAACATTGTTATTGTTACATAAAATAAAAGTGAGAAAATAATGATTTACTCAATAATTAGATATTCATTAAATTCAAGTATGTAACTTAGTGATAAGCAAAGTGATGCAAAAAAATTGACATTTAGTTCAAATTCAAGTAAAAAATGATAAGATTATTTGATATATATGTTAACCTGAATATCATGGTTATAAAAGTTGAAAAAAAGAAGTTAATTGTAATTTGATGACTTGCTCATTAGTCTTCAAACTAATCCATGTCATTAGTGGGTAAAATGAAACTATACAAAAATATGTTAGTGGGGTTTAAGTTAGGGTTGTCAATGTCTAGTTCTTTTAGGGGTTCAAATGTCATTTTCTACTTAAAATGTTGTAATGTTGACAATAAAAATTTGATAATAATATTATTGGAATGGACGAAATTTTCTCATCATTAACTACATATTGGAATGAAGAAAATTATGCTACCGATCGCTTTCCTTATAAACGAACACTACACGATGAATATCTAGATTAGGCAAGTCAATTGGTTTAAAATATAAATTGGTCAATGGTTAAAAAAAGTCCAAAAACAATGTTAAATAGTAAAAGGATATTATCTTAACCATTTGTAGTCCTCATCAATACAAATCTGAATTAATTGTGTTAATATGTTTCAAATGCTAGATGCTTAATGATTAAAAGAAGCTTGAAAACAATGTTAAATAATGCAAATTATTTTGATACTTCTTGAAAATGGTTATAGGCTTAAATTGCAAACTTATCGAAAGAACAATGGGCTAAGATGTGGCTTGGGCTGCGCTAAAACTTGAAAGGTTCACTCCATAAAATTCATGGGCCCAAACAATCATGCAATCGTGGGCTTTTATCTGTCCAGCTCTAGCCAGGTACCGATATCGATTTTCGTGTCGTCATTTAACTTGTGTTCGATTTTTAAATTTTATTGTACAGTGTATTCATTATGGACAACTTCAAACACACGGTGTCTGTGGTTTTATATGGCTGAAATTCAGGCGCATATAATCATTTTTGCTTGAACTTTAGTTATATATTTTTACCTTATTTCAGTCGCATATAATTGAAGTTTTGCCATCTTTTGCCTGAACTTATGATTGAAGTTCAATCATTTTTTTCTGACTTGAGTCATTTTATTCGAAGTCTATGCATATATGACTGAAAGTTCAATACAACGTTCTTGATGTTTGAAAATTCGACGATAATATTATAACGTTTTAAAAGAAAAAGAAGGGATAAAAAGTAGATTTCTGCAATCCAAGTTATAAATATTGACCTCCATTTATATATAATTTTTTTTTTTTAAAAAAAAGAAAAGGTGAACTCAATAGTTCAATAATTTACAAGAAAATGATGACAAATTCCACATTATGTTTGGGGGTTAGATAAACTAATCTTCCTAATCCATAAATCCTTTTTAGAGTAATCATTCATTAGTCCATTTCATTTCAAACAAACAAATGGGCTAATAGTGCAATAGTAGGACCAAACTATAAAAAAGTTTAGGCAAAAGTTATTATCACTTTTTCTTTAATCCCTTTTTGGGAGAAAATAGAAAAAGCTACGTAACCCAAAAGAAGAAACTAAAGGCAATATCAAAAGTTTGATAAAATTGTAAATGGATAATACGAGACGGGTCAGAATTTTTAATTGGGAAAAGTACGTGCATGTCTAATAGAAACAAGCTATTTATAATTTAATGTCATTTTACATAAAATATCCCCTAACTAATTACTTAAAATACCCCCTTTTCTTGTAGTTTAGTTATTTATCTTTTTTTTAATTCTTTTCATTTTTATTTCTCTACGTCTTTTTTCCTCTTCTTTTCCCTCATTTTTTTTTCTTTTTATGTTTCTTTGTTCATTTTTTAAAAAAATTTTTTATGTTTTTTTGTTCATTTATTTTTGTAAAATTATTTTATTCTTTATTTTCTTTTTACACTATAATCGAATTCATACTCAATTTTTATTTTATATACTTTTTTTCTCCTTTTTTTCTCGTTTATTTCTTTATTCATTTGTTGTTGTTTTTCTTTTTTCTTTTTTTTTCCTACTTTTTTTTTCTTTTTAATCCATAATCCATTTGTACTTTTTCCTTTTTAATTTATGAGTTTTGAATTATATGTATTTTTTTATTTCATAAGTTCTGAATAAGATATTTGTGCATATTAAATATTTTCTAATGTAAACATAAAATTTGAATCAAAATTACTGAATTCTATCATAACTATTATTATAGCTCCACGCCTATACTAAAAAAATCATATAATGTCCACGACTCAAATATGGAAGGATATTTAAAATAGGTAATAAAGTGACTAAATTATTGTTTTTTTGACAATACATACACATCACGTAACCACGAATTCATTGCCGTAACGTCCACAAATTCATTAATGTACTAACAAATAGGAGCAGTTATAAAATGTTTTATGATTAATTAATAATTATTATAGAGACGATAATTAACTACACCCCTTCATAAAACAAAACAAAACAAAACAAAAAACAAAAAAAAAGAGCAAAAAAGGTAAAGAAGAAAAATAATAGAACCACATTGTCATGATTTTAAATTTGATAAGCCACCTAAAAACTCACATGCAAGACGAAAATAATTTGAATTGTGTTGATATAAATATTCGATATGGATAATTTTTTAGTATTTGTCTAGCTTATAAATAAATTAAAAAGAAAAAGAAGTTTGATCAATTCTAAATCTAAACTTAGATACTCCATTCGTTTTAATTTACGTGAGGTAGTTTAACTCGACACAAAATTTAGAAAAATAATGAAATTTCTCAAAACTTGTAATTTTTTTTTCATGATACTCCTTTTTTTTTTGTCATTTGATGACTTTTGAAACTTACGACCTTATATATTCCATAATATTCTTAGTTAAATATCTCAAAAATATCCTGTCACCGACGGTTCCTCTATCTTTCACATGAAAAATGGTCATTTTTTTTATGTGCATCGTAAATCGTGAAATGTCAAAATTGTCTATTTTCATATAGTTTAGGGGCAAACATAATCCTTTTCCTCCAAAGCTGAAGCAATCGTTACTGGGAGAGTGTCTTAAGTTACTTGATTCAGAGGCGGAGTCAGAATTTTTATACGCATCAATTAATTGAAGGAGGTTCAACATCTACTATTAATACATAAAAAAATAATTTTAATCATGTATAAATAGTATAATTTTTCGTCAAAGAGAAACCCCCGGGCAAAGGCTCAGTGGCGGAGCCACCCTTTGGCCAGGGGTTCATCCGAACCCCCTTCGACAGAAAATTATACTACTTATACATGGCTAAAATTATTTTTTATGTATATATAGTAGAAAATTATACTACTTACCGAGGACATGACCTTAGATAGGAAGGTGTGGAGGGCTCAGATTAGGATTGTAGGTTAGTAGGTTGGTTGGTTTCTTTGTAGGGAGGAGTGCGGGGTTTTGTTGTCTTTTTAGTAGTTGAAAGGCTACGCTTGTAGCTTTTGTTTCTTCTGCGCCGGCTACTTGCTAGTGCCTTGTATAGTTAGATTTTTATATTATTTTGTTCTAGTATAGTTTTGTGTTTATCTGTTGTTTTGTTTATTGGTTTTATCTCCTGGATTGCTTTGAGCCGAGGGTCTATCGGAAACAGCCTCTTTACTTCATTCTTGGGTAAAGGTATGGTCTGCGTACATCTTACCCTCCCCAGACCCCACTTTGTGGGAATTTACTGGGTACGTTATTGTTGTTGTTGTTGTATATATAGTAGATGTTGAACAGCCTTCGACTAGTTCGTTTGTTTGTATTTTCAGATTTTGAACCCCCTCAGTGAAAATCATGGCTACGCCTCTACAAAGGCTAGCTCCGTCCCTGACTTGTCTAACGATGATGGTATATTTGGACATAATTAACAAATCTCCTCTAAATATTATTCGAAACAACAATAATAATATTAATATATTTAATATAATTTCACAAGTAACATCCGAAAAGGATTGTGTGTGCGCGCAAGACCTAACCAAAAGAGGAGAATATGTTTATTTTTTTTACTTTAAAAAGCAGAAAGAATGCGTAGAGTAACCGCTAGAACAGAAGAAGAAGCAACAAATTTAGAGAGAGAAATCCAAACCTACACTCCTTTTCCTTGTCCAACAAATCAATCAATCAACTGCTCTAAATTCTCACTATAAAAAAGAAATTGCAGATCCAGATTTTGAAGAAGAAAAATGTGTTGTGGTGGAAGAATTTGCATGCTGTGTGTATGTGTAATAGCAGTTGTGGTTGCGATTGGATTTTTGTTCGGATTTGGAGTATTCAAAAATGGGTTTCACAAATTGAAGGATACTTTCCATGTCGCTGATAATTGTCTCAATGCTCTCTGTTCTTCAAGACCCTTTTTGGGTTTTCCTCCTGCTAATCCTCCTATTAGTAATTAGTAGTAGTAATTTTCCTTATTTTTCGTTATGAATTTAGCATTATAGTACTATGATCTGTTGATTTCGTGTTTTTGTTTAGATGGGATTGTTTGATTTGTTTATAATGTACTAGTTTAATTTTGTGTCAATTTGCAGAATTTGCTCTTTGCTTTCACTTTGATGTTCAAATTAGTTGGATCAACTGTATGAGTTGGGTTCACGTTTTTCACTTTACATTCGACCAACTTTTCTTGGTCATTGTGGAGAATTTAAATGGACGTTTGCACTCTGCTTTAATTTGCTTTTTAAGTACCTTTTTCTCTTATAATAAAGAAACATCTCTTTTCGTAAAAAATAATCTGCAAACCACACAGGGAATGTTTTATCTCGACTATTTTGTTAAGTAGTACCTTTTATACTTTTGCATAAATGGCAAATAACTTTGTCCACCAATTTAGGCAAATAAGAAGATATTATTCAAAGCTTTTTCTTTTTACTTAAGATTTAAACCAGAAAGAACTAACTAAAACAGAAAAAAGAAAAAAATATATCCAATCGATCTATCTCAACAAGATCTCACAAAAACGTACAAATAATACAATTTTTGCGCACACTTCGACTATTCAATCGAGTGACCTCACCTAGTAAATATAGCAAATGTTAAATCTCCTTGTTGGCTTTATATATTTACCTCCTTATATTTTGAACTCTGTTAATGAAAATTTTGGCTCGGTCATCATCCCAATTATACCAAATGGGAAATAGGATTAAAAAACAAAGGCAAATTGGAGGACACAAAAATGCCTCAAAAGAACATGCTTAACAAGGTTCGGGAGTTGAAAACAAGAATACTTGTACATATTCTATGACTTTCTTAACACAATTACACCGTTTGAGCAGAAGCTACTTGGCTTAGTCAAATTCGTATCTGAGCTTCTAGCTTCGTACCCTGCCTGTATGTCGATAAGAAGATGACGCTCATACATTAAGGACCATTTTGATCATTTTCTCATATGAGGAAGATGTTGAGGGCCTCGGTTCATTTTGATTGCAAAAGTAGCGATTATCTTTACTTATATGGCTAAGGCTCAAATTGATTACTTTTTGAAATATATTAGGACTAATTCTTCTCTACATTATAAGGCCCAAATGTAAGCCAAGCCCATAATTTGTTGTCATCTTTTCCTCTTATCTTATTTGGTTTATTTTCTTTGGCCCAAGTCAAAGAGAATGTTCCCATGATATCCTAGTAATATTCCCTCAATATTCTTTATGAAGTCCCCAATTAGCCTCTTGAGATCTTGCTTTCATTTGCTGATAAAAGTCCCTTGTAGAGGAGAGTTCAAAAATGGTGGAAATTGATATTTTGCTGCATTAAAATCAAATTGGATTGATCAATTTACTGGGGATTAGGTCGCCGACTCTTCTGTTATCAGGTCACCAACTTCCTTGATCTTCTGACACTGTGCAGCCCCCAAAATCTTCTTTCGAGGTATGAATCTCCCTTTCTCTCCAACAAAAGGAAAACGATTCTCTTAATATCACTTGATTCATTTAACTTCAAAAAAACGTTATTCTCACATCACGTGACATGTTTTTAAATTAAGAAAAAGGCTACATATATAAACGAGCCCTTAACCTTGTTTGATTTTAGATGCCTAAACTAGGGATTGTACCTATTGAACACTCAAACGCCACAGAGACATGTTTAGGTATAGCTAGAAGTTAACATATCACAAAGAAATTAAGAATCTGATGTATGTTGTATTATATAAAAGGTTGCTTAACTGGGAGGGTGTGCCTTGACATTGACTATTTACCTTCTGGCCAGGCAAAGTTACATTGTTAGTTTGTTACATCATCTTCAACAAGCCTTTCTCAAGTAACGAGTCATGATTTCTTAAATGCTAACTTAAAAAAAAATAATTGCGGGCTGGGGAATCGAACGAAATCTCACCAACAAGGTGAAAGTTCAAGTAGTCAATCAACTGAGCTACTACGATTCCCCAAATGCTAACTAACTCAATCATGAGCAAGGAAATAGGGTTATCAAATCCATAACAAAAGCCAAAGCCCAAAGGCATGAACACTAGTGAAAGTTATCATCCAGTATATGAAATTCACTAGCTGCTCCTTGACATGAGGTTTTTCATTCCCAGAGCTCGAACATGAAACCTCTGATCAAGGGTACAAGTATTTCATCTATCTCACCACAATTCGATTCTTAACAAACAACAAGTACAAAATGAACTGGGAAATCATAATTTCTTGTCTAGTGTTGTTGAGGTACTATTTACATCTATTCATCTCAGGTTTGTTTTATACTAGTATACAGGAAACATATGAATACACACACATCACGTATACTACACACGTTCATGCAATCTTTTCGACATGCTATAGATAATCAGAAAACTATCACAATGATATCGATGTCCATAAGCTCAATGGTAACATATGTTTGAGTAAAAATCAAATTTATGTACAAGATTGAATATACACAAACCAACTTCATTTAAACCAAAGAATATTGCCCAGTAAACATATGTTTACACACTGATCTGGTAAGCAATACTGAATCAATCAAGCAGCAGGAACTTTGCCCTGTTCAGTTTTTTTGCCTTAGCTCTAAATAGATATCAGAATCCTTTCCAAGCAGCAAGAACTTCATGGAAGATTTCACTGATGATTTCTCTGTCTGCATATTGCAGAAACGCATTGAAATCATCTTTTATATCGAATATTTTACCAAACCTCACGAGATACCTCATACAACAGGCCTTCAGCTTAGGCAGTTGATAAAGGGAAGCAGTTTGAAGCCTCTCAAGAACATTCTTGGCGTCAATGTCTTCCATTAGACTTTCATGACATGCCTCCTTCAAATCTGAGAGGTCGTACTTATCAGCTGCTCGAAGCAAAGCCAGTCGATGGGTTAAAAATTCTTCATTTTGTATGTTCCCGTAAATGTAATTCAGAAAACATTGGCAAGCTTCAATTGACATGTCGGAGATGTTTATGGCGGATAATTCTTTCTCTTTGAGGTCATGGGAAAACATGCTTCGGAAGACAGGTGACCTTGCAGCAAGAACTGCACGATGCGCTCCAATGCTTCCATCAGAAGCATTGATTATGATGTCCGTGTGAATGCTCTCAGACAACATTCGCCCAAGTGATGACAGGGCAGTTGCATTCGATTGCTTCTCGGTTAATCCTTCAGCCCAGATTGAGCACAGCTCCCCACTCTGCCAGTTCACAAAACACAAATGAACATGGATGAGGAAAACTATGTTAATATTCCACGTATAAGTTAAAGTTTCCACATTGTTAGAGAGGTATTGAAATGCAACATTAGAAACATCTCATCCATTGAACAAGATTTATCCTTGCTCGTGGAGCAGAACATCACGTTAGGCAATGGCTAATCCAGAATCAACACATTGTGAGTTCTGAAAAGTATATCTAACTCTATCTATACTTGATTTTCGACATATATATAGTGTTAGACATCAAAACATTGGGTTCTGCGGAACCCCTGAACTCATGGTTGGATCCGCCACTGACATTAGTAGTTTGATTGGGAAGAAATCTAACGCATCCAAATATAAGAGTTTTGGCAGCAAATAACGAACCATAATGTATCAAAAGAATTGTTTACGCTACTGTATTAAGGCAAACATGCTCCATATGAAGATTAACATAGTAATAACTGAAAAGATGAGGAATAGAGGAAACAGTACATTAGGCACTGCAGTCTTCAGATCAAGGAATTCAACGTCAATGATGAACTTCCCGGTTAAGGGGACTTCAATCGGCCAAACAAAATCGTCACTACTTTTGAGTTGCTTGTCTATAACTTCTGCAGAATACCAAAGACCCCCAAAGGCAAAAAAGAAGATATCTTTAATCACAAAAATACAATTTTACATCAGGATATCAACACAAAAACATGTAAAAAGATTGATGAGTTTTACGACAATTTTACCAGGGTGAATCAAAGTCTTGCGATCTCCCAACGAAGAGACTAATCTAATTATAAAAGATGCAATTGGAGGATTCTCTCTTGTGAAATTTGATATCTCTGGGTATAATTTAATGGACAATGTCCTGTTCTTCTCCACAGCTAAGTGCCTTCACAATCAAATAAAAAGATTTTCCATTAACATAACGTACACTCCTTGACTACTCAAAAATTGTCCCTACCATATATTACACTTATCATAGTGAACATTCACTGAACTGTCTCCCTTTTTCAAGAAATTTGCCCAAAATTCAAAATACCCATAAACCAAAAAAACTACACTGGCAATTTTAACAGTTGCCACAATCTTAGGCCATTAATATAGCCTCCCCCCTCCTCCCCACACACACTCCGTCCTCTGTTATTTTTAGGCTATAAAACAGAGAACAGAGGTAGAGCTACAGTTCTGCTTCTGCTGCAAGGTCGGCAAAACTCAGTAGTTTTGGCTCTGATGGAGCCAGGTAAGGCCGAGGGGTTCATCCGAACCACCTTTGGTGGAAAATTACACTGTTTATATATGGTTAAATTTTTTATTTTTTTTATGTATATATAGTATATGTTGAAACCCCTTTGGCCTCTTCGTATGTATACTTCTTCATATTTTGAACCCCTTTGTAAAAATCCTTCCTCCGCCACTGGTACCAACACCCGATTTTGGGACCACCATTTAAGCCAATACCCACAGTACGTAAAAAGTTTACAAGTCTACCCACTCAAAACAAGTTCAAACATGCGGTGTCTGAAGTTAAGCTCGACAAAAAAAACACGAAACTCATATGGCTGAATTTCACTCGTTTTTGCCTAAATTGTCTAAAGTTCAGTCATTTTTGCCCGAACTTCAGCCATATAAGCTGATCAAACGAGAAACAAAGAAAATTGGATCGATTTATAACACAATAACAGCTAAAATTGCAGTGCAATTTCATAGTACAAAAAAATATATAAGCACTGACTGACCAATTCCATTTGCCGATCTTGAAAGGATCGGATTTGCGATAAGTACAAGAAGCCAAATTGTCGATACGCCATTGAGCAAGGCGTGAAGTAGTATCAACACGATAAGCAGAATCAGTCATCCTAGAAAACACAAACGCCGCCGTGATTTCATGGATACAATCGAATAAACCTTCCAACAATAAATCTCCGTGCTTTCCCAGCTTTGCTTTTCTCTATCTTCCTCATACACACACCCAAAAGACAAATCAAATTTGAAGCTTCTTCGACTGTAAATGGGTTTTTATTTTATGCTTTTTTGTTGTGGGTATGGCCCCAATTGTGTAAAGATTTGAGACACGCAAGGTTTTTTTTGTTGGTAATGCTTTACGCCATTGATAGTGAAGTTTTGCAGAGAGGTTACAAAGAAAAGATTTTTTTTTTGGGGGTGATTTGTTTGGCTTACACTACACTTCAGGGATGATTGTTACTCTGATTATATAGTAGTAGTAGTGTGACCATGAGGGTCCGGGTTCAAATCGTGGAAATAATCTCTTCCAGAAATACAAGGTAAGAATATGTATAGTAGACTCTTAGGGGCCGTTTGATAAGGTGTATTAGAAAAAATAATGCATGCATTAACTTTGTATATTACTATTACTATCTTATTTGGTTCACTTTTTTCAATCGATGTATACACGCTATTTGGTACTAAGGTATGTATAATTAATTAATGAAAATCTATGGTATTAGTAATTCAATGGATTCTAATGTATGCATTAGCTTGATTAAAGACACAATTACCCCTGAAAACTTTCTTCATATCATTCTCATTATATTTATGGAGGGTATTTTTGTAAACAAATATTTTTGTAAAAAAAGTTATGCAATATCTGTTATTTTTAATACACTATACTAAATACTGCATTAAAAAAATAAATTCAACATTATTAATGCAAGCATAACTAATATACTACTATATTTTACACTATTTATATACACTCTATCAAATAATCCTTTAGGGTCCGATCTTTCTCTAGACTTAGTGCATAGCGGAAGCTTTCGTTTACTATGAATTGAGGATTTTGTGGCAAATTTTATATCATTGATACTGATAAGTATTTTTTGGGTAAAATTGTTGGAGTGTAGGTGTAGACATGTAGCCAATAGTAGGCATGTGAATTTCCTAATGAAAGTAACAGAATGTTTATTTTTGGTTCTTTCAAGCAAAGTATCTTTGCTTTTCTTTGCAATATTTCCAACTCCTCCACTATTTTTTTATTCTTTTATTTCTTTCCGAACAATCTCTCTATCTCTTCGATAGGCGATACAGTCTATATAGCTGTATTCCTTTTTCTTGTGGATTTTTTTTTTCAAATTTTATTCCTTCGTCTTCTCTCTCAATTATCCATATTTAGTGGAATATATGAGATTTTTTTACTTTAATTAATACGAAGTTTTGTTTAGAAAATGAACTTTAAATATAATTCATTCTCAAAACTACTTAGTTTAAAAGATGAAAATTGTCAAAATCATAGGAGAAAATAAATTGCCACAAATTGCTCTCACCCACCAATGTGGATTATAATACTCTTTCCCTTGCACACGCCTATACCTGATAATTGAAGCGTGAACGATAATATTGGAGCTTAACATGGGGTGAAACAAGAATTGGATAGTCTTGTTCTGATATCATGTTAAGAAATTGGATATTGAGGCTAATATAACTTTAAAAACTATTTCAGAAGATGAGGATTGCACGATCATATAAGAAGATAAATTCTCGAGTCTTGAGAATGAAGAAAACCCTTACTCATGAATAGTGTTTTCCATCTATAGTAGACTTCACATGATGGTTACGAATACAAAATAATTTTAAGAAAATCATTTTCTTTTTCTTTTCTAGGGTACTTTTTAATTTTTGGGCTTATTGTCTTTATTAAAGAAACATAGGGAAATGAGGCAAGGGGGGGGGGGGGGGTGGTTGCTAAATCATGCAGCCATGGCCCATGCAACAGTTATGCCAAATGTCAGCTTGAGATGCAACTAGATTTTTTTTCTTTCGTTTCTCCGGTCTGCATTGCAGTTCTAATTAATTCGAATCACGTACGATAAAGGACGTTTTCAACAAAAAAATTTCTATATCCATGACTCAAATTTGATGCCTTTAATTAAGGGTGTAACAATTTCATCATTGCATCACAACCCATGTTGATGCAGCAGCTATATTTTCATAGTAATATTTAGCTCTTAATATGTTTCAATAAGAAAAAAAATATATACTATTCTTCAACTAATACGAATATAATATAAAGTACAAGTCCAAATTGATATCATAAAGTCCGTGTCTGGAAAAAATCTTTTTATATATATATTATTTGGAAAAGAAAGTGTATTGCATTGCATTTTATATTTAATCATCCAAATTTTTGGGTTGATTTGAATAGACAATAATTAACCATGGTGTGTATTGTCTTTAAGTATTTGTTTGAATTATCACCCATTCTTAACTTATTATAATGATTAATCAGATATTTGGGTCGAGGGTTACTTTTTTTCAAAACATCACTTTCTCATTAAATAAATATTGAAGAAAATTTGCAGACGTCTTTAATATAATTTTTTTTATTCATTAATTTAATAAAATTTAATATAAACATTTATCGACTAAAATAAAGAAGAATTACCATAAGTTAACGAATAATTAATAGTTTAACTATGATTAATTTGATTGTATCTTCTAAATACTTAAAAAATTTAAAGGTTTTACATACGTACTAAGTTTTTATATTAAATTAATAAACGCACAGGCATAACATATATCTTTGAGATAATTTTTTACCATTTAATTATGATTAGTTTCTAAGCGATATCAATTTAAGTGACTGTATATTAAGATTAAATTACTTAATTGTTCAAATGCTGGATGTTAATAAGGTTTTTTTTCCATACATCCCTTAATACCCAACCAACTTGAAACTGGTATTAATTGATTGATTGATGAATACAATGTGTTAATTCAATTAATTTAGTAAACTCTACGTCCAATAAACTTTTGAGTATTCACAAAAAAAGATCAAGACATTACATATTGTCTTTCCTTAAAATCGAATTGATCGAGATATGATCTTCCTCTAGATCAACCCAATGTTTTTGACGATTAAATACATCACAAGTAGGTCCAAACCATCATACATTCAAGAAATAATCTTGATAAATAAGATCACAATTTTTACTTTTTTAAAAAATAAAAAATTTAGTAAAAAGAATTTGGTCAAAACAAAAACATTCGTTATCTGCTTAGTCAATTAATTACTGTACCTTAATTTACAATCAAGTTGAATTTTTCTTCAAAAGTTGTTGAAAACCTGAGAAAATTTGGTGCACTAAAAGTGATTTCTTCAAAATGGCATGTACAATCGTTGAACTTCCTGGAGTATACTATACTTATAAAAAGTAAATATTAGCATAAAGTTTAATTATTAGTACTCTCATTACGTCTGTTTCTGGTCGTTTTTTGTCCTGAGCCGAGGGTCTATCGAAAACAACCTCTTTATTCCACTCTGAGGTAAAGGTACGGTCTGCATACATTCTATCCTCCTCGGACCCTATTTTGTGAGAATATATTGGATATGTTGTTGTTGTTGTTTAATTATCAGTATTCACTAATACGATTTTTCATCCCAGATGACGTCTAAAGCATGCAATCAATTGTATTAATTTTTTTTTTATTTTCTTCACATTTAAATATCTTTCGTTATTGTCCCTTAATGAATGTCTGGGAAAAAAGGAACAAACATTTGACGTAGAAGAGAAGTAGTGACACGTAAAACCATATAGGTGTATGTATTGGCATTCTCATTAATCAACACATGTATACTTTTTTTTTCCAATTCGATGTTTGATATTCACATTTAGGTCTTGACTAATTTAAATTCAAACCATGTAAGGTTTATTTAAGAAAAAAAACTCTCTGACGAGACTTTGTCTATATTCAAAACTTATATTTAAGATCTTTAATTAAGAGTGAATGAATTCTATTCATCGTGCCACGAATCCTTATTGGTACATATGTACATGTTATGTGTATATTAAAGTTTGATTTTCAAGTTAATGTAACTACTCATGGATTGCTTTCCACGTACCACAAGTTTGGTATAAAGTTGGAAATTTTCTCAGATGAGATAATTACGTCAAGGGTATAATATAAACAAAACTTAAATCGATCAAAATGAGTAAAGTTAATAAATAAATGAGTTATTAATCCGCCTAAGTATTACTTATTAATTGAAACATAGGTGGATAAAAATGAGCTAACTAACGATAAATAGCCTAACCCATTCAGTTTTTATCAAAGTAATTTTTTTAATTTGTTTTTTTTTATAATTTATTTAAGTATCTCAATTTTTTTATGATCATATATAATATTATCATACAAAAAGATATATTCATAGAAGGTTACAAATGTCTTTGACTGAATTTCTCATTGATCTATTTAGATTATACATGTCAGCTCAACTTTTAAATAAATTGAACTCGGTGTGGGTCAATATCGTTGAGTCAATAAATGTTACTATAAATTATTAACCTGCTTAAATTTGGATGATTTATAATTTCATAACTTAATTTTACTATCCAAATAAGAGTACTATTAGATGATGAGTAACCAACTACTTTAACTCTTGATCTTTCCACCACTTAAGGGTTGTGGTAAAATAGATAAGGCTCCTTCACCCTTAATTAAATATTTCTATCTCGAGACCCAAAAACTAAAAGATCAAGACAAAGAACGATTTCCTCTTTAATGAACCTTATAAAACGCACAAATTTAAATTAATCAATATTCAAAGTAGATACTCGATGCCGGATAAAAAACAACCTAAAGTAAAAACTCTTGATCTTTCCCAAGGCATGCAACTAGGGCAAAGCTAAAAATAAGAATGATGCAAACTTGATGGAGATGCAAAAGCAAAATATGAGGTGGGGGCAATGATCAATAGGATCTTTTATTGGAAGAGAAATGGCAACTTGACAAGAAAGGTATCTATATTGTGTGGGGGCAATATAATGCATCTTTTCATTAGAATCTTGCAAGCAATCTTTATATATCTCACCTCCCACTTATTTTCCATTGTCAAGTCTTTGTTTATTATATAGTTTTAAGACAATTTGGATCGAAGGTTTAAATGTGAGATTACAATAATTTTGAATCACACGTAACTTCAGATTCTGAATTCGTCTATATCAATCTCTCTCACAGTTGAAAGCATGATGTAACATATAGTCGATTTGTAAGCCGTTTCTTTTAGCAAATTCTTGTATTGAGTATGTCATAAATGTTTATCGATCTTTGATAATTCTTCGATAAAAAACACGCCCCTTTTATTATTGATACACTTTCCCCCCTAGTGTCTAGTATTGTATACGTAAGAACTAAGAAGTACCGATTTAATAGAATATGCCCTTTCGAAGACATTCTCCACTACAAGAGAATAAAAAATGCGAATAATTTTCGTCCCTAGCTAAGTAACATAAATTTGTCATTAGTTTTATTTAGCAATGAATTATTTAACGGCAGATTAACGAAACTGTTTAATTTGTAGAAATATTAGAGAGTTAATTTTCCATCGAATAGATTTTCAGTAACATGGGATGTTGCGGTTAATTATTAGATTGAAATCCTAGTGATACATAGGTTGGTTTTGTGGGGGGGTGAGGGTGGGGTGGGGGGTGGGGGGTGAGCTAGACTTGCACTAATTTAATTTTCCTTCTCAATTAAATATTATACAATTGGTAATCAAGTTGATAATTGGTTGTTGAACAACAAAAACAGATAATAATATAATATAGATTTTTTCCATCACTTGTAATTAATATTAGGAGGAAAAAAGTCCAATATGTCTGCTCATTGGTTGTTGTGGAATATCAACAAACAAGTTTTTTTTTTTTTTTTTTTTTTTTTTTTTTTTTCATAATTAATTAACATCATGGGACTAGGATAATTTTAGGATAATTTTACGATATTATAGGTTTAATGAGTGCTTCAAAGTGGCTTTCATAATGGCCATCCTCATGGCAAGTTGCTACTTTAATTTAGAATGCACTGAAAAAAATAGAATTAACTTAGTAATATGCATTTACGATGCAAATAATTTTATATTATCAATATAATTTAGCATGATATAATTGGTGATTTTACGTATTTTTCAGATAACTAATTCTATTTACTACGAACAATTATGTAAACATTGTTTTACACTATTAATGTATAGAAGTTTGTGCGGGGAAGTGTATTGGTTTGTTTTTGCGTTTTCTTCCATTGAGATATGTGTATTGACAATGAAAGATCTAGAGTACATCTACATACTTGTTCACGAGAACTCGATAATTTTTTATTTTGTTATAAATGTCGTCTAGCAAGGTATTCATGCAAAATAATAGAGAAGGTACTAGCCACAAAATACGATTCGTTTTGACTAGACCGAGCCTCCATATACATGACTCCAAGGTTATATAGTGATCGGTCGGGGCCAAGGCTCCGACAGGACCTGGAGCCCGAATTGGGGCCCAAAGAGGAAGTCCTTGCCCTCCCCCAATACTCGAAAATTACCTACTCGTACCCTATATGTATAATAAGAAATTCACTAAAATATCCATAACTATTTGATTGTAAACTCAATAATTGTTAGTATATATTAATTTTAAAGTGGTCGTAGGAATTTATAAACTTTAAATTCTGAATAGGCAATTTTGAGCAACTTTTATTTTGGTTAATGTCACAGCCTTAGAAGGTAGACATTGAACACAAGAAAATTAGTGGATACTAATTAGTCCAAGGATATACAGTTGAGTTAATTAATTAATGTTAATATTGAAGAATTTTTACAAAATTGATCATTGATTATTTGTCCACTATGACTCTAATATCAAGTCTAGCACTATCATAACATGGCTAGTTTTCATTTGCTTAAAAATTCTGTTATGTCTCAATGACAGCAACTAAGTACTAAATGACTTTTGATTTGGTTCCTAATGTCCTATGAACTCTCTCAAAACTCAAAAGTCCATTGGTAGTTAGGAATGGTAGTTAGATATAATCTACCATTGACTGTATAGTTGAATTCAATAGCTGTTTGTAAACAATTGATTGGTTCATGTGTTTGACATGTCTCAGGTTCGAGTCTTACCGGATACAGAGTCGAGTTTGTTAGAAAACTTGTTAGTACCCTTCAATGTGAGATTTTCCAATGTGAATTCGAATTTAATGGGGCCCCAGTGTGAATATCGGACACTAGATAGGAAACCAAAATAAAAAATAAAAATTTACCAATAAAGGATTGTGATGGAATGAATAGAATCCTCCACCCTTAATCAGAAATTTTGGGTTCGAGCATTGTGCTAATTTTAGTCTCCTATTTAATCTCATTTCTTTCTACATATGAGGGCACAAAATCCTGTTCAGTGTTTTGACTTGTACATAAATTATATAGTTATGGAGAGACACTTGTTCCAAATTTCACATCTTTGGGCAATGTGCCTAGTTTTTGGTGGTGGCGCTACAAGTTTTTTTTTCTTTTTGGGTTTCTCACCCGGTGCTCAGTGTTTGGTGTCTGCATTAAAGTCCCGACTAATCCGAATCATGTATTGCAGGGCTCATTCTAGAGGTGGCGCTCCCAACATAATTTTTCTCCATGCCCAGGGCTCGAACTCGAGACCTAATTAAGGGTGGGACAGTCTTTCTTCTTTTCAATTAAGTATGATAATATAATTAAGTTCATGAAACACATTGTTCGTTATGACCTAATAAAATTTATGAATTTGTGTTTTGGATTACGTCATAATCAAATGCAGAAGAACTTTAGTCTGGCCTTTCTTGTTGAATATAGGATTCGTCCGAAATGTCATATGCACCCTTTTCGAAAGTTTGCTTGCGTAGAAGCTTACCATTTTTCCTTTTATGATCCGTCCTTATCAGTTCACCCTTCGTTATGATATCACGTTCAACTTAAAAAGTATAGAAGCAGCCTTGTATAACAAGTTAAATTACAAATTCTTATTTCACTATCAAAAAAAAATACAAGTTAAAACCCTTTAAGAAATGCAAAGCGTCAAACAACAACAACATACCAGTGGTGTATGTAGATCTTACTCCTATCTTTATGAGATAGAAAGTTTATTTCCAATAAATCTCTGACTCAAGAAAATTATTTTTCAGAATAATTCTGAATAAAATGTTAGATCGTAAAAAGTTATGATTGAAAATAATATTATAAGAAAACAACTAAGCTCATCGTGAAGTCAAATGGTGTAGGGTAGACAAAAGAATTGAGAAACACCAGGTGTCCAATTAACTGTTCATGCCATTAAATTGAAGATACTATTACAAGTAATCAATTAGTACATGTGACAAGACAACTAACCACATTTTATGCTAATGTTTTGACATATTACACTATCATAAATGTTATTATAAGTAAGTACTACTTTGTATATACAAAGATGTTCAAGAAAAAATCATGGGATCTGAAATTTTGAACTTCACTAGCTCGTGTCTGAAAGCTAAACTGGTCGAGCCGAATTGTGACAGTCTAAATTTCAGACTTTGAAATTTTGAAGTTAAGCTTTGACCATTCGCGAATTCAAACCTTTAGAATTGTAGTTTGAAAACAGGCCAGACCTAACTTCAAACCTCAAACAAATATCACAGTATGATCATACGAGTGGTATCTGAGGAGGGTAGGATGTACGTAATCACAAACTCAGAAATTTACATAGTGATTCGTGCAGTGACATTGTTGATCTTGTTAAATTGCAGTGATATTGTTTGGGCCTTAGAAGCTTACAAAAGCCCATATTCTTGGGCTGAATTTCATTTCCTTCCAAGCAATTTATTTTGGACCAGCCCATGTATTTCAATGTTCTTTAGGCCTGATAATTTAGTTTGGGCCAGTCTTAGTAGAAGATATTCGGGTCATTTACACTTTCGCTCCTATTTGGTGTTGGTTTTCAATTTTTGTATCTCATAATAAATAATTTTTTTGCGAGATATAAGTTTATATTTTCGTATCGTAATATCCTATAAGTTATGATCGATTATAACTTCAGTTTCTGAAGAACTAATTACGTCCTATTAGGCATAAGTTCAATTATTAAATGAGCGAAAATTAAAGATCAGTCAATTTGAAGAGCAAAACGTGCAAATTTATGAAAATATTCTGCATTTTGTGATGACAATTTATCATAGTAATCCAACTACCACAAAAATTTTATTTGGGGGTTGGGTGTGTAGGGTGGGGGTGGGGGGTTAGGGGGGACATGAATTTTTAAATATTAAATTCCAAGAAGTCAAAGAGGAGGATAATTTGATCCATTTTCTTATTATATTTTATATTTCTTTAATTTATTGTGTATAAATATATATATTTGATGGATATTCTTTGTTCTAAATAGTACAAGTCTACTATTGTTTAAAATTGGATATTAGAAAATAAACAATGGGCTTGTTGATTCCACAGGCTAATTCTACCTCACCTTCAAAAGTGGTTGACTTTTATTATTGCATTTGCTTCCCATTCCCTCTCTTCTCTTTAATTTTTCCCTTTTCTTTTGATGTAATCCGTTGAAATTTGGCTCATCGATAATATTTTCAATGTTTTTCTTACTAAAAGAAAAAAAATTACGTCGCGTGATTACACAAATCATTTTTCTCTATAACTATCTTAACTATAAAAATAGTATATCTACTTTTAACGTTCAACCTAGTTTAAATTTTGTGAAATAATGCCCATGTTATTTGATCAGGATCCTGAAAAAAATCGTTATATAACCATTTCAAGAAGTTAAAGTATATTTAAATACATTTTATTAGTTTTTAGATTGAGTTGTTAATACAAAATATTTTTTATTTACGAAGGAATATTTTGACTTGTTAGCCTAAAATTAGTGGAAGGTACCAATTAAGATGCTGAAGAAGAAGTTTTCCTTTGTCAACTAACGCTGAGACCATTAATATAATAAGTTGTGCACTCGAATGCTTTTAAAGTTCTCGACGAAAATTCAAATTTAATCGAACTTTAACGTGTATATCTGAATAAATGAAAAGAACTTATAAGCGATTATTTATAAATTTCTTAATACAAATATAGATTTTGATTAAAGCTATTGAATTTTACAGAACCCGTAGCTTTCTCTCTAGTTCGGGTCACATAATGGAGCAAGTTGGATTATCACAAGTATCATAAACGGGTTGGCATACTGGATAGTACTGCACACATGGGTTGCATATTGAAGGACAAGTACAACATTTTGGTTTCTCCGGGTCCGGGACCGGGTCGGGTTTCTTTTCGGGTTTCACTTCTTCAATACTCACAATTCTTGAACACTTGAATTTTCTTTTTATGCAATGCATCAACCTGAAGAAATCAACACCAATTCCAATCACCACCAAATGACCTTTTTCCTTGTCTATATTCACTGATATTACCCCTGCACATCCAACAACAAAATGTTGACCATCGAAGATCGAGTGGTAAGGCTATGATCCGCAGGAAAACAAATTAAATCATATTCATTGGGGACAAGTGTGTGAACGACAACTCCAAATGTAATATTATTAGAGTTAGTGTATGTGTGTTGGTGTGTTTGGTACCACAAAAGTCGCATTTTTGAATATGTAAAATGACTTATTTTCAAAATATAATTACAATATGCTTGGTCGGAGAGAGTGAAAAAATATTTATCGGGAAAAGAACATTTATTAAAGATAGATAAGAGTATTAACAAATGATTAAATAACGTTTTGATGATAGATAATAATGTTTAAGTGTTAGTTAAAGTAGTGATTTTGAGATGGTTATCAAGAAAAATCACTTTATGCCAAAAAGTGACGGAAGTCATTTTCCTCATTATCATTAAAATTTCTCGCCGAAAACAAAAACAAAATTTAAGCAAAAGAATGAATATGCATAAATATTAAATACCTGCACTTCTAACAGCAATCTGCATAGCCTTTGATCTACAATCATCAGTGTTGAGAGGGAGATCAATCACAATCTTTTTCTGTAAACATGACATAATTAATGAATAATTAGAATACAAATTATATCAAATGAAAAAAAAGAAGACAAACTAATAATAAATTTAAAGAATTAATTACCTTCATGTTCTTGTGAAATAGAACTTAATTTTCTGTTAAGTCAAAATGATAATGAAAGGACATTTATATAGGTGATGATTGTCATCATCTCATTCTTCTTAATTTGACAAAGACAAATACCGTGTTCATATATTATATACTTTCGTACTACTAATTACAATTTTTTTTGTCTTAAAAAGATAATATGATAATCCTAGTAGACATAATTACATGACTACCTCAAACTTCTGCTAATTTAAAAAACTAAATCAACTCCTAATCAAGTCATCTTAATTATGTTGTTAATTTGCTGACACTAAGGACAATTGCAGGATATTTAAAAAGAAAAAAAAAGAATGAAAAATAGTCGTCGTCTCACCTAATGACTTATAGCCAATAATATTTTACATACCATATAGAGAGCAAATTTTTTATTATTATTTAATAGGAGCTTCAAATTTGCTCGAATAAATATCCAATTATTATATATTGTACTTGTTTTCTATAAATAAATAATATACTAGGCTGGTCCCAACATATGTTCCAACCAACTGAAATTCTTAAATTAAATTAAAAGCAACTATGCATTTTTTAATTAATTCATAATGTCTTGTAGTTTTTTTACCTACTGCGCGCACGATTTTTGTTCTCACGATATATAATGACTTGTTTTGTATCAACTCAATTTAATGATTATGACGTTGGGTACCAATGTTCAGGGGCATACTAGCGTGCTTTATGAAATTTGCTCAAGTAAAGGTCCATTTACTTATAATTTTCTCATAATAAGCCGTATGGAAAATGTGATCAGAAATTCACGGAGTATATATTATTTGTATATAATATGTGACTTACTTATAGTTTTCTTATAATAAGCTCAAGTATATTTTGTTAATTTTCTCAGAAATGGATAAACCATATATGTAAGATGGGGCTCAACATCTTGGTTGGCTCTGATATCATGTTAAGAAAATAAATTGCTTGACTCTGATATCATGAAAATGAACCTTGGATCTAACTCAATCTTAAAAGTCAGTTCAATGGGAGAATTGCCAAGAGAGTAATGATCTAAGCCCCAACCGATGTGCGACTGGACAAAAACTACCACATCTTGGAAACCAAACTCATAAAACCTTGGTTAAAGAACATCGAACCTTACCACTTCAGCCAAGGCAACACACGCAGCATGTAATAAACACCATTTAGAATGTATAATACATCAAACAACAGTTAGTATCACAACATTGTCAACGAGTTTAAGAAAGTAAAGAAGACTTTACAAAACACTCGTCTTTGGGTAACACAAAGAGATAGAGACATGGACAACAACAGTTACTTACATATGCATATTAGTACTTCACTTTAGACACATAACTTATAATCATGTACACTGTAGCTAGCTCACCATAGCCTTCGATCGAGATCTTGCAGCTTCTGTTGTAACCTGAAAATTCTTGACTGGCTCAGACAATGAAGCTCTTTCAAATTTTTCAAACACAATTCGCAACATTGGTTTTGCACTCCGGAGAAAACTTCTCACAAAATTCAAAAGTATTCTTTATTTTCTTAAACTCCGTGTAAGTCAAAATCAGACAAACAAATTGAAACGGAGGGAGTAATAGTTTAAATTTTCCAGGAAAAACATGTTACATACAAAGGGTATCCAAAAAGAGAAAAAGAGGGAATCATACTGGATAATTCGTTCATCTTCCTCACTGACCCGATAAAAACCAGCATGAGGGAAATTAAAGACAATCCGATCGAATTTCCGGTTACTGAGATCAGAATGATGCTGCATTTTAGTTGCATCCACACCGTGCAATACAGTTCCTCCTAAAGATTTCAACTTTTCCAAGTTCGATTTCCCATTCTTGTACATTTTGATCACCTCATCTATAAACAACAAAAAAGGGGCAAAAATTTCAGATTTTGAAAAAAAAACCATCATAGATTAAGCAAAATAAAAGCAACCAAAAAGACAATAGAGTGAAAGTGTGATACATTTCAACTTTTCTAAGTTTTATTTTCCATCCTTGACAACCAAAATCATCAAAAAGGACAAATGTAAAACAGCAAAATTTTGGATTTTGCAGAAAACCCATTACAGATATTATAGTCATTGAAAAACATCTATAAAGATCATAATTCACCATTTCTTATATGATCATCTTCATCGCTTCCCACTATATATAATCAATTATCACTATCCTCAGTCACAGTCACCACCGCTTGCAATCGCCACAATCAATCATCACCATCATCGGTCATCATTTATAATCGTCACCATTAACTATCATTATCTATAATCAATTACCGTCAACCATCACTAGTACATACTGTCAACTGCCTATATCAATTCTCACTAGTTCACTATCATCCACTATAATTATCAATTGTCACCAACAAAGTATAAAGGAAGATATATACTCCATAAGCAAAGGAAAAATAAAAAAGAGAAACAACATATATATTCCACCACACCAAATTAATTACTATTACATATATAATAACTGATTTAATAATACGATACAATAAATTAAAATCGAGTGCCTTTTAAATTACATAGTGTTGCAATTTGGAGTATGATCATAAACGGGTCGACATATTGGATAATACTGCACACATGGGTTTGGATAGCAAATCGGTTTCGGATCTTCCGGTTTCTTCTTTTCGGGTTTCACTTCTTCCACACTTACAATACGCGCACACCTGAATTTTTTCTTTATACATTTCATTAACTTGAAAAAATCTACACCAATTCCAATTACCACCAAATGCCCTTTTTCCTTATCTGAATTCACTGATAGTACTCCTGCAAATATGTATCAGAGGCGAATTCAAAATTTTCCAAAAAAAATAATTAAATTTGTCAGGTGCACATATATATACTTAAGTAATTTTGAATGAATATAATATTATTATATATGATCAACAGAGGAGAGCATGTGTGCACGTGAACCAACACCTCTCTTGTTCCCATTGAGAGCATTCGTTATGAAAAATAAGGTGTGTTTGATACGATATAAGTCATTATTCGATTTCTTTTGATCAAATAGTATGAAAGTTGATAACAATATATACCTGGACATTTTACAGCAATCTGCATAGCCTTTGATATACAATTATCAGTGCTGAGAGTGATATCGATCACAATCTTTTCCTATATAATATTAAAATGATTAATTAGAAATTAAGAATACATACAGAAGAAAATTAAGGGATAAAAATAAGACAAATTAAGGAATTATTAATTACCTTCATGTTCTTATGATGAACTTGAGCTTAATTTATTTTCTGGTACTCAAAAATGATAATGAAGGGACTTAATATGTAAAGAGCGTGAGTTTTGTCTATATATATAGGTGATGATATTTTCCATACAAATACAGTGTTCATATACTATATTAGTATAATTTATATTGTATAGTACTACTTACTATATATATTTTTTATTTGGCTTCAAAAGATAATAATAATATTACTACTACTTACAATATTTTATGAAGAAACCACTAACAACTAGACACCATAAAATTAGGCGGCATTAAAAAAACTAAAATCAACTCTAAAGTCTTCTTATTGTTAATTTCTGCCACTGGAGACAATGGCAGGGTAAATATTTTTAAAAAAAAAGATAAAATAGTAATTAAAGTGTATTTATTGTTTTGTTTCTTCGAAATCTTTGTGCTGCCTAAGAAGATTCTTTATGTAATTGAGACTATTTGTAGAAGATTCTTATGGACGGGTGGAACTGAACTATCTAAAAAGGCTTTAGTTATCAATTACTTCATATAATTTATCAGGAAAAAAAAGTGAAATAAACATATTTCTCAATGCAGATAATATAAAAATATAATTATACAAATGATTTATAACGATGTCATAAAAGAATATCTATATATACTTTTTATGAATTCTAAATTAAACTAATTTATATCTATATATAGTGATCCGAAAGTCCCGTGTGTGAAAGGGCTCTCGCTCATCAGATTAAAGGTACGTCAGATATGTAAATTATTGAATCTCCTCAACATAATTAAGGGAGTATATGCTAGTATAAGGGATTCAACAAATTATTTCGAGTCACAAATTCAAATCCTATAAATAATATTATTTCGATATTTCTTTTGATTCTCTTGTATGAATTTTTGGCTCCACTACTTAAAAAATTATAGCAATAACAATAATATGATAATCAAAACAAAGAAAACAACAAGCATTAATAAAAATCAAAGGATAAGATAATAGAACAATAATAAAATAATGCTAATAAGAAAAATTAAACAACGCTCGAATACCCACTAACATTCTATTATAATCCTCGACCTCCCTAGTGTCAAATCAAATGTTCATAATTAAAGGAGGAATTTGATTTTTAGATTAAGATTAAGGAGATAAATCATTTTCACCCACTCAGATATGAAACTTCACTAGTCGTTATCTCACCTAATGACTTATAAACCAATAGTAATATTTTCATAAACCATATATAAAGAAAAAATAATTATAGAGACCTCAACTTTGATTTAGTCCCAATATCCACTTGTCCAATTATTATATAATATACTTGTTTTATATTTATTTTAAATACTAGGTTTATGTGATAGTCCCAACATCCCAAACAACTTGGGTTTCCTCTAGAGAAGACGAAAACTACAATGTAAATAAATTAAAAGCAACTATTACAATTCTTAAATCATAATTATGGCCTTATGGGTGTGTTTGGTGTGGGTAAAACATTTTTTCTAAAATATTTTTCAATTTTTGACTCATAAAATATTTTGAAAAATATTTTTCTAAATATAAGTTGATTAAAATTTAGGAATTTCCCAGGTGAGAATAAGAAATCAAGTTCTATAAGTGACATTCCATGCTGATTGTCTCTTCCCCATCCTTACCTATCATCCCCATCCGACCCCACAATGTGTCTGCCATAGCTAGAAATCATACGTAAATGCTTTTGGAATAATACTTTATACTTACTTACCTATTAGGATTTCATGTCATTTAATTATAACTATTTTTGCGTGTTGCCAATAATGCATGCATGGTTGCTATAATGGTTACCTATAATTGGCTTTTAAGCGACGTCATAATGCAACATTTATTTACATTGTCAGTATATATTAGTTAAACTTAAAGTCACTAGTATAATCTCTGTTTCCCTGCCTATAAAATGCATAATCGTGTTTAACTCAATTTGATTGCAGAACTACTTGACAACAATTAGAGCATATTCATCATTAATAGGTAATATCCCATACCCTGTTGCTCAATCAGCCTTAGATCGAGATTTTGCAGCTTCTGTTGTAACCTCATAATTCTTGCCCGGCTCCGAAGATGAAGCTCTTCCAAAATTTTCAAGTAATCTTCAGGGGGCCTCCTCGTTTCATCCCTGAACATCAAAGCACCATGATATAGAGCACGACGAACTGAAACTTCAACATTAGTGTCCACTCTTCCAAATGTTTCTTGAATATAACTGAAATACGGCTTAAAGATCCTGAAAATTTCACTTCTGGGGTCATGCCTTGCAGGTAAACTGGCATGACTTGGAAAACCATTCATGTCATTGACATAAGCTGGAGGGAGGGAGTAAATCGGAGGACTTATGGGGTTTGGAACATTTTGAAAGTTCTGATATGCATAACTTGGAAAACCATTCATGTCATTGACACAAGTTGGAGATTTTCTACTGTTAATCCAACTTAGTTGCTGTTGGGAGGAGTAAAGCGGAGGACTTATAAAGTTGGGAACATTTTGAAAATTCTGAGATGGCGCATGAACATAGAGTTTCTTTTGTTTTGTTCTTGGCACATTCTTACGAGATGGGTCTAATATAAACTTGAAGGTATTGCACTCACCCAGATGAAAAGGCTCATCACATTTTGGACCAGCTCCTCTTTTGTTGTTGTAACCAGGGTAATTTTCAATCTTGAAGTCAGCACATTCGATACAAATCAAGGAGTTTCTTAATCCAAGTCCAACAAGATCCCAAAGGTCGTATGGAGGAGTCGTTTTATGGGTTACATGAATTTGACCATCAACTCGCAACATTTTTTTGGCACTCCCAAAAAAACTTCCCACAAGATTCTTATGCTCTCTGCACAAAAGCAAAAATGCACACAATACACTGAGAAAATGCAAAATTAATCCAGTGCAGAAAAAATAAAATAAAAAATTAAGCAACTAGCCTAGAGGATAAAAGCCAATACTTTCAGCATACGGAATTTATTCTCTTCCCAATATGATCAAAATTGGCCTGAATGAGCCAAAAAGCTGGTCACAAAGAGATGGTCCCAACTAACAAGAGTGTTTGGACTTTGGTAGGTTGTGTTGATGAAAACACTTTATAATATTTGCTTGCTTGGATTAAAGAAAACAACTTTGTCTTTTAAGGTTATATAAGTCCTCTACAAACTCTAACTCATTGCAGCAAATCTTCACCATTGATATCCTAAACACCCTACTCCATCCATTCCTGTCCTCATCCTCAATGGTACTCCACACTCATTGTTTGTTACAAAAGTGTTACAAAATGTATACTTGTACCAAATATAAGTTGTGGCGCAGACTAGAGGCACTAATTTTAAAACCTAAATGCACCTCTAGGCTCTATCCCTCCTCATTCCTCCACCTTCTACTCCTTTAAGTATAATGTCCATGCAACTCGACTATTTTACCATGTGATTAGGTGATTCTGACCACCAAGGCTTGGCAAATGAGAAGAAAATACCTAAACCTTTCGTCTCTTCAAGGGTTCGAATCATGGTCTCCCATAGTTTTCATCCACTTTATTGACCGCTAAGCTGCACCCTAGATTCAAACTCCACCTTCTACTCCTACACATGCTACCTTCCTCTAACACGAAAATAACTTTCTTTTATATAGTTCAACAATTCCAAGGAAAAATGTTACATACATCCAAGGGCGAGAAACTAGAGGGGTGGAAAGGGAGGGTAGTGTATACGCAAACATTACCTCTACCTTGAAAAGATACATAGGTTGTTTCCGATAAACCCTCAACATAAAAACTATATACATGAACCCCATTTGTGTGAAACTATATGCATCATACAAGCAGAATCTAAACAAAGTAATAAAAAATAGAGAGCCATACTGGATAAGATGATTATCCTCCTCACTGCCATGAAACCCTGCATGAGGGAAGTTATAAATAATCCGATCAAATTTCCGGTTACTAAGATCAGGATGATGCTGTATTTCAGTTGCATCCACACCATGCAATACAGTTCCTCCTAAAGATTTCAACTTTTCCAAGTTCGATTTCCCATTCTTGTACATTTTGATCACATCATCTATAAACAACAAAAAAGGGGCAAAAATTTCAGATTTTGAAAAAAACCCATCATAGATTAAGCAAAATAAAAGCAACCCAGAAAGAGATGGGTACATTTCAACTTTTCTAAGTTCGATTTTCCATTCTTGACAACCAAACATCAAAAAGAGCAAATAGTAAAACAGCAAAATTTTGGATTTTGCAAAAAAACCATTATAGATTAAGTAAAATAAAAGCAACCCAGAAAGAAAATAGAGAAAAATGGGTACATTCAACTTTACTAAATTCGATTTTCCATTCTTGACAACCAAAATCATCAAAAAGAGCAAATAGTAAAACAGCAAAATTTTGGATTTTGAAAAAACCCATTATAGATTAAGCAAAATAAGAACAACCCAGAAAGAAAAAAGAGTAAAAAAGTGTACCATAATATTGAAGAGAAGAAGCAACAATGTTGGAAGCAGAGGCAAAAGAGTGAGCTAAACAGAGAGAAAAAGAGAAATCTCCATCACCCACTAACAGTATTTGATAAAATGAAGAGTAATGTTGTATTATTTTCTCTTTTTCTTCGTCTTCATTGATTACTATTGGGTCTTCTTCTACTTGTTCCGCCATAGCTACTGTAGTTTTTTTCTTGATTCTACTCTGTTTATGTACCCGAAAAAAGGAAAAGAAAATTTGAATTTGTGAAAGAAGGACTGGAGTTGATTAGAATTACGGATTTGACATCAGAATTTAACGTTTTATATGAGCGTTGCTTCTTGTGGCCCACGGGGGTAAAAAGGGAATTACAGGTTTTTTCGTGTACGATCCAATGGTCGTGTGCGTTCGTGTCCTTTAGCTTCTCTTGGAAGGTAATAAAAAGCAAGAAATTTTCAATTATTTGATGTGATTTATGGAATTAAAATATTTTATTTTATTTTTGTGGTTCATTATATTTTTATTTAGTTTATATCGAATTTCTCAACAGTTTTTTATTTTTATAGGTATAAAATTTGAAAAATCTCTCAAGACCCTATTGGGTGTGATTACACTGAATATGTTATGAGATTTGAATATTTGTAGTGTTATTTTTCATATTCAAATAGTATACGGTATGTTGAATCATTCTGTGCTAGAGGTTTCGAATTAAAAAAAAACATGTAATATTTACTTCCGCTTTTTTTTTTTAATCAAAAATCAAATTTTAAGGAGTTGCATTGAAATATTTTTGGCTAAATCTCTCAAATTAAAAGGACCGTGCGATATTAACTTCAATTTCTTTTGTCAAATCAATTTTTTGAAGATATTAAATATTTATTGATAGAGTACTCGAATTACAAAGATCATATGATATTAACTTAGTAGGCGTTTTCGCCATGAGAATTTTTCACTATTTTTCAGAAAATTATTTCACTTTTTTTGGGTTAAAGAGTGATATTCAAACATTTATGGCTAGAACACTCGAATTAAAAGGAGAATATGCTAGTACTTTTGGCTTCTTTTGCGTCCACGCTATTTTTAAATTTTCCCTCCATTTTTTCAAGTATTCAATTGGATGAGTGATACAGTTTAAATTTTAAAAGTTCAAATCGAATTACTTAACTAACATTCTAATTTTAGTTACATTATATAGATTTTAGAAAAGAAATTATCTAACTTTGGTAAAATAAAATCCCATATCCCATAAATTTAGGCACCTTCAATATCACTACGTTCACTTTCAATATTTAACTCTTTATAAATTATCATTTTGATATTTTGTTTCTCTATTTTATGTATAATGTATAAGTGAAGTTAATATATAGGCATAATACATAAACGTACCTTTTAATTTGATCTCAACTAACATCTATGACCTCTAACTTTTAGTATAACAAATAGATCCTACATAATATCCTACATAATAATGCACGTGAGACGCCAGGTTGGACTTAACATATATGCTAAGCTTTTTTCCCATTATATGTAACATCATATTGGATGAAGGGAAGCAGATGTTTTGGGCTTGGCAAGTTGGCCCAAGGATGGCTGGCCCAGTAGGAATGTGGGATTTGGGAGAGTTGTAAAGGTTCTCTTTTTAGGTTATCATTTAAATTTTGTTCCTGTTTTTAAAAGTTGTATAAATATAGCCCTAGACAAAAAGAAAGTTCGGTGCACAAAATATTTTATATTTACACAGACTCTGAGCACAGACCGCATCCTGAGAAATATGATGTAGACAATCTACCCTAATGTGATGTGTACTGAGATGAGGTCTTCCCCGCAGGAATAAACTATCTTTGTCATATTTTCTTGATAGGTGAGACTTCCACAAAAGAAAGCACAAATAAAAATAATCTTAGTATCCAAGTACTGAGGAACAGAATGCTCCCCACAAACTAGACGAAGCTTGGGGGAAGGTCAAAGAAAAAACTTGTTCTTCCGACTTTAAGAATTTTTTCCAATAATTTCGAGCCCAATCTTTTAAAAAGAGTACATACAATACTTTTGTGTTTTCGAGCTATTTCCACGCCTCGAATCCATACCTATAGGTCACAGGAAGACAATTTTATCGTTACTTTAAGACTCCCTTTCAAATCATACCAATACCAATAATAATCTTACATTTACAAAATTTTAGATTTTAGATTGTGATCTAATGTTTTATCCTTGAATTTTAGACCAGGGAAAGCCATTGGTCTTGTGGGATTCTTGCACCCTCTGCTCCTATAAAATAGGAGTAATAGATTTTGAGAAGATTTAACTTATAGGCATATCAACAGAGTATATAATTTTTTTTACAGTATTAGATATATCAAAATTAATAAGTTCAAGACATATTCTCCTTTTGTACATAATATTTATTAAGTATTTAATTATAATTAAGTGATATTCTTACCTTAATTTCAAATTGATAAGGTTAAATATGGTCCACGGTAGAACAAAATGGTCCACAATAGGACAAATGCAAGCTGGTCCACGATAGAATAAATGCAAGCTAATTCACGACAGGATAGATGCAAGCTGGTCCACAATAGGATAAAATAAAGATGGTCCACCATAAGGCAAATACAATCTGATTCACGATATGATAGATCCAAACTGATTCACGATAGGACATATGCAAGTTGATTCACGATAGGACAGATGCAAGCTGGTCCACGATAGACAGATGCAAACTGATCTACGATAGAATAAAATAAATATGATCCACGATAGAACGAAATAAGATACTAGCACTCATATCAGAAAGAAACAGCATTACAAAGCCCATCACATATAAATCAAATTCAACTGTTTGGCCTATCTTTATAGAAACATTATGTGTTAGGGGACTATACTTTTTTAGAAACTATAAAAGCAGCCACTTAACAACAATTATTTTCTTTGTTTAATCATATAAGAATAATGACTTTTCTTAACCACGTAGTTTTCTGACTTTCTTTCTACTTTCTTAGTGTGTAAGTATTACACATATATCAAATCAAAAAGGCAACTTATGCAATAAAAACCGTTGATATTTGGACTACCATATACAATCCAACTATTGTCAATTTGACAGGTCAATGAGTTCTACAAATTAGTAGCATTTCAAGAAAAAAGTGTAAAGTGCAACTAAGGCCCCAAAACAAAAGTGTGGGTGCAACCACAGATCCACGGACGTGACTTAGTGATTAATAAAATGTGTGCAGACTTTAAAATAAAACTTCTGCCGATTATCTTTTTTGAAATAATTATTTTAGTAAATGACATATCCCTTTTAAATTTATCTTGCAATGGACCTCTTAGACCACCATGTTCTAAAAATTCTTTTTGGACAAACTAAAAAATCTTATGAGAAAACGTTACACCACGTCCTAAAAATGTGTAAGCTATTGCAAATGTTAGATGGCAATCTAATGTTTTCTTGGTGAGGTTGAACAATATATGAACAAACATTAGACCATAATCTATCATTATCTGGGAGGGTAATTTCCCAAAGGCTATATTTGTATATTTTAAAAACAGGGATAAAATCTAAATGGTGACCTAAAAGGAGATATTTGTGCAAATCAAGCGACTTTGAAGGTCCCAACAAATACAAGATTTTTTTAGCCCTGTGGTGGCCTGGTTTGGCCACTTGCTTTAGTGTTTTTCTGAATAAATACAATGATTCAACTATGAAAAAGGCAACACAAACAATTCAAATTAAAACATCTATGTCCCAACTTTAGTTCCTACTCCCATTACCTTTATCATATACTAGTATTATTAAAACAATCAAAAGCTTCTTTCCCTTTTACTTTCCTTAATCCAATTCCAAAGTACTCCATTACTATTATCTTAATAAATAGATCCCAAGATTCATTTGTTCATCTTTCCTTTCATAATTCATTAGCCATGACTTCTTCAGAGAGCTTAAGTTTCTTTTCTCCTGAATATACTTCACCTAACATGTTTCCTCTAACACCATCACCAGCACCAACACCGTCTCATAAACGTGGCATATTGCCATCGCCTATGAGCCAAATCATCGCGTCAAAACAAGCCCTCAATCAACCTTTGACACCAGAAATGCCATTTGAAATCAAGAATAAACCAGTAGTACAATATGTTGTGCCACATATACGTAGACGTACTAATCTTGCAGTGTGGTGTGCTGCAATACTATGCATGATGTTTAGTCTACTCCTGATATTGTTTGGTATTGGAACTCTAGTCATTTTCCTATCTATCAAACCAAGAAATCCAGTGTTTGATACATCTAATGCTAGTCTAAGTGTTATATACTTAGACTCACCTAAGTATATGAATGGTGACTTCACATTTATAGCAAATTTCACCAATCCAAACAAGAAACTTGATGTGAGATTTGAGCAATTGGATATTGAACTCTATTTCTCAGATAGCCTAATAGCAACACAAGTTCTTCAACCATTCAGTCAGAGGCAACGCGAAACGCGACTAGTACAAGTTCACATGATATCTAGCTTGGTTTATTTGCCACCAGTTTCAGCTTTCAAGCTACAAAAACAGGTACTTAGCAACAGAGTTGTGTATAACATCAGAGGAACTTTTAAGGTCAGAGTCAATATTGGCTTAATTCATTACTCTTATTGGTTACATGGGAGATGCCAATTAGAGATGACAAGTCCACCTACTGGTGCACTTATCACACATAGTTGTAGAACAAAGAGGTGAAAAATGGTAAAAAAAAAAAAGAAGATGATTACTTTTGTATATTGCATACTTTAGTACAACAATTTGAGTTGATTTTCCATATTCCTTCTATTATGTCCCTAATAATAACAGTACAAAAACTACTGTCTCTCAACGCCAAGCAAGTTGAGATCGGCTATATAAATTCTCATTTTTCTATGTTCAAGATTAGAGGAAACTTAGTTGTTTAGCACTAGAAGTTTCCTACAGTATAGCTCAATAATTGAAAGGCAAAAGGCCTCGTTTTTAGACAAATTGCCTCTTTTTTCTTTTCCTTTAATTTTACCCCAGGAAACTTCCCACCCACCCCCCTGCTTTCCCAAACCCCCCAGAAGGGGTTTGTCAAGTTGGTAATAGTGTTGTTCGAGTCACCTCGTACACACTGACTATCCCACCGAGTACCTGCAACCTCCTAACAATACAGGTGTCGGGCAGTTTTATCCACCAAGACTTAAACCGATGGGATCTGGAGGGATTTGTCGAGTTGGTAATAGGGATTCTGATTCTATATTTCTCAAGCCATGACATCCATGTGACGGATACTCAAAAAATGCACTACTTTTTGGAGGATCTGACGCACATCTCTCGACATTTTTGAAGAGTCCAAGCAACATAGTATGAGGCACAAAATTGATACCTCTTTAGTAAATTGCTTTAAGATTGCTATATATGTTGTACAAAATGGCAGCCAGCTAACTAATGGAGTATATTAAATCATCCCTGGTGGTTCAAAAGTAGCTGAGATAGCAAAGTAGAATATTCAGGAAGCACTTAAGTAGATACACAAGTCACTTTTTCTTTTACTCCTTTCTATTTCAATAATAAGTAGAAATAATTGCTCTATTCACAAATCTCTTGGACCTTGCGGGACACCCGAAAATTGAACGATAGAGAGAAGATTAGAATGGCTCCTGCGCAAAGATGACATGCACAAACAAGACTTACAGGGGAAAGATCAGTGCAAATAAATGGTCTTGGACCTTGCCTCAAACAAGACTTACAGGGGAAAGATCAGTGCAAATATATAGACAAAGTGATGCAGTCTGCATAACAGAAGTTGCACTATCTAGAATGATATTCAGAAGAAGTGGAATAATGGATTTTGTGGGGATTCTTGAAATGGTGATGGACCTAAAGGAGGTCAATTTACTGGATTCTAGCTCATACATTCACTACAAAGTACAAACTTCACAAAAGTGTATCAAGACTCGAGATAAGAAACAACTATAACCACAACAAAGAATGAGAGAGAGTGAAATATGGGATATATAGCTTTTTTTCTTTATTTTCTTGGTTAAGTGAATTTGAACAGAAATTTACAGAGTGAGTTACCCAAAGATGTCTGAATTAAAAAGACTCAATTTTTAAATCAACACATAGACAAGAGTATATAGCTTGTTATCATCAACTCCAACTTTTTGCCTCCCCCTAATATTTGTAACCAGAAACAAACAGGCTCTCAGAAGCAGCACCACTTGCACTTCCACCAGTATACTTTCCAAGTGTTGCATCTGAATTAGCCTTGCACCTTGTCAAAAATGCCTCTTGAGCTTTGCCAACATTTTCTTTTTTTCCACCCCATGTCTTGAGGGTACTTTGCTGCAATGCTCTACCAAATGAAAATGACAATGTCCATGGCTTAATCACTTCCAATTTGTTCATTGCATTTAAGTTCACTGTTGCCTCTTCCTCACTCTGTCCTCCTGATAAGAACACTATCCCTGGCACTGCTGGTGGCACGGTTCGGCGCAACGCTGTGACTGTGTACTCTGCTATTACTTCTGCTGCAACCTAAGATAATGAACCCGGACGGGTGTCAGATGTGCGGGTTGGACTAAATCAACCCGTCATAATGTACTGAATCAAGATGACTAGGTTAATATGAGGTATAACTTAACATGTCTACGTTGTCTACATCACACTCCCTTGAGGTGCGGTCCTTCCTCGGACCCTTGTGAACGCGGGATGCTTTGTGCACTGGACTACCCTTTTTTTTTATCAAATCAAACTTACAAAAACGTTTTCTTTTACTTATCATGACAACAAACCAAACTCAAATAAAATTATTTCCTTTTTCTCACCTTTTGATAAGTTTTCTAATGGATAATTCAATCAGCTCGACAACTTTGAATTATACCCAAATTAACCCACACATGAATATACACAGTCCAACTAGTTCAAACTTGAACATTAGACGAGTTATATTTTCATCGGTCCGATTTGACAATACTATCTACATATTTTGCAAAAAAAAACATGTAACAATGCAAGCTAGCCCCATTAAAAATGTAGCTTAACTTCTATAAACAATATCTTACACTATCATGTCATCTAAAAGAGAACTATATATAAATAATTGCTCGTAATAAGTGAGATTAGGATGAGATAGATAATATGCTACACTCTATGTTGCTCAGACTTTTCAAAAAATGTTGTCAAAATGCCCGTCAGATCCTTCAAAAGTAATGCATGGTGCGACAACATTTTTGAAGAATCCGAGCAACATATGCTACAACAGGTAAAATCTTTTAACGGTCTCCATGTATATAACTTAAATACTTATAAATTACTTACCTTTGGGCTATCAGAGCCAGGGGTGACCATGTTGGGCTTCAAAAGTGTTCCTTCAAGAAGAACATGGTGGTCATTGAGAGCCTTATAAACAGCAGCAAGAACAGTTTCAGTAGCAGCTGCACATTTCTTGATATCATGATTTCCATCTGTGAGAATTTCTGGCTCCACAATTGGCACAAGTCCATTTTCTTGGCAAATTATTGCGTAACGAGCTAGTCCCTGAGCATTTTGCTGAATGGACAATTCTGAAGGCTCAGTAGGCCCAATTTTCAGCACAGCTCTCCACTTGGCAAAACGGGCACCTTGTCGAGACATAATATTATTAAATAATTAAACGTCTGCTCTCTCTCTAACAACTTATGGTTATAAATAAGATGGTCAAGATACAACTCAACGTGACATCAGAACATGCAAGAAGTCTTGAGTTCAAGTCTTACCGCCACCCAAGAATCTAGATATTTTTCACGTGTCTTTGCTAGTTTAGTTAGTTGAATAGAAAGAGGAGAACATAGTATAATCAAGTAACTAACTATATACGCTAAGGGGTCGGTTGGTTAGTGGGATAAGGGATTATAATCTCGAGATAAATTATAGGATTACTTTATTCCATGTTTGGTTCAATCTTTTTTATTTTTGAGGTTAATAGCAATCCCGAGATTGTTTAATACCGGGATAAAACAACAAAATTACTCATTTATCCTTCTCCAAAGCATTTCTCCCAATCTTTAAGGAAAGACAAGGTTAAAATTTATCCCGTACTTTAAATCTGCCTTATGTTTTATATTATACCTCGTATATCCCATTTTTAGTTCAGCAAACCAAACAACTAATAACAACTAAATAATTTTGTCATCATTTAGCCATGCATCATAATCTCGAGATAAGTTGTTCCCAACCAAACGACCCCTAACAGTTTGACGCATAAAAGAATAATTAATCTAAATAGCCGTCACTGAACCACTTAAACTACTAATAGCCGTTGGATGTATAATATATGTATAATCAATGTACAATCTATGTATACAGGCTCTGAAAAGTAAACAATCAATTCGGCCAGCTATTTGTGCAAAGATCTCATAGTGTGTTGAGATATAGCATGCTAAGTAAGGTCTCGCATAAATTGAAATGAGATGATCACACAATTCAACACACATACCTGCTTTGTAGTACTCCGCGCAACGTGCACCCAACGAGTCGAACCCTTGAGTTGTCGTCTCACCATTGGTCCCGGCCAACTCCACTGTGCCCTTGTCCACCTTAATCCCAGGGACAACATTGTTTTCTTGAAGAAGTTCAACAAATGGCTTTCCATCAGAAGTTTTCTGGTAAAGTGTTTCTTCAAAGAGAATAACACCAGAGAGGTAAGTAAGAGCATTTGGTGAAGTGAAAAGGAGTTCACGAAGTGCTTGACGATTGGATTCAATGTTTTCAACATTAATGCTGGATAAACGTTTTCCAATAGTGCCAGTACTTTCATCTGCTGCCAAAATTCCTTTGCCTGGTGTTGCTATGTACTTGGCATTCTTGATAAGTTCCTCTGCATTTATCATATCATAGTTTTGTAATACTCATATGAGAGCAACTATTATTGGAAACAAATAGCATACCTAGCGGCAGAGTAAGAATTTTCACTAAACAACAACAACATATTCAGTGTAATCCCATAAGTGAGGTCTAGGGAGGGTGGTGTGTATGCAATCTTAACCCCTAGCTACCGATAGAGAGGTTGTTTCCGATAGACCTCAAGTAAAACATATCAAAAAAAGAATCAAGTATCTAAAAGAAAAAGTCTCTTTTGAGACACACCTCATTGTAACACTGCTTACTTTCATAATTGTTTTTCACATGTTGTCTGTGACTTTGAGAGTGAAAGAGCTTCCTAACTATATTACTCTCTTCGCCGTTCTGTGACACCATTTGACTAGATACAAAGTTTAAGAAGGAAAGAAAGATTGACTTTTGAAACTTAGACTAAACTGTTTCTAAATATAGAAAGGCGACATTCTTTTTGCGACAAGATTAAAAAGGAAAAAGTTACATAAATTGGAAGAAATTGAATAGTAGCTACATGTTGAGTACAAACTTGCATGACAATTATTCATGCATTCAGCCGCTATCTTCTTGAATGTATGATTGTATTGACAATGAATACTACGTACTACTAGTAGTATATTCTTACGTACCTTAAAAGAACTGTACTCTGCATGCCTAAATATACGTACTTGCTAGGAATAATTTTCTTATAGAAGAACCACAACTCCAAATGAATATGTTCTTTCTCTTATATATATATATATATATTGCTTATATTACATTTTGGCATGAGAGAGACTACAATCGAACGGTACACTAGAGGCGGATCTAGGAGGTAAACATATGAGTTCACGTAAATTCAGTAGCTGATGTTCATGTTCTTTCTCTTATATATACTGCTTAAATTACATTTGTAACATGGGAAAAAAAGTTAAGAGAGAGAGAGAGAAGTTACCAGCATATTTTCCCACAAAGGCAGACATGGTGATAAAAGGATAATGCTTTGGATAAAGGTTATGCAAGAAGCCAAGTGAAAACGGACGAGAACCCAAAAAGCTGGAAATCCAATCTATATAGTAAATGACTTGGAGGGGATATTCCTAATATGATGATCCAATTCTTGACACGTGTCAACAGATTAGCCTAACAAAGATTATCATCCTGGTTTACTAAAATGAGTGAACTATATATTTCACTTCCCAATTGCCAAACGTCCCCTTTCTATTCATTCTCCCCTTCTATCCTTATTGTGTGAGGCATATTCTTTTGTGGGGAATGAAGTTGCTGCCTCATCTCTTGTATTTTGTTTCTTTCTCACATTAAGATATACAGCCCAAAAAAATAAACTCACCTTTATTTGTGGATGGCTCTCGAAAGACTGCCACAAATGTAACAAGTTTCTGGTTTCCCGCTTGGTGTCTAGTACTTGCATGCAGGGCTCAATTAAATTTGAATTTGCACCAAAAAATCTCATATCGAAGAAAGCGCTCTATACACAAGGCTTCAACCCCGATACATCTGATCAAACGTAAGAAGTTGTTCCATAGTTCTTATTTTTTGTTACCCAAGGAAACATGATGTCTGGCGCTGTGTTTGTTTGTGGGAGATTCGAGCAGTCAATAAAAATAGGATGGAACTTGTATACACTCCGAATTCGAGTTAGGAAGCTCAATCTTGGGCGAAATACGAGACCTCTGGTTAAAGATGGAGGAATACTATCACTCCGCCATAACCTTTGGTGGTATAATCTCTTATTTTCTAAGTTACCTAATCATGATTGCTATATTTAACTACCTACACAAATCGTCTAAATGACTTGATAGTGTAAAGTGCAAAACGAAATCACGTTTACAAGGCTTGTATACTCAAAAATGCTTCAAAATGTCCAGTTATCCGTTACATAAGTGTTTTCATCATGCTCATCTGACTCTTTTTCTTTTTAAAAGATCATTTAAAAAATTGAATTGGAATAGAATGCTGCATCTCTCATATGGGGTATGGAGGGGCCACAACTCTTTGTTCAGTCGTCGTCTGTGCCAAAATATCGATCACCAAACTCACCCATCCCAGGAATAACACGAAAATCGTCATTCAAACCAATTTCAATCTCAGATGTCACGATCTTTATTCTTGGAAATCGCTTACAGACCACATGTACTCCTTGAGGTGCCTAGTTTTAAAAAAACAGTTATTATTCGAGAAGAACTCTGTTGCAGTAGTGTAGTCCATGAATTGAACACCAAAAGAAGTAATAGTTGCATAAAGTTGGGTTAGAAGAAAGACAAATCCTAAACTGGATAACTCAGTGAACTTACAGAAATGAGATTGAGGAATAAAATGTTGGATTCTGGGACGCCCTTCTTCAGCAGCAACGAAATAGCTTGGACAGCTGAATTCCCTGTGTATTGCTCACACAATCTCTTGTTAAGAAATTATCATAAAATTTTTGATGATGTAGATCAACCATGTTTAGTGTGCATGAAGCTCGTCGTCAGTTATCTGATATCCAAGGCTATTTTTAAGAGACTAACCTGTTCCGAGGATCGGATCCAACAGCAGGACATGTCTTTCTGCAATATCTAGTGGTAGTTTCTCATAGATTAGCTGCATCATTATTAATGAAATGCATCAAAAAAAAAGCACAAATATAATGACTCAGGAGGGCAGAACTTATAACAACTCGGGAGGACCCTGCAGATGGCTAACCTGCTGACCGTTGTCACCCTCTCGATGGATCAGGATCTTGCCAATCTTGATACCTTTACAACATGCTCGCAAGGCATTCTCCATGCTCTCTCCACTGTGTATAATAAGAAAATTTTATGGTTAACAAACAGAATACAGCAATTCGATCACTTTGGTGAAGGCAGAAAACACAAAGAAACAAACACTTGTTAAATTGACTCTCTACTAGACCACTGGATGATGGAGATTTTCCTGGAGGCATATATGATAATATTATGAGCCAGTCAATCCGTGATGAATAACAAGCACCTCTAGTGGATGACAACAAATTTGACATTTTAGTTCATCTGATTAATAAGGCAAATTTGAACATCAATTAAACTGCAAACGGGCTAATTTTCAGGGGTATAGATTTTTCCACCTTTGAAGAAAATGAAACCCCCATCATAAACCTTTATGAAGACACTAACTCTTAGCATCATAAATCTTCATCCTGCCACGTAACAAGTATTTATCCTAAAAAGTGCAAATGAAGTTTCTCCATGCTGAAAATGTTTCTGAGATAAGAGGCTGTCATTTGTTATCTTCAGTTTTAATCAGTAAACATGATGCTCCATGTGACAGCTTTAAACATATATATCGGAGCCTCAAACATGCACAGATCACTGCATTCGATCTACTAAACGGGCCCAGTTTGGAACAAAAGTATACCAATAGAATAAATGAACAACATAGGCATTAAGGACATGGTCAACCATACAATCAATAAAACTACATGCACCAACATATGGTTATATATATACACACACCGTTACAAAGATCAGAAAGTCCTTAAATCCTCCGAAGCAATTATTACTACCATACAAGAAAAGCAAGGAAATGCCAATTACAAATTACAAATTTTTACCTTCTAATTACTGAAACACCACATAACCTCTTACAAAAATCAACGCCACTGTAAACAGATCCTGCAATCATAAGAAATATATTTTGATTAAGAATTTATTTCTGCTCATTGGAGCAGTTTCCACTAAACTGGGTATTAAGCCTGATCCTTTGACCTAACGTCAATAACCTGACTACATAAACTGGAGCAGTAAAATAAGCTACACTTCAGCGCCCTCTGAATAAGATTTTAAATATAAGGACGTGAATAATGCCCAATTGTAGTAGCAGCTTACCAGTTGGAGTCAACACCTGCTTTTCCGTAAATGGCAGATGTCCTAAACCATGTTCGACAACCTGGTTCAAGTGAAAATGAATCTAGTTGAAAAGCTAAAAAAAAATGACTTTCCCTGACTGGTTGAGAAAGATAGGATAACCAGTAAAGCAATGAACTGTGCAGCAATGTACTTACCAATCGAATCAATCTATCAGCATAAAATACAAAATCATGTTTAGTCGTATGAGCATCCCGTATAAGTGTATGCATGCCGCGTATCTGAATGAAAAAGATACCAATCTTTAGATGGATCTTGAACAACGTAAAGTCAATTTCAAGAAAAACAGAGGAACAGATAAAAAGGGACTTAAATTCAGAAGATAAAAATGGTACCTGGAAAGTTGATTGAATGACATATAAGTTAGGATATATTTTACAGAGATCATGTTGACCAAGTTTTGTCCGAATATGTTGCACAATCAAATCGATAGCAACATGATTATCTCCACCTCGGGGAATGATAACGTCAGCATACTTCTTTGTCGGAAGAATGAAGTCATCAAAAGCAGCTTTCACAAACTTAGAATACTGCATCAAGATTAAATTCAAATTATTCGTGAAAACCAAACACTTAAGCATAAAAATTAATTATGCTAAATTTCAGATGACATGTAACTTCAAAAATGCAATTTAGAAACTTAATAGAGTTTGAACAGTCAGTTTTGAAAAGGCAATTAAGTTAAGATGGAAGTTGAACCATCAGTTTAAGAAAAAATGGTTTCTATATACTGAATAGCAAAAAAGCAATTTTAGTAACTTATAATGGAAGTTTCAGAGACATGAACTGAGAAAACTTAGTCATCAAAACAATTCGTTGGAAGGTTGGAAGAGTAAAAAGATCAAGAAATGCTTTGTCAAATATCTGTCAAATTTGGGTGAAAGATTTCCAATTTTTCCGAATAAGCCTGAAAGTTTTCCTAACCTGATCAAGCACCATACCGATATCTCTTCCCTTTTCAGCTGTGTCACGTCTTATTCTCCTTGCGAGACGTACATCAGCATCTGCACTGAAAACTTAAGATGATGAAACCACACAAGTAGAAGACCCAACATAAAGCACTGTCCAGTAGACACGGAAGGATACAACATATAAAGGCTATATGCTCGTGTATCAAGAACTAAAGCAGGACATCAATTTTAAGGAGATCTGAAATCAACAGTTGTCAGGAAAATATATTTTAAAAAATAATACAACAAAAACCATTATATTTCAGAAGTTTGAGTGAACCACTCGCTAAAAAGAGTGAAATTGCAGTTCAGTCTTTCATATTTGTACTGTTGAGTACTTCTCTTTCTTCAATATTTCCATCATAGCTTTTACTCTTGCATTTCTTTCAAACCATTTTCTGAAAAACGATTTTCTAGAGCCAAGGGTCTATCGAAAACAACCTCTCTACCCCACAAAGGTCCCTAAGGTCTGCGTACACCCCACCCACCCCAGACCCCACTTGTGGGACTATACCGGATATGTTTTTGTTGTTGTTGTTGTTGCAGTTCAGTCTTTCATGATATCTGTTTCGATGAAGACCCTTCACCACTCTTACATGGGATGGATATTCATGCAGTACAACAGTGTTCTAATCTCTGGAAAGTCCATTTTTTAAGAAATCATATTACATTAATTTTTTAGGCCAACAAAAGGACTAGCTCCATATTTTTATATTTGTTCTTTAATATTTGGTTTTAATTTATTAGAGGAAAAATCATCGGATTTTTCCAATCGATAGAGGAGAAACCTTCGAAGGGAAAATATCCAAGTAGAAAGAATACTATATGAGATAACTACTAGGACATTATGCTGATCTTTTCTTTTGTATGTCATGGTCACATGTCAAGAGAGGGCACAACTCATGCCACAACAACAACAAAAGAAACACCAAAAGAAAGGAGATGAAGAACCTGTATCAACAAATATCTTCATATTCATCAGACCTCGGACACGTGGATCATGAAAGATGAGTATGCCTTCCAAAATTATAACATCTGAAGGATTGACCTACCAAGTAATTTAAATAAAGGTGATGAATTGACACTAATAGAGAATTCTGAACAAAGAAAGCTACAACTCCATATGCAGGCAAATGCTTGTTTCTCCACTTATATATCCGGCTGTCTATCAAGAAAAGTATGTGTTTTCTGAGTCAATAAAATCCAATCTCTCTTTCTTCCTTTTTAAATATTTTCAGATAGGGTATTCGATTGGAAGAAAGAAATCGTGCAAAAAGACAAGGGAGGTTAAAAGTTGACTACGATATGTGTGGAGCATAACTTGATGTGTTCTTTAGAAAGTTGGATGATGTATGCAACAAAATGAAACAAAATAAAATCATGCTATGAAGATTTACCCTTCGAAGAGGGAATACGTCATTTTTGTAACTCTTAAAATCATATTTTGGAATATCTACTGCTTGCCCCTGCTTCAATTTCTCCACCACACGCAACAATTTTTCGGTGTCAAATGCATCTGAACAAAAAGAGAAAGAAGCATGAAACTTACTCTTATAACAATTATATGATATTTAATAATGCCAAAAGTAACATATAAATATTAAACAATTTCAAAGAGTTTACACATGTTTGAACACTAAAAATCAAAATTCAATCACCAGAAATTTTCATCCGTTCATTAAAGAATGATTTCCAATAAAATTGAGGACCACCACTTGTCACACGTCTCGAGCACATAAATATACTTCTTCGAAGTCACAACAAGTTTAGTACAAGAGAGTCCAATTTCAGTTTATAATCACTTATTGGCAAATGCAAGAAAGATTTTGACGGGAAAAAGAAGACACATAAAGTGATGCTTATTCCTATAAGTAATATCATTTTCTGTCTGTGAAATTAACAATAAACAATTGAGACTGTGAATTTAACTCAAATAAAATGAACTAGACTAACCAGGATGGTCAAAGTTGTACTCATGAACTTTTGTCAGTTCTTCAGGAGTCAAAGTATGATAAAAAGAATCCTGCAAATTCAAACCCGAGCTAGATAAATCAGATAATGAATTTGATAGGCCTCACATAAGTTTTGTGCAAACTAAAAGACAGAAATGTAGCAATGACGATTAGTGAAATAGTTATAGATTCAATAGGAAGAGAAAAGAGAATGGAGGCAGCACTAAAGAAGCTGTATGGAGAAGATTATGGTACTATCTATTCATACTGAGGATGATCTAGCTGTAAACTTAAACTTGTTTATCAAATTAAAGAAAAAACACTTTTTTCCAGTTCGACGAAACCCACCTGGTTAACTAGTACGACTCGCTGATCCCGAAGCTGCTCAATAATTAAATCACAAACTGTTGTCTTGCCAGATGCAGCACCTCCAGCAACGCCTGCAGGTGAAACATATTTTATGAGCATGATTAAGAAAGTGTGAAGCAAGAGTAGGGAAGATTCATAACGGATAACAAAGATTTAACTTTCAAAGGAGTCATACGGTTAGCATTTACAGCCTTGAATCTGATGGAAAAGAAATTAATTCGTCAAAAGGTTAAGTTGAAAAGTTGTTTGAAGTTGTATGTATCGACTGAAAAGCCAGATAACCAATTTTGACACACTTCCTGAGAAGGGAAATCATAAACTGTTCATAATTCATGTTCTGAACAGCAGGAAAAAAGAAGGATTGAGCACAAAATCAATATTGAGAATTTTCTTTACACATACCCAGCATAATTAATTTTGGTGTTAACTTCATGCGAAAAAGCAACCAGAACTCCAACTAAAACATTTATAAGCAAACAAAATGGCTGTGTACAGACTATATGGTAAAACATACCAATGATGAAAGGTTGCTTATGAAAACTAGCATCTATAGAGGTTGTTGGTTGCTCAATTTCTGGAGTATGTGGCTGCTCCAAATGAAATCCAGAATAATGAACTCCTGATGACGCTTCTATCAAATCTTCAACTGCATTTGATCCCATTTGTTGATTTTAAGCTCTGCGTTTAAGTTACTAATAATCAGCAAAGTACTACAAGCTTCTATAAAAGATAAATACCAATATCACAAAATTGGCATCCAGATGGTCAGTAATACACTTATATCAGAATTTTTCCTTTTTTCAAATTTAAAGCATGATTGAGATGGTGAACAAGCCTGAGCAGTGGTCTGGCCTGTTGCCTAGGCATTTCGAGTAAGAATGAGATAACAAGTTAAAAGAGGTAGTAAAGTAAATATCACATCTTTATAAAGCTAACTCGTCCCAACAGTGTCTACTCTGTAAAAGTTCATTTAGTTTTGTATAAATTATATTCTCCTTGATACCTACAGTACAAGCTGTAACTACAATTAATGCTTTTATGACACATATATGTATGAATCGTACATTTATATGTACACGATGGAAGCTAAGAATCAAGGAGATAAAAGTTTGGCAGACATATCAAACATTAGGCTTTATAATGAGTTGGCTCATCTTGGTGCCGAAGCAAACACCTTCAAAAGTTATGGCCCTAGCATTAAAAAGGAATTGGTTTATGTCTGCGAGACAGCTAATTCTGCAGAAGAATCAACTCATACAGGCCTACCATAGTATCTTCTGAGACTGACTCAGTTGAATATCAACTGAAGTTCATCATTATAGAATGTATATAGGAAAATGAGCGAGTTTGCAATAGTGGAGCTAGTAAAATATATACAAGGAGATCCGAAAAAATTATAGAATGCGATAGTTGAGAGTCGAACTTGGAACTTGTTGCGTCCCACAACAGATGGAAAGTGGGACTTTGGTCTCGTTATATGGTTTACCCAATATTTGGCACTCATCTTATATTTCCACGCTGCAGATGTTCGTCCTCAGAGTGCGGGGATGTGAGCTCTCACATCAGGTGGGATGTGGAACTTTGGTCTCCTTGTATAATCTTGGGCAATCTTCATTTCATGAGCTAGCTTTTGGGCTGAGTTAGACACAAAATCCAGCCTTGTGCCTTGACTATTCCACTGGATACCTGTTACCTCCCACACATACAAGTACCGAGTAACTCTTCCCACGAAGGTTTAGGCAAATGGGAAGAAATCACCTAGTAGTTGTTGTCTCTATTGAAATTTGAACATAAGACCTCATGGTTGTTTACCCATTTGACATATCACTAGGCTATGCCCGTGGATGCAAGGGGATTCAACAATTTATATGTAACCAAAAAAAATTATTTTACAAAGTATAATTTTCCAACGAAGAGGATTCAATGAACCCCTTCCCTCTCACTAGCTCCGCCCTTGCAAGTTTGGCTCTTCATTGGTGAAGCCAAAACTTCATCCAGATACTGAATCATCAATGTCGCCAGGCATAGTTTAGTTTACTAAGATTAGCTCGAACAACCCAACTGCATTCCAGAAACCGTCAACCCATGCACCGTCACTTAATTTTCTTCAACTCCAGCAGATTCTAGTACTACTTAACTTTCCAATCAAAATGATATGTGACAATCTAAATCCTAAATGGATATGCAGCAACCTCCTCATACATACGATATGGAATGTGATCTGCTACTTCCTTTGAGTAATTACCCTGTAGCATAGATCTTACGAGTCTAGATGATAGCAAGTTAGCACAACCACCGCTTCTAGTTCATCTCCTAGTAAATTGATAATCTATCTCTCGCCTAAATAGATATATATGACATTGCTGCAACCTACTTCAAACTCCTAAAAGATCACCGTCAGCCTCAGCTCACACATCGACGATCCTCCGCCATAAACCAAACATCCCCGACCTTACCTAGCTACGAGAGAAAGAGGAACCAAAAAATTGATAGCTGAACCATCAAATTAAACTACTTCAATTGCATTCACAAATAAAATTCAACTGCAAATCAAAATTACGATTCAATACACAATCAAATTAATCAACAAATACGGATTCTACAGCATTAGCAACCAACACAAAACCAGCATACGTTTCATAGATCATGAAAACAAACTTCTAGATTCAAAATTAAACTGAACAATTAACAAAACCAAGCTCGTATATCTCAGGTTCAAATCTCAACACTGACAAAAAACACGAGTTAATTTCTTCGTATCTGTCCTAGCCTTGGTACAGTTGAATTAGTCCACGTACACAAAGCTGGCACGGACACCACGGTTATAAAAAAATACACTTAAATTGTTAAGGTGAATGCAGATTTGTACATAAAAAGTATACATATATACCTTTTTTTATATAGATTGAAGTTTGTTTGTTCCAAATTTGGTGAAGATTTTATTTGAGATTTGAAATAAGTTGGGAAGAAGAAGAAGAGAGAAAGATACAATGAACAGTAGAGTGTATGTATGAGTAGTAGTGTATAATTTGTAGGCTTTGTTACAGACATGATGAATTTATAGTGTGTGGGGAAAGAGGTGATTTCTTCTGTATTTAAGACTATGGGCTTCATATTTTTGTGATATTAACAGGTATGCCCATTGGTTTTCTTTTTATCTTTTTTATGGGTTAATAAATAAGTAATAGTAACACTTTTGTTCCTTAATTATTAATTAATTCCTGATAAGAATGTATCACCGAGACTTAGATTGATTATGTTATACGGGTTTGAGTGTTAACCATAAAGACCTCTCGTGCTCAAAAGACGAAGGTAACAGAAATGAGGATGTTTAGATAAATGTGTGGGTATATAAGGAAGACAAGATTAGAAACTAAGGTATATCGAGTAAGGTGGGAGTGATTTCTCTGGTGGACAAGTGTGAAAAGGAAGGTTAATATGGTTCGAACATGTGAAGAGAAGGAGTGCATATGCCCCATTGAGGAGGTGCGAGTGACTCGCCATGATAGGTCTATGTAGAAGTAGAGGTAACCCAAGGACGAATTGAGAAGAGACTTCAGGTCACCAAGGACATGATCATGTATAGAAGAGCATGGAAATCGAAAATTAAAGTACACGGTTAGAAAATAGTCGAGCGACTTCTCTCTACTTAGTGATAGACGATTAGTAAATAGTCGAGCGACTTCTCTCTACTCAGTGATAGAAGAGTAGTAGGTAGAGCATGATTTTAGGTTGGAGCAATTATTTTTTCGCACCATTATTATTATTATTCTAGCATTATCTTAATCTGCAATTTTATTTCTATTACTGTTAGTACTTTTCTTTCTTTGATATTTTCATCGTAGCTTATTTACTCTTACTTTTTCAAATGAGCAGGTGGTCTTTCAGAAACAACATCTCTATTCCCATAAAGGGATTAAATATATGTATATTCCGTTCTCTCTATACTTTACTTGTGAAAATATATTGAATATGTTATTATAATTATTAATTAATTCTAATTTAATTCTTGTAATATCTAATTAAGCATATTTAATCTTTAATTGCTTGAAATGTGAATTTTTTTATCCCTTTACTTGTGATATTCACAAAATTTAAAAATTATATACACAGAGTCGTATCGTATATTACAAAAATGAAATTATAATTTATTAATAATCGAGGGACCAAAAGTGTTATTCAATTTTTTCATGTACTGAATTGTAGTAAATGTGAAGTGAAAGGTCAGTTAAAGGATGGAGGTTACACCTTGGCACCGAATGGGATGTGGGACCCAATTCCTGCGATATCGACTCTGGACCAAAATCTCACCTTATTATAGTTTGGTGAATCTACCAAAAAGCCTTTCAAAAATTTATAAATCCACTAAGGTCCCTAATTTAGAAACAAGCTTTTTTTTTTTTAGTTTTTCATTCGAAATCCGTTATCTTTGTTAATCGTTTTGAAATTCAACTAATTTGAATTCACGTTTTGCATGGCTCATTTTTGGGGCGACATCTTTGGCCTTGTGGGCATGTTCCTCGCTCTCAGATTGGCCTTTTTAGTTGACTCAGTAGTATTTCACTCATGAAATGGGTGTATGAGATAGCCCATGATTCGGTCAGCTATGATATACTCAATTCCTTTTTTAGTAAGTTTATTTACAATATCTGGTAGTGCCCTTGTGGGCACGTTCCTCTTAGGGACGATCTGGTCTAATTGAAGTGTGCTTTCAATAAAATTTATTTCATATTTAGAGTTCAAACCTAATACTTTTGATTAAAATGTGAAAGGATCTCAATCATCTCACTACAACGGTACAACCCATATTGGTAAACAAGTTAGGTAAAGATTCATATAATGTAAAGCTTATTTCTTATTGAATATTCGATGAAATGTAGTAAAAAGAATATGTGTTTAGTTTCTTAAAGAAATAAGTTTGTTTGATATTAAAAAAATTGTTTTTGTCATTTTAGTTATGGAAAAGGGCCGGCCTGATATGCCATTTTAACTTTGCGATTTATAATTGGAAAAAATATTCTTTATTTAAAAAAATAATTTATATATATTTTTATCGTCACACAAATAATTACCGTACATAATTTTATTTTGCACAATTTTATAAAGATAAATTTGATTCTTTTCCTATAAATGAATAAAAAAACAATAAAATAGATAGATTCTTATGGTCGTACTTGTTGGCAGCTTCATCACCGTCAACATTCTCTAGAGGCTCTACACGAAAGTGTCTTCAAATATATAATTTTTTTAAAATACACAAAAATATATAAATAAAATAATAAAAAAGGACAAAAAAAAGTAAAATAGTCAAGTAGCTATAATAAATAATATTACTCGATTTACGAGATTGGAAAATGACGTGGCGTTGCATGTTCTTCAAGAAAAAATTCAGCAAGACGCCGCATTGATGGTACACTGATAGATTTTTATTTTTTATTTTTTATTTTTTTAAAAAAAAAAACAATTTCAAATTACACATATTTAATTGAGTATCTGAATACATAATAACATGTTTTATTAGCTATTTTCAACAAAAAGTTTTAGAAATGCTTATGTGTTTGTGTTTCAAACGCCTATTAAGTAGATAGATATGTTAATCACTTAAAATATTATATTTATTTTAATTATACCCTCAATAAGTTATAATCTTACACTTATTACAACTGATATTGATATGTATAATTAAAAAAGAAGATATATTTTATGTGATTAATTAATATACGTAATGGATAAAGTTTTTCAAAGTATGAGCAATGGTGTAGCTACATTGACCCAAGGGTAGTCACTCGAACACCCTTCGTTGAAAAACTATATTGTGCATATAAAAGATAATACTCTGTATACATGTCAAAAATAACCTTTTAGAGATATATACTAAAGTTTTGAACACCCTTGACAAAATTTCTAACTTCGCCACTGAATATGAGGGGTCGTTGGTAACTAGTTTAGAATTGAGTTATGCAATTATCAAATTCTGACGTTTGGTAGCTGGTTAAAAGGTAAATTATTCATGTATAAAACTAATATAATGATTGGCTCGTAGCTTTAAAAATTGACATAACTAATACATGTATTATTTTATATATTTTTTTATACTTAGCATATAATGTGAAATAATAATACATAAATAACTATATAGTGTATAACTAATACCTGTATAAAATAGGAGTAATAAATAAAATTAACTAGTTCCGACATACTCTAACCAACTACCTAATTTGAGTGTCTAAATTAAACTAACAAATTCAAGGAGTTATTAATGTGATCACAAAGAATAGAAAAGTTGTTTTAACATTAGATTTTCTTTCTATTTTTTTATACCTTATGAAATTATTTAAAAATAATTTGCTATCAGTTTCTTTCTATTGTTTTTATTTGTATCAGTCATAATCAGAGAAATCTTTTTCCAGTTGAGTCATCTTTTCTTTGTTGGATAATGTTGGGTGAATTCTCAAAGGTCATATCAATAATATACTCAAATTTTTGACTTGTTCCATATAAGGATTTGGATAAGAGAGATACTTAACCAAAATTGCTTCTAAATAAAATAAAATAAAACCGAATTTATCTAAAAAAAAATTCCTCTAGAGAGTTATAACAAGTTCAACACGTAACACAATGAAAATGACATAAAAGTGAGAATATGAAAACTTATAATATCTAATCCAAAATACTACTCCTAAGATGTACAAAGTGAAGGAAAATCAGGTAAAAGAAGAGTATTGTATATTATAAATAAATAAATAAATAAATTGTATTAATCTTTCTGAAGGAGAACCTTGACGTAATTGGTAAAATTGTCATCATTTGATTAGGAGATCACGAGTTCGAACTCTGAAATTAGTCACTTTACAATAAACCGACTCGGCTCTTCTCCGAATTCCTTGTATAACCGAAACTATATTACAGTATATCGCTCTTTATATCGAAGCAACTTTGTTTAAATATTATCCATTATAATAATTTTTTCAAACAAGTACGACCTTTCTTGATAAGTCTTTTTTTTAATTACAAACATCACATCTATTCACATGACTCGTACTTAAAATCTTTAATCAGAAATATTAGAGAAATTTTTGACGGAATAAAAAAGACATATACGATAAAATCGTAATCATGGAATACGACCCTAATCGAAATGTCTCATTTATCCTAACACGTCCTTCAATATTATGCCTTTTGATAATCACTTTCACACTATATTGGACAAATTTATTTTGAAATTAATTCAAAGCTGTTGAATATGAAAAATTGTCTCACTCAATTATTTGCTTTTTTTTCTTTTTTCTTTTTTCACACCAATAACAGGAAAATTCTAAAAAAGTTCAACTGGACAATAGTGGTCTAGATGTGTGTGACATATTAATTTGCTGGCACTTTGAGATTGTAATAATTAGTGGTGGGTATTAATTAAGCAATAATCAAACAATTAGAGAAAAATCAAAGAGGAGGGCTCCACAAATTGGTCCTTTTTCCTATATTTTCAATTTTTCAATAGTCATTTTTACTTGATCCAAAACAGTATCAACCGACAAATCTGAACTAGTGTGCCCATGGATTAAGCAATAATCTATGTCTTAAACTCACTATCTCTTTCTCGATCTCTAGAATCAATAATTTTATATGAAAAAATATTGAGCTCAATCATCAACTGTCGTTACTTTTCATTTTTTTTTTCACTAAAGTCTATCCTGTTTTTATATTTTAAAACTATCAAAAATGACTTATTCATGTCATTCGTTATTAATTGGCATAAAAATGCCCTTGTTGTTATATCTTTGGCTTTTTTTGTGCCAATAACTAATACGTAATCACCAATGATTCTCACACCCGGTACCATAAGCCATTTTTTGGTTTTTAAATATAAGATTTGCCACGTGTCATTCAAATAAACCCCCACATCATTTAACCTAGTCCATTTATTTTTAAATGGGTTGAATGACGTGGGAATTTAATTGAATGACACGTGACTTTGTTTGACAGGGAGACAGATGGATAATATTTTTGGTATTTAGGTATCAATCACACCATTCAATGTAATTTTCCAAGACATTAGGTATCTACGTTGGATTTGGCTAATTTGAATTCACGTCGGAAAGTATACTCGGTATAGGTACCTACTTTATTTCAGAGCTCGAATATGAGACTTCTGATTAAGTATGAAAGAGTATCTACCAATCCACTACGACCTTTATGACGCAAAAAGCTTAACTCGATGACTAATATAGTTGGTAATGTGATAGTAATGACAAATAGATTAGCAATAGCCCACTAAGATTTAGGCTGCTGTGGTTTTACTAGTCCATTAATCAAATGTACAAAAAGCCCATAAGTTTTAACCAAATGTTATAGCTCATATGTAAGTGGGCACTGACAATATTTTGCTAATGAAATATTGATGGGCCATAACTCTGGAAAGAGTAACTGTTAGTTCAAGCAACCAGAGAAAGGGAAATTCTTTTTTTTTTTTAGGAATTCAAATTTAATAATCATAAATAAAATATAATGTACGTGCGTCAAGTTTCTCTCAGTTTCTCGTTCTCTCCATTTCTCTAGATTCTTATTTAGATGTGTGATATCTGTCCTAGCTGAAGTATTTATTGCTTGTGGAAGGAAAATTTGTTCGCTTTGTATGGTCTTAAGCAATACTAACCTCTTCACTTAGCTTTTAGGATTAATGAGTTATGCTCAAGATTCATTTTTTATCACGATCCATACCTTGATTTGCACGATGTTGGATGTTCATGTTATATTATTCACACTTTAAATATTCAGTCCTAGAATGTGAGGGGGTGTTGAAGTCCACACCGGGTATGGGAGGGAAATTTGATCTCTTTATATGATTTTGAGTAACTCTCATCTCTTGAACTAACTTTTGAGATTGAGTTACAATCAAGATCCATTTCTTATTGATTTTACGAGCATATTCACTGCACTGACGATAGTAAACACCTTCTCGAAAGTCTCAGAAATGGTTAGGGGTGGGTCCCTAGGAATCATTTGGAAGTATCATGCCAACATATAATCATCTTCTCCTTCTTCTTCTTTCTTTTTTGTCAAAAAGGCAAAAAGAATAGTGAAAATTAGTTAGGGGTTGCATACATACTCATAATTGCCCATTGCCTATTGGGTTAAAAAAACAAAGAGTGTGATCATCTTTTCCCCACCTAAAAGCCCAAAAAGTGAAAGAAATTATTCCTTTCTTCAACTTTCATGCACTAAATACAATCCCACAAATTAAATTACCCCACAATTGCGGACTCACCTCAAAAGAACTTAAAATTAGTCAACTAGGTAAATAAAGTTTATAATGAAGAATTTTATCCATTGAAAATTGTCGGCTAACAAGAATTATTTAGGGTGCGTTCGGTACGAAGGAAAAATAATATCATCAGTACCCTCACCAACAAAAATAATTGTACGTTTTTCGAAACAACTTTTTTTTATGTGATTTTAGGTCTTTCTCGTCCTATTTTTAATATCTTCACTTGTCATGGTTTACCACATACGAACTGGTGCATCTGTAGGTCGACATGACATGAACAAATTACCATCTTAAGCGATATTCTCTCATTTTGTTCTCAATGCGCGCCACTTGCACTGTCTGACAAATATGTCCATTTTTAATCCACTTTAATTTAGCTTTGAAGTTTAGTCGAATTGACTTTAGTAAAGTGAAATGTGACAAGTAAAAATGAACGGAGGAAGTCGTAGTTTGTTCTTAATTGAAAGTTTTAGATTGGATGAAAATCATCCTTCAATAAGAAACGTTCTACACCTTGTATATCTAATGTGTAAGCTTTGATATATATGACATGCGTATGCAACATCAAATGTAGAAATTAAATTCGACTTCATCATTCAAGAAACCAATTAATAATAGTCAACGGGCCTCATAATAATTAAGCATGATCAAGACATCTTTTGATCACATAATGGTGCATGCCTCCTCTCTCTAATTCATTTTTTTTTTTTGGTTTTCATTCGATAGCCAATATTTGTATTGAAATCTGATTAAATTTGAATTCGCGTATTGTAGGGCCTATTTCTAGAGACAGTTCTTCCAACATGAATTTTCATTCCCAAGGGCTCGAACCCGATACTTCTGATTAAGGGTGGATGAATCCCGAACCATATATCTCACCGCAACCCGTGTAAGTTCTCTAACTTCTTTCACCCTTCTATTGGAGAGGTATTTGTTCGTTGCACTTAAGGTAAATACACCATTACTACAAATTAATTATGCATGTCCATCACTCTTGCTGGTCCAATGTTTTATCAAAAGTAAGGCCAGTAATTAGTACTTGGTAATAAAAAGGAGACAAGACTCAAGAGTGGCTAAGTAAAAGAACAAAATTAAGAAGATTATTTTAAGATTATTCACGATAATATATATTGTTAAAAGTGGTCCAATGGGGTACAGTAAAAGGTGACATGATAAACTTTTGCCTCTTTAAATCATTCAAAAAGAAGGTATCCAACGTAACGTTCATTTTTTTTATACTAACGGACTTTCTTCTATATATTTTCCCTCTTCTTTTTTTATCTCAAACAAGTTAAAGCCGATGATAGGAATCCTATATCTTCATTTAATCTCAATTCATATCTCATAACAAATAAAATAAATATGAAAAATAAGTTGAATATCCATACACACGCAAACACAATAGTAATAATCATAATAATAATAATAATAATAATAGACGTTCTCCGATAAGTCTAAAATTTATGTCAACATGATTTTTTTTTATTATGTGATACTTTGAGCTAAATTTGCATTGATTTCAAGTATTTATGGATATATCGTTCTATTTTATTTTCTTGAATTGATTTATTTATGTAGCCTCACTTTGAAAAGTGTGAGCATTTTGTCTTTTCTTGTTTAAACATACTGTGGTATTTCCTCTTAAAATAATAATAAGATAATTATGTGATTCCTCACCCTGAATTTTATGTTTTGTTCAGAGAATCTACTATATATTGGACACAAATATTTTTTGTCCTTTTCTTTTTTCATTTTACTAGTAGAACTTTGACCCGCATTCCGAATGAATCTTTCAGTAATCCCCTAAAATTATCTAATTTTTTAAAGGTTATAATAGTCAGTGGGATGATAAGAAAATAAAATTATTTTTTATAAAAATATTTTATCCTCCGAATAGGAGTTTTCAACGCGAATTTAAATTAGTTAATAGAGTTTTTGTGATATTTTCTTTCAAGCCCAAAGTAAGTACTTATCAAATATCGCGTGCATAGGAATTTTTTTTAAATTCTTTTATCTCTCAATAACATTATCAATTAGTACATAATTATAATAGTCGTATCATTAAAAATAAAATGATCTCCTGTGATATGTTATAATCTGAATAAAAATAAATGATCGTACAAAGTTTTCTTGTATTTTATTTATCTACATCCTAGATATATATTTTTTTCTCATCCAACTCCTTGTAATATTAAACATTTTAAATATTAACGTTGTACCTTATTGTATTTTTTAGTATATATTTTATCTTTTAAGGAATTAAGATATATAGACGACTCCGAGGGCTTAAAAGGAAAAGTAAAAATGTCAATCAATTTGGGTTAGATCTTGCCGCCTAGTCCAACGTTCAATGGGTCCCACAGTGGAATCCACCTGTCACCACCTGAATTGCTCTTTAGCTTGCCACGTGGAACCGTTATCTATCGCCGTCTAAAGCCGTTAAACCCATTAACAGTCCATTCATTTTCACTCTAGAGAAATTTGGTTTATAGTCTTTTTTGTGAGATAGTTATTTAGTAAATGATTATTTAAGACAATAACTTATGTAGTGATCGGTCTTACGAAGTTCATTAAGTGTTGCTATATTAAGTGGTAAAATAGTTGTTGACATTTTATTAATAATTTGTAATTTATTGACTTTTTAGATCATTATGAAGATCATTTTCATGCAAATTGAAAATTTTAAGAAAAAGGTTAAAACATAGTCTAAAATCTTATGAATTATTATAAACATCAGATGATAGTTTAATATATTGTCCTAAAGATTGAACAAAAATATGAATTAATATTAAACTCGAATTTAATATCAAACTTTTTATTTTTACACTCAAATTTGATGGATCTTTAATTGTTTTTCATGTTGTTGGTTTAATGAAAATTTATAGATCAAAGTACCCTTATCTAGGACCTAATTCGCTCAACATAAGTTTACCGAATTTTTGTCTCACTCGACATAAGTTGCATAGTATTTCTATGATCTAATTTTATAGGAATTAAGTTATTTGGTACTCCCTCTGTCTCACTTTATATGACTCACTTTCCTTTTTAGTCAGTTCCAAAAAGAATGACACATTTCTACATTTAGTAATAATTTAAGTTTAAAATACTCATTTTACCCTTAATGAAATGATTTACAACCACACAAACATCTAAGACTCATTTTAGCTCACAAGTTTCAAAAGTCTTATTTTCTTTCTTAAAAGTCCGTGCCAAGTCAAAATAACTCATATAAAATGAGACGGAGGGAGTATGACATAATTTGTTATGCCTTTTACTATATAACATGTGGGTTCTAAAACTGAACGTTTGTCTCGCTCGACATAAGTTGTATAGTGCATAACTTGTAAGATGTATAGTGCATAAAAATTAAAAACCACATTTTAAAAAGTAGGAACAAAATTTAAATAATAGCCTTAAAATAAATAAATAAATATTGTGTAAATCAACCACTTCAACTTCCGTGAAGTTGGCCGTTAAAATGAGACTCCAATAAAGAGAAGGTTTTGATTTCCTCAGTATTAAAAAAACAGAGTCTCTCTGTTTTATTTTTTTTCTGTGTGTCCGTTGCATTAAATTAAAACACTCTCCCTATATTTTTTGAGGAATTCCTTAATCACCAAACACGAGAAGCTCGTTCAATTTTTTAGCAGTTCAGATCCAAATGGCTTTTAATCTTCGACTACTTTGATCTTCTTCTTCTTCACTCTTCTTTCATTTTCCAGAATCCGTTGCACTTCACTTACTTTCTCCGGCACCGGCGCCGGCGATCATTGATTCTTCACTCTCTTAAAGGTACATTGAATCTACAAAATCAACTACTATTTTGGCTGCTGTTGTTGTTGTTGTAGTAGTAGTAGTAGTAAGTAATGATGTGTTCTGTGCTCTGTTTCATTCGTAAATCATAGTAATAAATGTGATTTTATGATTCATGTACTCGCTAGTAATATGCATGAATTTTTGTGGTTGAACTTTTAATGCGAATTGCCGATAGATAAATTTACTGTCTTTAGTAGTTCAGTTGGTTGACTACATGAATTTTCACTGTATTGGCGAGATTCCGATTCCACACCTTGTAATCTATGCTCATTTCTCCTTCTCTACCCAATTTTATTTTATTTTTTAAAAAAATAATTTTTTTCCTGTTTTGGTTAATGTTGTATAGGGAAGAAGTTTATTGAAGATGCCACAAGAGAGTAATCAAAATCAGGGCAATTCATTGTTCAACAGTCCAGTGAAGAACTTGAGAGGATTGAAGGGAAATTTGGGTTATAATTCTACTAGTAATGAAGCTTCTTACACTGAGGAGATATTCAACGATCGTGATTTAGCTCAACGAAAAGCTGAAGAAGCAGGTACATAGTACTCGTTTTTTTTTACTTTTTTTTTTTATAACCGTTGTGTCTGAACGCGTTTTTCCTAGAGAACATAGACGCTAGATAGCTCTATCCGTTATAGATTGAACAGATGAGAAAGAAATCACGTAAATCTCAAAACGATCACCTACTCCTAGTTGGATTTTGAATTCTGGTCTTCCATAATGTCCGTCCTACTTTATTGACCGTTACTCAGGATCACTCCACTGGCGGAGCTAGAATTTCATAAGAGGAGATTCATAAAATTACTACTAAGATTTGAACCTTGACCACTATATTGGAATATTCGGGCTGTCACGAAAATTCAATCATTTTATACGTAATAAAAAAGTATTGATGGATGGAATTTACCGGGGGTAACAAGTCAAAGTACATACAAGTTGATGAGGACACTATGGTTATAAGTTATAAGCAATAAATGATATACCAGCTAAAAAACCTAAAAAGGCAGTCAGTCCGGTGCACTAAGCTTCCGCTATACGCGAATCCAAAAAAGAATCAAATCACAAAAGTCTTTTGTACGCCGTCTAACCCTCTATTTCTATTTAGTGCAACATGCAAAGAGTGGTAGTGGTGTTGTTGCACCAAGAATTTAAATTTAACATGAAAAAAAAATAAAGAGGAAATAAAGAAACAAAAGAATGTCCCTCACATCATGATGTTGTGGAGTTGTTGGGAACTTTGAGTATTTGACTATAAATTGAAAAGTTTTTAGCAGCCAATATGGTCCACCCCCATTACTGTACTTTTGCCTAAAGAAAGTTAGTAAAAATTAACAAATTTTGATAACTAATTAGGATAGTTAATTATATTTTTCCTTGAATGACGCTTAAAGAAGTTGATAATCATTATAACTACACCAAAGTGCATTACCAACCATATGCTACACTACTTGGGATAAAGATTGGATCCAAATAATATTAACTCTACTTTTATGTACATGTGGGCCAAAATGTACTCATACTCATTTTTTTTTTTTTTTGTGATTGCTGTGCTTTTTCTGTTCCAATTGAGTAATCCAGTAGTTGAAATTTTTTAACCTTTCTCACCTAATATTGAGCTTAATTAATCACTTTACACATTGTCTTGGAGGCTAAGGTTTATGTCCTTCATGCCTAAATCCCGACATCCACCTTGGTGGACTTTTGCTTTAAAAAACAGAGATATTTTAATATTTTTTGAATCTTGTTTCGAATCCTGTCTCCGTCACTGTCTTCATTACTCGACCTCAGGATTGGGGCCTTCAGGCTTCAAGGGTGGCCTATATCAGGAGCCTATACTTTTAGGTAGGAAAAATGGACATGAAAGCAAATGTAAGAAAAATGATGGGCTTTTGAGCTTCAAGTAGGGCTATGTTTTATACATTATTACCTGTCTATGAACTCATTTGCAGTAGCCCAGATAGGTGCTTTGTTAAAAAAATAATTGATGAATTGGAAGTGGAAAACATTTCTGCAACAAAAAGAAAAAAGGTGTAGCTCACAATGTGGCCAAGTTTGCATTAAATATCAACAAGAGGTTAATTTTTGTTTCACTGTAGAGAAATTTTTTACCCAATCAAAATGTTTAAAAGTCACAAATCAGTATTTTTTTACACTTCCTAATCATAGTGTTAAAATTTATCACATCTTTTATTCGAAAGGAGTTCTCATTAGTGAAGGAAACCAAAAGGCAATAATAATAACAATAATAAAAGATTTGAACTTTTTAAAGCACCTCTATTCTATAGGTCGGGAGTTCGAGTCATAAAGAATAACTAATAAATAGGAGAAATGCAATGAAAGTATAATAAAACAATAATATATCACTAATACTACATCAACAACAATAAGTCAACAATATACCCAGTGTAATCCCACAAGTACTGGAGTTTGGGGAGGGTGGTGTGTTCACAGTCTTGCTCCTACCTTGATAGGGTAGAATGATTGTTTCCGATAGACCCTCGACTCAAATAAAACATATCAAAAACAAGTATGAAAAGGAAATACAATAGTAAGTCATGCTAAAAATAAAGGAGAAGGGACCAGTAGCAATAACACATAATACAGTAACCCAAAAACTAATAGTAATGCTCTAAATATTTTTTTTAGGGAACATATGTATCTCAATTGAAAAAAAAACATACAGTAATATAAAAATAGATACACAAACTATTAAAGGAGAACGAACAGACAACATATAGGAACATAACCGTGCATGGGAAATTAAGCCATATACATGACACTGTTTATTTGCTGCTAAAATTTTCTAACTAAAATTAGGAATTAACTTGCAGCTGCAAGGAGGTTCCAGGCAGCAGAATGGCTGAGGCGGATGGACTCCGGTGCATCGGAGGTGCTCCCAAAAGAACCCAGCGAAGAAGAATTCCGTTGTGCTCTTCGCAATGGCCTCATTCTCTGCAACGTCCTCAACAAAGTCAATCCTGGTGCTATTCACAAGGTACCCTCTTTACACATCATTTCCGTGTTCATTTGTAGAGTTTAACTTCTATATATTAACAGTGTGAAGTAATTTACACGCTATCAGGTCACCTAGAACATAACTTCAGTTAATTGCCATAAAGATTTTAAGTTATATATGCTAACGTAGTAATTCTTTTTTACAATATCAGTGAAATTTAACCGGTTATAGCAGGTTATACTATATTTTCCAAGTTATTATGTCACGTTGGATATGTAGAGCAACATGTTTTTGTAAGTCGAACTTTACAAATTCTTTGTCCTGTCAATGCAGAAAACATAAACTTGTCCATAAAATGTGGGATTAGTAACTTTAAACATAGTTTATGTCCTTAAAAGAAGGGATTCTTAAACGGCTAAGTAACTAACCATGTTTTGATACGTGAGATATAGGTGGTGGTGAATTCAGTGGTCGATATGTCCTCAGAATGTGCAGCCCAATCTGCTATTCAATATTTCGAGAACATGAGGAATTTTCTTGTAGCTGTTGGCAAAATGCAGCTTTTAACATTCGAAGCATCTGATCTTGAAAAGGTTAGATTTTGATCACCTCTGCTTTATTTCACTGTTGTCGGTTCTTTCTGCTTGATATTTCAAGTGGGGAATAAGAATTATTGTTTGTCGCCAAAGTCATAGTAATGTAGAGCTCTTGTACCTGAAATATGGAAACACAGGAATGGAGTTTGAGTATTGAAATACTAAATATGCATCATAGACAAATCAATATGCATGTTGAGTTTAATATGGCAATTCAATTTGGCCTATTGATGATCCTCTTCGGTCCACTAGAACAGTTTGTTCACATTGGCTCGGATTATATGCACGTGTGTTTCACATTGTTTTCCCAAGGTACAATGTATTGAGCAAAGGTTTTGAACTTGTAGGGTGGCTCATCAAACAAAGTTGTAGACTGCATTTTGTGCCTGAAAGGATATTATGAATGGAAGCAAGCTGGAGGAATTGGAGTTTGGAAGTATGGTGGAACTGTCAGGATCACGTCCTGTCCCAAAGGATCACCGTCCTCGTTTGGTGGTAGTGATAGCGCGGATGAGTCGGTGGATGACTCAGAGTCATCACAATTCGACCAGCTGCTGGAATTTCTCCATTTATCTGGCGAAGTCTCACTTGAAGAATCAAATGCTGCCAATATACTGACCTTCCTCTTTGATCGCTTTGGTCTCGGGCTTCTACAGGCTTATCTTATGGAGAGGAATGGAGTTGAGGACTTCCCTTTGAATTCAATGGTAGGTAAGACTGTGTAGTTTTTCTAAAAACAGGAACTCCTTATTACATTGTAACCTACCAATAGAAGTAGCTTGTTAGATCCATTTTGCCTTGGTCTCTTCGAGCGGTCTCTAGCAATCCAAGATGCATTGCAACTTTGAGAGTGCACATCTAGATACCTTAACTTGCTGTGACAAGTTTTTGCCTTTCTAGTTAAAAGTTCGACAGTGTAATCAAAGCTACTTCTTTCTTCACTTTCTTCACTCACAACTGTAGGTCTCTACTTGTTTACAAGCATCTCATGTTAGACAAATTTCAAGTGTCATTCCTTCTTGTGGATTTGTAGTTACTGTTCCTTTTCAGAATATTTTGTCATGCTTTCTATAGTATTTTGCTATGACTTCTTCACTCTCGTTATTTCTTTTTTCGATCTGCTTTGATATCCTTTTCCTTGAGCCGAGGGTCTATCGAAAACAACCTATTCACCTCCCAAGGTAGGGGTAAGGTTTACGTACACTCTACCCTCTCCAGACCCCACTTGTGAGATTACACTGGGTATGTTATTGTTGTTGTATACCTTCTTGTGAACTAAGGATGAACATTTTCAGGTAATTGATGCTGTGCTGAGGAAAGTAGTCAAGAACTTCTCTGGATTGCTGGTTTCTCAAAGCAATCAGGTAACAACAGCAACTTTATGATAGACATTTTCTTGTGTAATACCAATATTAATGCAATTACCATTGTCAGAATGTGGTAGATTTACAGTTACTTTGATACCTGCAGCTCAGACTTTTTCTCAAGAAAATATTGGCTGATGAGTGCAGTCCTTTGTCAAGATCAGAAGTTCTCGAAGCCATATCAAATTATTTGCGGCACAGAACTAGTTTAGTCTCCAGCGATTGTATTTGTGGTGGGAAACGTGAAAGCAGCTGGCATAATAATGGTGAGCGTTTCACCGCTGCCAATGAAGAAATAGTTGATGTTAAACAAAAGGAGTTAGAGGTATGATAATTTGGCTACAACAACTTACAGTGACACACTTTTCCCCCTCCCCAGGCTCAGAGGCGGTTAGGCAGCTTATTGGGTTCTGGATAAATTATGTATACTACACTAATACAACATTTTGGCCAAATTCTTGTCTCTTTATTTTATGTTTCAGGAGCTCAAAATCTTTTGCAGAGAGACCAAGCTAGATGTTCAAAAGTATAAGTCAGGATGGGAAGAAGAATTTAGAAGGCTTGGTTAGTACTATGTTAATGTCCTTCTATGTACAAAAATGAATGGAACTTCTGTCCATCTATCAACTTCTATAAACTTTTCACTGTATTTGATCTGAAAGTGATTTTCCTCAGTGCACCATATTAAGGGCCTCGAGGTGACCTCTTCTTCTTATCACAAAGTTTTGGAAGAAAATCGCTTGCTGTACAATCAAGTCCAAGATCTAAAAGGTAAGTTTCTTGAATTCTCATATTTTCATTTAAAATGTTTGTGACATGGAAATTAAGTTTACTTCTACTTCACCAGGGACAATACGGGTTTATTGTAGAGTTAGGCCCTTCCTATCAGGACAACCTGATATGCAGTCCACAGTAGATTATATCGGAGAAAATGGAGATATCATGATTGTCAATCCTCGTAAGCAGGGTAAAGATGCTAGGAAGATTTTCACTTTCAACAAGGTCTTTGGAACTAAAGTAACTCAACGTATGTCTTCTTTCTCGGCTCGTTCATGCACCTTCTCCCTTTTTTATCTATACTAAGTAGCACATTTCCTTCTCTTTATTATGACTGCTTGTGCATATTGTATAATATCTGAGAAATCTATCCTTTACTTGATTTGCTTGAACAATGAGTTCAAGATACCTTATTTTCTTTTATCACGAGATTGTGTTTGTGGAGTATTCTCTTAATCAATATCTTTCTTTTTGTATTTGCAGAACAAATATACATGGACACTCAGTCGTTGGTTAGGTCCGTCCTTGATGGTTTTAATGTTTGTATCTTTGCCTATGGACAGACTGGCTCTGGAAAGACATACACCATGGTATTACTAAGTGATATAAGTGTTATCATTTGTTTTATGGGGTAAAATTGGTGTTACCTTACAACTGCTTATATTTCATGCTTCCAGAGTGGCCCAGACTTGACCACGGAGGAGACATGGGGTGTAAATTATCGTGCTTTGCGTGATTTATTCAGCACTACAAAGGAAAGACGGGACATGATAGAGTATGAAGTGGGAGTCCAAATGATTGAGATTTATAATGAACAAGTGAGAGATCTCTTAGTCATTCACGGGGCTAACAGGCGATATCCTTTACATGGATATATGATGAATTATATAGTAGCATGCTCATCTAAACTGCATCACTTAAACAGTTAAAAGTTCGGATGTAATTTTTTTGCCTAACCTTAACATTCCACACACTGGATATACGAAATAATTCTCAACTGAATGGCCTCAACGTACCTGATGCTAGTCTGATTCCAGTTACATGCACTCAAGATGTTCTTGATTTGATGAGAATTGGGCAAAAGAACCGTGCTGTTGGTGCTACTGCTTTAAATGAGCGGAGCAGCAGGTCTCACAGGTACCTGTTACATAAGTAGACGAACATTATGAACTGTCACATGATTTATAGATGTATTTCTTCTTTAATTTTTCCTACTTTTACAGTATTCTGACAGTTCATGTTCGAGGAAAAGAGGTGGTATCTGGATCTACATTAAAGGGCTGCCTTCACCTTGTGGATTTAGCTGGAAGTGAGAGAGTAGATAAATCTGAAGCTGTTGGCGAGAGACTGAAGGAGGCGCAACATATAAACAGATCTTTGTCAGCCCTAGGAGATGTTATCTCTGCCCTTGCACAAAAGAGCTCACATATTCCTTACAGAAATAGCAAGCTTACCCAAGTATTACAAGACTCATTAGGTAGACAAGTGATCACTTTTTGGTCATTTTCTTGATAGTGATTTTAATTCGTTAATGCAATTTCCTTTGCATCGAATAGTGATAGTATTCCTATGTCGAACTAGCTAGGCTTGTTACCCCATGCATGATCCTGCTTAAACAGACAGAAAACTTAGTACCATAGGTTTATGATGTTCAATGAGGCTTATATCATGTTTTTACCTTCCGTACTCCCTTTCAGGTGGTCAGGCAAAGACGTTGATGTTTGTTCACATAAATCCAGAGGCAGATGCATTTGGAGAAACAGTTAGCACTCTCAAATTTGCTGAGAGGGTTGCTTCCATAGATCTTGGCGCAGCTCGATCTAACAAAGAAACTGGTGAAATCCGAGACATGAAAGAAGAGGTCTTACTTCTTAATCACTGGTTGAAAATACCAAAAGTTTCTTGTACCAGTAATTGATGTCTTTGCGTTTTTCTGGTTGATTTAGATCTCAAACCTTAAGCAAGTGCTGGAGAAGAAGGAAGCTGAACTTGAACTCCTAAAAAGTGGAGCAAATGTTCGGGGGCAAGCATCACCTCTACGAACGATGAGACACATTGGTAATGGTAGCTTGAAAACGGAAGCCAATCAGCGTCCTCTAGATGACATTAGAGAGGTAAATGAGTTGGAAATCTAAGTAAGACATCATATTCAGATATCATACTTGCAACTTTTAATTACTTCTGTGGTGAGATAGGTAAGAAGCTGTTCATCAGGCAAACAAAGGAGGTCCCAGTTCCCCTCGAAGTTCACGGACAAGGATTTTGTGCCAAAAATGCCCTTGCTGACAGAGGAAAAATCAGCAGCCTCTGCCATGAGGAGATCACCATCTCCACCTGTTAGAAGATCAATATCAACAGATAGAGGTGCTCATATCAGAAGCAGAATCAAGCCTGAAACACTTGAAAATCCACCAGTAATGAAACTGCCCTTTCCTGCTAGAGCTCCTGTCACTATCAATAAGCCTGTTACCAATATGCCAGCTATTGTCTCTTCGGATAGAACAAGAGGATATCCAAGTTCACGAGAGCAATCCAGGCAAGAAAATATCTCTGATGTTCTATATAGCCTCCAGAAGATGAGCAACAGGAAAATTCCAGAACATGACGAGGAGCAGTTTAAGCAAGTGCTTAATGTACGACAAGGTGCAATCAGGAAAAGTAAAAACGAGAACAAGATCAAATCCAAGCATCAGTTATCAACTAAAATACAGATTAAATCAGATGTTTCAGTTACATTGCTTTCTGATGGAGGTCATGGTGGAATGATCGACGAGGCTCAGAGAAGTGACGTTTCTGAGTCTGAAAATGAGAATGGATTTGTTGGATCCAATATAAGTGGCACCATAAGGTTTGGTAATGGCAATCTTCCAAGAAGCTTCTCAAGGAACTCTCAAAATGTTGAACGGTATGACCTACTCCCTTTGCTTCAATTTGTTTGTTTGGTTTTGACTTGGCACGGAGTCTAAGAAAGTAAAAAGACTTTTGAATCTTGTGATCTTAAACAAAACGTATGTAGAATGTACCAAAATGTCTTTAATCTTGTGGTCTTAAACATGCCACGTCGGAAGTTAGAATTAAAGAGTTGTCAAAAAAGGAATGAGACATTCTTTTTGAACCAGACTAAAAAGGAAAGCAATACAAACAAATTGAAACGGAGGGAGTATATAACAACTTTTTTTTGGACTGGCAAGTGTATTATGGGGCTTAAAGAATTGAATGAATCCAGCACCTTTTCGTTTGGTATTAACTGATTGATTTCATACAGAGAAATATCACAGACAGTTGAAGCATTTCTTGCTGGTAAATATGAAGACAGACCGTCAAGTGGCAATAACATGCTTCGGAATGCTGAGGTAAACAATTCATTCAATCCTGAATTCAGGAAACCAGAAGATAAACCTTCGAATGCCACTAGAACTGCTCGGAATTCAAAGGAAGTGAGCAACTCATTGGCTCCGGAAATGAGAAGAAGCAGATCAACACCACGCGGAAAATTTATGTTTTTGCCCTGAGAGAAGCTCACTATTTATATACTCCAACATCATTTGGATCAACTAATTTGGTAGTTCTTGTACAGCCACTTCATACATTTCGGAGCATGCCCCTCATACTATTTTGAGAAAGTTGAGATGGTTGAAGATGTCATCGAGGACTTCAACCAGTAATGTATCCTCAAACTTCATTTGAAGTGATATATATTGCCATGTATTTATATACAAACTGATAAAACTTTAAAATATATGTGAAAAAAAGTTGTACTTTGTTTTGATATATGGAATGAAAGATCAGAGGCTTTTGTGAGATTTTTTTCATTAATGAAAGACAAGATTTAGAGATTGTTCCTTGCAAACTCTTTTCCTAGATCCAGCATTGAAAGATTTAGATGGCAATATCTCATCCATAGGTTACCTTGACTAACTAAATGACAGTCAACTAGGAAATCAGTCCTCAGGCATGACGAAATCCCTAGCATTCTAAAATTCATCTGTCTAGAAGTCAAATCTGTTGGGGTTATGGGTCTTTTTCCCTTCCTATGTGGATAAATAAAGCTCAATTTGGACCAACCCACTTTTGCCCATAGGCCCAATTCTATGGGGCATATATATAGACCTTTTTTAGGTCTTATTTCATAATCCACATAATATTTTTTCAGCAGCCACACATAGAGAGAAAGAGCAGATTTTCGCACCCAATTTCAGCCCTAAATTGCCAACTTCAAATTGCGATTCCCGCTTCGTTTCTTATCCGATTGATCTGATTTTTGGACAGCTTGTTCCTCTCATCTCAATCTTTGATTAGAAACTGACAGAGTTGGATTTGGTATCCCGTAGCTCCAGTTTTGCATCCGTGAACAGTAGCTGCGTTTTTCGGTGCTTTTGCTCCTTTTATTCTCTTGTTTTTGGTGTTGTGATTTATGTAGTGTTGCTCGTTGTTTGGCACTTCTTTGGTGGCTATTTTGGAGAACATTATTGTAACTCTTGGTGATTATAGTGGAGGTTTTGGTCCCGTGGTTTTTACTCTTCACACCGAAGAGTTTTCCACGTAAAGCTTGGTGTCTCGTGTGATTGATTTATTTTGTCTTGTCGTATTTCTTTTGGTTGATATACTTGCTGCCTTATTACCATTGTGCTTGGTTTGTTTGTTTTCTCTTGGTTCAAATTGAAAGGGAAAGTTTAGACTTGGGTATTCTTCCGCTGCTACCCTGTTGTGCATTCTTTGTTAGTGCCTTGCCTTTCCCAACAAAGTGGTATCAGAGCATTGGTTGTTGTTGATAGTCAATTTGAATGATGGAGGCAAATATGAGCAAGATGGTGTGTTTGAATGGTAGTAATTATCATACTTGGAAAGGCAAGATGAAAGATCTTCTATTTGTCAAGAAGATGCACTTACCTGTGTTTGCTTCTAACAAACCTGAATCTATGAATGATGAGGATTGGGAATTTGAGCATCTGCAGGTTTGTGGCTATATCAGACAATGGGTTGAAGATAATGTTAGAAATCATATTGTGAATGAGACACATGCCAGAAGTTTGTGGGATAAGCTTGAGACACTTTATGCTTCGAAGACTGGCAACAACAAGTTGTTCCTGCTGAAACAATTGATAAATATCAGGTACAAAGAGGGTAGTCCTATTTCTGATCATATAAATGATTTTCAGGGTGTCCTTGACCAGCTGTCCGGAATGGGTGTAAAGTTTGATGAAGAAATTCAGGGACTTTGGCTTCTCAATACTCTGCCAGACTCTTGGGAGACTCTTCGAGTTTCTTTGACTAATTCTGCTCCCAGTGGTGTTGTAACTATGGAATATGCTAAGAGTGGTGTCTTGAATGAAGAGATGAGAAGAAGATCACAGGCCTCATCTTCTTCAGCTTCACACTCCGATGTTTTGGTTACTGAAGATAGGGGGAGAAATAAGTTCAGAGGTCAGAATGATAGAGGTACAAGTAGAAGCAAGTCAAAGTCCAGATACAAGAATGTTACATGTGACTATTGCCACAAGAATGGACATATCATGAAATATTGTCACAAGCACAAGAGAGATATGAGACGACAAAAGAAAGAAGGCGATAATGAGAATCGTGTTGCTGTTGTTGCTAATGATGATCTTCTTGTTGCTTGTGGTGAGAATGCCATTAATCTTGTTCGTGATGAGTCTAGCTGGTTTGTGGATTCTGGTGCTACTTCTCATGTCACGCCCAAGAAAGAATTATTTTCTTCTTATACTCCAGGTAATTTTGGGATGTTGAAGATGGGTAATAATGATGAAGTTAAAGTTCTTGGCATTGGAACAGTTTGCTTAGAAAGTAACAATGGTTCGAGATTAGTTCTCAACAATGTCAAGCATGCTCCAGATGTTCGCCTGAATTTGATCTCTGTGGGGAACCTTGATGATGAGGGTTATGTTAACACCCTTGGTGCTGGCCAGTGGAAGCTTACTAGAGGTTCAATGGTTGTGGCTCGTGGTGACAAGTTATCTAACTTGTACGTATTTCAGGGCTCCATCTCTAGAGACTCAGTAAACTTGATGGAGAATGATACTTCATCAGAATTATGGCATAGAAGGCTAAGTCATATGAGTGAGAAGGGGATTGACAATTTGGCTAAGAAAAATTTGCTTTCTGGAGTGAAACAAGCAAAGTTGAAGAAATGTGTTCATTGCTTAGCCGGTAAACAGAAAAGAGTTTCCTTTCAGAGTCATCCGCCTTCAAGAAAGCTTGATTTGCTGGAGTTGGTACATTCTGATTTGTGTGGTCCTTTTAAGGTAAGGTCTCATGGCGATGCACTTTACTTTGTGACTTTTATTGATGATCATTCTCGCAAACTCTGGGTATTTCCTTTGAAGTCCAAGGATCAGGTACTTGATGTGTTCAAGGGTTTTCAGGCCTTGGTTGAGAGACAGACAGGGAAGAAATTGAAATGCATCCGCTCAGATAATGGTGGTGAGTATATTGGTCCTTTTGATAAATATTGCAGAGAGAAGGGTATTCGGCATCAGAAAACTCCTCCAAAGACTCCTCAGTTAAATGGTTTAGCAGAGAGGATGAACAGAACTCTAGTTGAGAGAGTTAGATGTATGCTTTCAGATGCTAAGCTGCCAGATTCCTTTTGGGCAGAAGCACTTAATACTGCTGCTTATGTTATCAATTTATCTCCTGCTGTTGCTTTGAATAGTGATGTCCCTGACAGAGTTTGGTCTGGTAAGAATGTTTCTTATGATCATCTTAGAGTCTTTGGGTGTAAAGCTTTTGTTCATGTTCCTAAGGATGAAAGGTCAAAGCTGGATGTTAAAACTAGACAGTGTATCTTCATTGGTTATGGTCAAGATGAATTTGGCTATCGTTTCTATGATCCAGTTGAGAAGAAACTTGTTAGAAGCCGTGATGTTGTGTTTTTTGAAGACCAAACAATTGAAGATTTTGACAAAACTGAGAAGGTTGATTCTCAGAGTAGTGAGAGCCTAGTTGATATTGATCCAGTTCCTTTGACTACTGCACCTGAAGAAAATCTTCATAATAATGAAAATCAAGTTGATAATGAAGATGATGATCATGTTCAGAATGACCAGGATGTTGTTGATGCTCCAGTGCAAGAGGATGTGGTTGGCCAGCAACCAGCTGCTATTGATGCTCCAGAGAGTTCTCTCAGAAGATCTACTAGAGAGAAACTACCTTCATCTCGTTATTCTCCCAATGAGTATGTACTCTTGACTGATGGGGAGAACCTGAGAGTCTTGATGAAGCCATGGATAGTGAAGAAAAAGAAAGATGGTTTGATGCTATGGAAGATGAGATTAAATCCTTACATGATAATCATACTTTTGATTTGGTTAAGTTACCTAAAGACAGAAAAGCTTTAAAAAACAGGTGGGTTTTCAGGGTGAAACATGAAGATGGCAATCCAGTTCCACGGTACAAAGCTAGATTAGTTGTGAAGGGTTTTAACCAGAAAAAGGGAGTTGATTTTGATGAGATATTCTCTCCAGTTGTGAAGATGTCATCCATTCGTGTTGTTCTAGGCTTAGCCGCAAGTCTAGATTTAGAGATTGAACAAATGGATGTTAAAACTGCTTTTCTCCATGGTGACTTAGATGAAGAAATTTATATGGAGCAGCCGGAAGGTTTTGAAGTCAAGGGAAAAGAGAATTATGTTTGCAAATTGAAGAAGAGCTTGTATGGCTTGAAACAAGCTCCTAGACAGTGGTACATGAAGTTTGGTTCTTTTATGAGTCAGCAGGGCTTCAAGAAGACTTCTTCAGATCATTGTGTTTTTGTGCAAAAATTCTCTGATGGTGACTTTATTATTGTGTTGCTTTATGTTGATGACATGCTTTTTGTTGGTTATAATGCTTGCAGGATTCAAAAGTTGAAGCAAGAGTTGAGTAAGTCTTTTGCTATGAAAGACTTAGGACCAGCAAGGCAGATTCTTGGCATGCAGATTGTCCGTGACAGAAAGGCCAAGAAGTTGTGGTTATCACAGGAGAAGTACATTCAGAAAGTACTTCGAAGGTTCAACATGAATAATGTTAAGGTTGTCAGTACACCTTTAGCTATGCACTTCAAGTTGAGCACGAAAGAGTGTCCTTCCAGTGATGATGAGAAGGAAGATATGAAGAAAGTTCCTTATGCTTCAGCTGTTGGTAGTTTAATGTATGCAATGATTTGTACAAGACCAGATATTGCTCATGCTGTTGGTATTGTTAGCCGTTTTCTTTCTAATCCGGGAAGAGAACATTGGAATGCTGTGAAGTGGATCATGAGATATCTTTGTGGCACTTCTAGTCTGAGTTTGTGTTTTGGTACAGGGAAGCCTATTCTTTGTGGTTATACTGATTCAGACATGGCTGGTGATGTTGATACTCGCAAGTCTACTTCAGGGTACTTGGTTACTTTTGCAGGGGGAGCTGTGTCTTGGCAATCTAGGTTGCACAAATGTGTTGCTCTATCTACTACAGAAGCTGAGCTTATTGCTGCCGTTGAAGCTTGTAAAGAGTTGCTCTGGATGAAGAGATTCTTGGGGGAACTTGGTTGTGCTCAAGAGAGGTATGTGCTTTATTGCGACAGTCAAAGTGCTATACATCTTGGCAAGAATTCTACATTCCATGGTCGGTCTAAACACATTGATGTGAGATACCATTGGATTCGAGATGTGTTGGATTCTAAGTTGCTTGAACTTGAGAAGATTCATACGGATGATAATGGTTCCGATATGATGACTAAAGCTTTGCCAAGATGGAAATTTGAAGATTGTTGCATGATCGCCGGGATGGCGGTCTCCTCCACATAGTCGTGAGGGGGAGAATTGTTGGGGTTATGGGTCTTTTTCCCTTCCTATGTGGATAAATAAAGCTCAATTTGGACCAACCCACTTTTGCCCATAGGCCCAATTCTATGGGGCATATATATAGACCTTTTTTAGGTCTTATTTCATAATCCACATAATATTTTTCAGCAGCCACACATAGAGAGAAAGAGCAGATTTTCGCACCCAATTTCAGCCCTAAATTGCCAACTTCAAATTGCGATTCCCGCTTCGTTTCTTATCCGATTGATCTGATTTTTGGACAGCTTGTTCCTCTCATCTCAATCTTTGATTAGAAACTGACAGAGTTGGATTTGGTATCCCGTAGCTCCAGTTTTGCATCCGTGAACAGTAGCTGCGTTTTTCGGTGCTTTTGCTCCTTTTATTCTCTTGTTTTTGGTGTTGTGATTTATGTAGTGTTGCTCGTTGTTTGGCACTTCTTTGGTGGCCATTTTGGAGAACATTATTGTAACTCTTGGTGATTATAGTGGAGGTTTTGGTCCCGTGGTTTTTACTCTTCACACCGAAGGGGTTTTCCACGTAAAGCTTGGTGTCTCGTGTGATTGATTTATTTTGTCTTGTCGTATTTCTTTTGGTTGATATACTTGCTGCCTTATTACCATTGTGCTTGGTTTGTTTGTTTTCTCTTGGTTCAAATTGAAAGGGAAAGTTTAGACTTGGGTATTCTTCCGCTGCTACCCTGTTGTGCATTCTTTGTTAGTGCCTTGCCTTTCCCAACAAAATCAAGCAATTTAACCAAAAGAATCGCAAATTAAAGTGAGAACACATATCATGGTTAAGTGGGACACATCTTGCATTCATTTACTTGGTGTAAACACCGGGTGCAGGTAAGTCTTTTCTGTTCCATTTATGGTCTATTTAACTTTGACACCTGCTATATAACTCTTCCACGTCTGATAATTGATTTGCCATGCCAGTGTGACTCTGATACGCCTTCAAGAGTTAAAATAACCTTGTTTTCGCGATATATTTATTCCTCGATGGTCATTTAATTAGGATTCCACTAATAATGAACAACTATAAGAGACAAGATCAAACCAAACTCAGCAATTGAGTATCAATTAACATATGGTCATGTACAATAACACTGTTCAGAATCAAACCAAACTCACCAATTGAATACTAATTAACATATCGTCATGTACAGACACTGTTCAGAATCAAATCAAACTCAACAATTGAATAGAGTATAAATTAACATAAGGTAAAATTCATACTTGTTTTATGGCATACTAACATTTAAACTTCATGCTTTATACATGGGCTTCAACACTGATGACATACTTTAAGCACCTGCTTTATGGTGCTGGGCTCTTCATTAGTGAGCAGTCCTCAGAAGAGAAAGAAGAAAGGTCCGATAATCACCAGAAGTCTCTGAATGCACTACATCGTTCAGAGATTTCTTATGCTTTTTCTGGTATTCTGCTTTTATATACTGCATATCAATCTCAGTTCGTGTCAATAGTATCCTAATGAGAGCTGTATCGTCCGTTCCCAAGCCCTTCATTGCCTTGTGCAACTCCTGCAACATATATAGGGTGAAAATAAGCAGCACCACTGAGAGCTTATACGATACATTTCATGTAAGAGATCAATAAGCAGAAAAGAAAGGCTTACTAATTTTAAGACAAAAATGATCGAACAGGCCATTATAGCAACATGGAAAATACTCTAGTACAAACATAAACATCTTTAGAAGTTTCACTTCCACGGCCAAGTTGAGATGCTACATGAACATCTACCAGAGTAGGAAGAGCAGTATGAAACATGCTACATGAAGGAAGAACATATACCATGGTAATATAGAGGTGATGCATCTGGATGACACACAAGATGAAATAAGTCTTCTTGAGGGAAAAGAAAATTGAGTGAAAAAAGAAAGAGCTTACGGAAGCATGAGTTTAAAAATATCCGTGTTATAGGCAGAAAGGTTATCGTTTCTCTGACTTGATAAGAATTTTAATAAATGTAACAATGTACCTTCGCAAAGTATTTTGCTGGATTCTCAGCACACTGCAAAATAGTCAAGAGAGCAAACTCAAAGAGCCCAGAGGTTTCACTTTTTAGAGCCTGCAACAGTTGCTGACTTGCTGTCCATTAGTTAATTAAAATTGGAAATCTAAATAGGTTTGTTAAATGAAGTCAGCTTACCTTTTTCAACGAGTTACCATACATGCTGTGATAAGCAGCACTAACAGCAGCCAAATGCGCCCTGCTTCTTTCAGAAAAAATCCGTATAAAAGTATTCTCATCAGTTCCCATTTCCTTCTCCCCGGCTTTGTAAAGAGCTTTAGCATCATGTTCCACTGAAGCTCTGTCAACTTCTGGCCCTTCATAGCGCATTGTGCTTACATATGCTAGAAGCAACTGTAGTGATTAAGAGAAAATAAATTAATCTTTATCTTTGTGCATATGATCTAAGCAATATGTACAATTACTTGAATAAAATTTAGAGACAACACAAGAGGAAGAATCCAACGGGTGTGCCATTGATCAATATTAAATATCTATCCGTTGAGATAAAAATACTTGATCCCCCTTCTTCATTTGTCTGCAAATCTCATGTCCTTCATTGAGGCGAATAGAAAAGACCAGTTTACATAGTTTTATGCCTTTTCGATGTCCATTTTACGTAGTACTCCGAGATTCTTCTATTTTAGTCTCCAGTCCAATACCTCATTTGCTATGAAGACTGCATCAATTATCTTCTCTTTCAAACAAAGGCATTTTGACTGATTACTTTCTTGATTCTTTCTGCTAACAAGTTAGCCACAATCTTACATACATTGTCAATTATAATGATCAGTAATCTTTTAATTCTGAAATCCCCTTCATATTTGGTATGAGTGCAACGAAAGTAATGTTGCAACTTCTCACCATATACCCGTTCTGATGAAAAGCATTCAAAGCTCTCATCAAATCTCCGAAACTACAGTTACTCATTTATTTAAAAGTTGTTCCTAGGCATGCTATCGTCTTTTTACGTAATCTAAATTGCTTGGTATTTTCTTCTTTCACGTTCTTCCGATCATCAATTTAACAGGGAAGAAAGAAAGCTTCAAGAGAGAAAAAAGATTTTTTTTTTGTGTGTGTACAAATGCAGAGGACGATTTACCTTTTTGTGATCATCGTATGTCACAAACTCAATATCATGTTCAAGGTGGAAAACAAACATGGAATGGTAAAGTTGTTTGAAATATTGTATTTGAGAAGGAGTCCGTGAACATATCACTTCAGTGGCAGCTCTTGGATCAACAACATCACCACTCAAAGCCTTCCTTACTATTGTAGCATCCCTTCCTGCCGGATCATACATCCATAGCAAGACTGCTTTCTGGAATCATTCAAAAAGATAAAGAAGATAATGAAACAGACAACATTAAAAACGAAGAATTGCAAATTCCTCCAATTCCAGTTCTTGTTTAATAATACTAGTGGCAAGTTATTGAGTTATCAAAGTTATCCCGAAATTTCTACTCTTGATCAATACCTCAAGATTACCGCTAAGCTCTTTGGATAAGCGTTTGTTGAGCTCTTCAGAGTACATACTTCTGTATTCCTGTTGAATTAGAGCACGCTGAGTTGCATCACGATGGGAAATGATGTTAATGACTGCTGCTTTATCACATCCAAATCCTGCATAACACAAGCAAGTAATTCACTCGAAGGTCAGCTACAGAATGGTGCCGCTTTGAAGTCACTTTCTGATTTTCAAGTACTATATACACGCACTAATAACAAATTATGTCAGAGATTACTTATGTTGCATTTGTTTTCTACTTTGGAGACGTACATTCTAATTTTGGAAACTAAATCCAAATGGGATGATGAGATTTATCTGTTCTCTAAACCATAGTTCACTAGGAATTTTGGAAGCAAAATGTAGCTGTTTTGTGTATACTGTCTCATATTTTGACTTCAAAGTAATCCATGTGATACAGAAACTACAGCGCCGGCATGAATGAACAACAACAACTACGCTTCAGTCCCAAACAAGTCGGGGTCAGCTATATGAAACAACAAAGCCTGCAACCAATGTTTCAATTGCTAAATTTCCTTGATTCATTCAACACCAAAAAAAGGTTTTTTATATGGTTTCTTCACAACTGTATGTTTTAATATGCTTTACTTGAGCCGAGGGTCTATTGGAATTAGCCTTTCTACCCTCACGAGGTAAGGGTAAGGTTGCATACATACCATCCTCCCCAGACCAACAGTTGTGGGATTGGATTACACTGGATATGTTGTTGTCGTTGTAAGCTATGTTGCTCGAACTCTCCAAATATGTTGTCACACCTGTGTCGGATCCTTCAAAAAATGCCCTAATTTTGGAGGATCTGGCACGCACTCGTCAACATTTTTTAAAGAGTCTGAGCAACATAAAACTTAACCTTTCCTTACACATAAATCACAACTTAAAGCAGTATATCACTGCCCTATTTTTCTCTCTTCTTAGACTCTTTTATCTTTTTCAGATTGTTAAAAGCAAGCTCTTAACCAATTGGGCCTTATGATCTACCTTCTTTTGTCATGCTTAAAGAAAGCTTAATTCACTTAAGCAACAACTCATCCCCAAAAAACAATTCAAATTAAGCAAAGATGAATTACAGTACAGAAGACAAATCAAATGAAGCAGAACCCATAACTTAAATACTCCATCCATTTCAATTTATTCGTCTTACTTTCTTTTTTTAGTCCCTTTCAAAAATAATCTCTTTGAACTCTTTAATTCTAACTTTATACGTGATACGTTTAACATAACAATATTAAAAGACACTTTTTGATACATTATATTCAACATATTTCTAATTTAAAACCACCAGATTCAAAAATCTTCTTAATATCCGTGTCAAGTCAAAACCAGACAAACAAATGAAACAATAGTCTTTTCTAAAGAGGTGAGAAATTTTACCCTGGAAAGCTTTGTAAAGTTGGATGGCATCATTACTAGGTGAAGTTAAAACAGGAGGAACATTCAAGCTTGCCATTTTTTCTCTCTCTCTCCTCTCCTCTCTGGTACTTTCAGCTAAAATAAGAAAGAAATCAAAGATGTGAGAAAGTAAACGCCAGTCAAATTGGTCTACTACTACTACTTGGACAAGATGTGGATATGGAAGAAAAGGTGTAACCACTTTGAATTGAGGTAATCTCACTAAAAATTATTGGACGACCAATTCGTTTACTACGTCACAATTCGCGTGGGACGTTATGTGGAGATATATGTTTACTTATTTAATTTTATATAAATTTAAATTTAATTATGTATATTCATAATTGGAGGACATAAATATCAAATAAGACCAAATTAAAAGATATATAGTATGTCATTTTAAGATCAATATTATTCTATTTTTAATACTCCCTTTGTTTTATATTGAGTGACCTATTTTGACTTAGCACAAAGTTTAAAAAAATAAAGAAACTTTTGAATCTTGTGGTCTTAGATTAAAGATATGTCAAATGTATTAAAATGTCTTTCTAATCTTATGGTTATAAACATATCATATGAAAAGTTGAAATTAAAAAATTACTAAAAAAAGAAAAGGATCATTCTTTTTTAAATTTAAACGGGTTAAAAAGAAAATTAGTCAGATAAATTGAAAACTTATAATCATATATTTGTGCAAAAAAGGAAAGGAAAGGTTTTTCTAAAATATAAAATAAAATAAAATTGAGGGTAAGGGAAGTATTACAAGGTGGAAATCACCCGTTAATCAATCAATTGAGCTATTAATATTCCCGAAAAAGCATAATATATAGTTCAAAGAGTCATTTTTGGCACTTTAGCCAAACAAAAATGCACCAAGCCCTAACTCTGGGAAACAGAAGATGGCAGTTTCTTTAATAATTAAAGCTTCAATTCAGCTTCATTGTCGAGCCATTGTCATCCCCTGGTTAGCCATTTCCTAAATTCTTTATATTTATACAGTAGCAGCTGCAAGTCTGCAACTATGTTTGCTAGAGTTCTGACTGTTGAATGTTACACACACATATTACTGCATTTGTTGATGTATAGTAATAATAGTATGGTATTTCTATAAGCTGACATCTTTTTTTAAGTGCTTATGTGGTTCTGCAAAGTGGGTTGGTTAAGCAAAGGTTTGATTTTTAAGGCAAAAAATGACTATAGAAAAGATTACCCTGTTAATTTTCAAGATTATGGAAATGGGTTTGAATTTTAGGACAAACATGACCATAGAAGAATCACAGAAGTTTATTGTCCAAATTATCGAAATAAGTGCTTGTGTTATGTCCATCCTCCCCGGAGCTGAGATTACGCTGGGTATGTTGTTGTTGGGTTCTTGTGTTATGTGGGGTTATTTTTAAGCAAAAGGTTTGATCTTTAGGACAAACATGACCATAGAAAGAGATAACAGCAGCTCATTCTCTATATTCTTGAAATGGGTACTTGTGACTTGTGAATGGATTTTGTGAAAAAAAAGGATTTGATTTTTAGGCCAAATGTGACCATCGAAAAGATTATTACAGTTCAATCTCTAAAGATCGAATTGGGTACTTGGGGTTTCGTGGTTTTTTTATAGCCGGTCTTTAGGACAAACATGTCTATTGGAAGAGATAACAGCAGCTCATTCTCCCTTTTCTTGAAATGGGTACTTGTGTGAGTGGATTTTGTGAAGTAAAGGGTTTTATTTTTAGGCCAAGGTGACCATCGAAAAGATTATTACAGTTTATTCTCCAAGTTAGGTTCTTGTGTTTTGTGGGATGGTTAAGCAAAGGTTTGATTTTTAAGGCAAATATGACCAATTGAAAAGATTACCCAGTTAATGTTCCAGATTATAGAAATGGGTTTGAATTTTAGGACAAACATAACCTAGAAATGATCAGCAGTTCATTTTCCTGATTATTGAAAATGGGTACTTGTGTTATGTTGGGGTTTTAAGCAAAGGTATGATCTTTAGGACAAACATGACCATAGAAAGAGATAACAGCAGCTCATTCTCTATACTTGAAATAGTACTTGTGTGGGTGGATTTTGTGAAGAAAAGGTTTAATTTTTAGGCCAAATGGTATCAAAAAGATTATTACAGTTCATTCTCCAAATATCGAAATGATTACTTGTGTTTCGTGGGTTTTTTATAGCTGATCTTTAGGACAAACATGACTATAGGAAGAGATAACAGCATCTCATTCTCTATATTCTTGAAATGGGTACTTGTGTAAGTGGATTTGTGAATAAAAGGTTTTTTTTTAGGCCAAAGGTTACCATCCAAAAGATTATTACAGTTCATTCTCCAAACTAGGTTCTTGTCTTATGTGGGTTTATTAAGCAAAGGTTTGATTTTTAGGCCAAAGGTTACCATTTGAAAAGATACTGCAATCATTTTTAGGGCAAACGTGACCATTTTCTGTGACATGAGTTGAATATTTTGGACAAACATGATCACAGAAAGAATTACAGCTGCTTATTCTCAAAATTCTTGAAATGGTTACTTGTGTTACGTGGATCTGGTAAGCTAAGATTTGATCTTTAGGCAAACATGACTATGGAAAAGATTAGCGCAGTCAATTCTTCAAATTCTCGAAATGAGTACTTGTATTACGTGGATTTGTTAAGCAAAGGTTAAACTTTTAGGGCAAATGTGGCCATAGAAAATATCTAAGCAGTTTGTTCTCAAAATTCTTGAAATTGGTACTTGTGACTCATGGTTTGGCTAAGCAAACTTTTGATATTTAAAGCAAATATGGGCATGAAAAATATTATAGTTCATACTCGAATTTATGAAAATGGGCATATAACTATAAAATGGACATATAACTATGGTATGCAATATATGTGTATTTCTGTGTATATTACTCTGAAAAAAACAGTTTGTTTTAGACTATAGTATGATATGAATATGATTATTAGGGTGCAGAAGTTCGGTGCTATAAGCTGCTCTCGAGGCAGAGATTATAGCGCTTTTCCAGTCAGGCACATTCCCAAGAGATCTAATGGATGCCAAGAGTCAGAAGCTGCTTTGTCAAGGAAGCACGTTTTGGACATAGAAAAGCACAGTTTCTTGGACGGGAATGTTCAGGAAACTGAATTTTCTGTCGGTGGAAGGTCGAAGTATGGGGACATTCCTTTTCATTCCAAGTCTCAAAACCATAAGCAAACGCTTATAACCAGCCTAGACGATGAGGTCGAATGGGGTATGATTGGATTTATCCACACCTCTCTGCTGTTTTTACCTGTAGTAGAAACACAAATTAAAATACAACTTTCATCACATGGAAAATGAAAAGAAATAAGAGGCTGAGTATGGAATTTCAGGGAAGGAAGATGAAGTTAATGGAGATGTTGTACTTGAACGTGGTATAGACGAAACTGATAAAGCTAGGCAAGATGCTGAAAGAATTGCAGTTCAATTACTTGCTTCAAGGTTAGAATGTTAAATGTCTTATCTCTCTCTATCTGGTCTTTGTTTATTTTCCGTCCAACTGTTATTAGCTCACTGTACCGATCTGGTAACCTAATCATTTCAACTGGTGTTGAAGACTCTGAGTGACATATTAGATGGATAAGCTTAATTATATGCTGGCATACCACATAGAACTGTGTAAGCATTGATTTCACTTGGAGAAAGATGCGTGAACAATAAAACTATTAGACCTTTGTTGATGCACGTGAATTCTCTTTCCAGCCACTGAAAAGAGGTCCTTGGACTGATACATTGAGAGCTACTTTCTGATGCATGCTTTTGTGCTGTGCAGAGCACTTACGGCTGTAGAACTGAAAAAGAAGCTCCTGGGAAGAAAATTTGCACTCAATGTTGTTAATGCTGTAATAACAGATTTTCATACCAGGTAAATCGAACTGGAATCAAGGTGTTTCCATCAAAGTTGTCAACCCTCTGTTTGATAACACAGAAATGTTATTTCAAGTCTCAGTTACATTTTGGCTATTGGTGCATATTGCCACTTGTTCACCTATGTCTTTTTAGTGTTGTCTAGAGTGAAGTGCTACACTTAAACTTGCTAAAGGGAAAATTGAAAAACATAATGCAATAGGTCTTATGAGTCGTTTTTGAGTTCGTATTTCATGGCTCAATGTTAATTTTACGATAATTGACCTCATTTGCATTCGTTTTGTATGTTGGTCTAGGGGTTTAATCAATGACGGTCTATATGCTGAAATGTTTTCTCGGTCCAGATGGTCTTCCTCAACTTGGGGTCCGAGACGAATCAAGCAAGTAAATTTCCTGTCAACTGCTTCACTAATCGAGATTTTAAGCTGACTTTTTTATGCTTATGTATAGGGTGAATTGGTTGTATGGTAAGTGAGTTTTGTCATGGTCTCGTTTGGGCTATTGTTGGAGAGCAGTTACTAAATCTCTTTCTGAGCACTCTCTTTTCATTTCTTCTACCCTGCATTTATTATATCGAGAGTAGCTTTGTTTTGTTCTGTTTTTGTCAGAACCCCATTGAACAGTCTTGTCATTTTTTTTGGCTTAGGCCTTGGTCAAGAAGGGTGTAAGCGAAGTGGATACAGACAATGCCATTAAAATGGTCTTCAAGAATGACGAAGCTGGTGGAGAACATGAATCAGGAGAATCAGGACTTGCTATGTCGAGACCTTCTATGGATCAATTGTTTGCGCAGGCATCTAAACAGTGGCTTAAAGGGCAGGACGTGGCTAGAGAAAAACGTAAAGCAAGGATCATTCGTTGGCTTCAGTACCGTGGCTTTGATTGGAGCGTGGTTAGTTTCATACTTAAGAAGTTAGAATCCAGCTATCCTCAATAGAGTCCCATTACTCCGCGAAAGGGATTATAATGATCTGTTTGATGTTGCCTTAGCTGGATGAGGTAGACAAGAGCAATGCTTCCTACTGTAAAATGGCCCTTAGTGGAAGTACAAGAAACTGGATAGGTTATTCGGTCTATTTTTGCCATCTCAAAAATCGTTTGAAGTGTTAAGATCAACACAGAAAGCGCGGTGTGTGGGTGATAACTCACCTTGCAGAACTCAAGAGCCCTGAAGTCTTGTTGTATCAGGAAATGAGCAGTTTCACTGGAAGTGATTGTACTGTATTATGCCACATTAACCAGATTGTAAATAAGAATGCTGCCATTTTCAACTTCATGTTTTGCCCCTAGACTTTAGTCTATTGGTAAGAGTGCAACGCGTGATGTATGAATTACACACACGTCATTCATACCCTATCACAAACAAAAGTTTGATAAAGTAAAGAAGATTTAAGGAGCGAGCTCATTATCCACTGAATTTTGAACTGTGCACCACTCGCCTCGGGGATTTCTCAGTTATCTAAAAAAAATATCAACTTTATGTTTTCTGCTTGCTTTTCTTATTAATAGAAAATTATAAATTTCCAAATAGTGTGAAATTGTTGACCACCTTGGATGATTCACTAATAGTTTCTATTTGTTGCTATCCCTTGATTTGAGTTATTCTGTCCATTCTGCATGTTTGGTTGTGGTATTTTTATTATATGGAGTTGTGTCGTATAAGGTCCATTAAAGGAGATATCGCTCTCTATCAAGATATTTTCGTACCAAGGACTCGAATTCAAGACCTGGTTATAATAAACTGTTTTCAAGCAAATAGTATCATGGTTTTACATAAAATCCCACATTATGGGGGTAAATTCCAACTTGAAATCTAAGTTATGTGACGTTAATCCCCTACCCACTAGCCTACTAATTGCTTATAAAAGCTTCTCTCAGAAATCACATGACCATGTGATGGAGCCAACTCATAGTTGGTAGCTGGACTATTTCTTGCAAGACACTTGGGAATCTTTATTTGCATTCAATAAATTCAAGGTACATAGTTCCAAGACCCTCCCCACAATGATTGATTCACTTCACACATGTCTACACAATATCTCAACCCTCAAAGTACCATATACTTTCTTTTAATAACGACGGTGTCTTGGCCAACTTGCATGCGCATAGTTTTTTAACTAAAGATATATTACCTTTTACCAACTCGCTTATTAAGGTTTGGGCTGGTGAGAAAATAACACAGGAATATCAGTCATTGGCTACATTTTTAGTCCACGTCTTTGAGAAATAGTCATTGTCATAGAGAAGCACCATAAAAATATAGTGGCTACTTTTCGATTACAGGTTTTGAGAATGGCTATATATGACTTCTACTCGAAGTTAACCTATCGTTGGAGTATTTAGTTTCACACGTGGAATTTGAAGCTCCATGACAGTAACTACTTTGTAATTCTCTTAAGTGAGCAGTCATTTGAATTGCCATTTATATTAGCATGCCTCAGTGGCTAACAAAGTCTAGTATAGAGTACTAATTGGTATCTAAAAAGTCTACCAATTTCAGATAATGATGAAAACTGATCTATTCACTCTACAATACTAATGCTAAACTGAAAATTCCCTTAGTATAATACTAATACTAATACATGATTTAGGAATGAAAATGATTTTCCTTAAAATCTATAACCTGATCTAACTCATACTGCTAATAGAACATGCTATATTCACAAATTTGTTTTCACTATGTTGAAGCCTTATTTGGAGATAGAGTTATCAGAAAATACAAAAGAGCAGCTACAAGACATTTGGGAATCCACATTCTTGGTGCCAGGTGATTTTGGAAGAGCTGTTACACTTGCATTTTTCTTCAACAAGTCGGATTCGGACACGACAGGATCAACATTGCGAATTTCCTTGAGCATGGCTACAACATCCCTCATCATCGGACGATCATCAGCTTTCGTGCTCACACACAGGAATGAAACAGCTAGAGTTTGCAGCATTTCATGCATCTCAGGGTCAGCTCTGCCTCTGAGCTTTGGATCAAGAATGTCATTTGGATCGCGCTTGCTTTGTAAGTGATCGCGCACCCATTGTACTAAGTGTGCACCCCCAGGCAATGTTGGGTCCAGTGGATGCCTTCCTGTTAGTACCTCCAAGAGGACCACACCAAAGCTGTATACATCACTCTTTTCTGTGATCCGTTGCATCGAAGCATGTTCTGTGGGCACATAATAAGGCAGTGTCTTTGTCAATTCAAGAAAAGTTGATGCAACTAATCAAACTGAGATAATGAGTACAACAACAACGATATCATAAATTGACTAGTTTTACATTCACTGTCAGTATAAATAATTACCTGGAGCCATGTAGCCATAGGAACCAGCAAGATGAGGCCTTTGGCTCTCCTTTAATAAGTCTGCATCAACATCACTGTTGACAATCCTTGCCAACCCGAAATCGGCCAGGTAAGGCTCCATTCTAGGGCCTAACAGTACATTCATTGCTTTGACATCTCCATGCATTATAGGGGGTACACAGTCATGATGCAAGTAAGCAAGTGCATGAGCTACTCCAAGGACCACATCAAATCTGTTCTCCCATTCTGCTGCTCCTTTGCCAACACCATGGAGTAATGAGCTCAAACTACCATTGGGAAGGTAGTCATAGAACAGAAGTTTCATGTTCTGGTTTGAAGCCCAACCGAGGAGGCGTACTATGTTCTTGTGCCGGATTGAACCTAGAGTTTGAATTTCTGAACCAAATGCTCCTGATTCCTCTGATGACCACATTTTCTTGACTGCTAAAGTGGCCCCATTTTCGGTCATTATTCTGTAGACAACCCCAGAGCTCCCAGTGCCAATGACATTAGCTGATGTTAGATTATGAACAATGTCATCTATCGAAAAGTCCAACTTCTGGTAAAGAGTCATTTCCCAAGTATCAACTTCTGGTCCATACTTGGCCGCCATTCGCATCCTGATCAAGGTGTAGATGGCTAGCAGCACTAGCACAGCACTTATACTGACAAGGATTGACATAGCAAGCTTCATGGTGGACTTGGCATGTCCAGCAGGCCCCGTTTGAATCACGTCCCCACCAGAGATGTAAAGAGCTTGGTTTCCAGTAAGATCACTCAAAGGAAGCTTATGAAAGAATGGGGTATTGGGCATTTTTCCATAGAAGTCATTGAATGATATGTTGAGTGAAACAAGGTTTTGAAGGTTCGTGAGAACGTCTAAATTCCCGGTGAGTTTGTTGTGGGAAAGATCAAGGTTTCCTAGTTTGCTAAGACCTGAAAACTCACTTGGAATCACTCCTGTAAATTGGTTACAACTAAGGTTAAGAGAGATTTCAAGGGATGGTATTTGACCCAATTCTTTAGGTATATCGCCTGATAAGCCATTGTACCCGAGATCTAACAACTGAAGCTTACTGCAGGATACTATCTCAGCTGGAATTCTACCAGAAAGTTGATTTTTTCCAAGATTCAACTTTGTTAATTCTGTTAAAGAACCAACACTTGGACTTAACGAACCCGTTAGCCTGTTGTCTGAAATGTCCACATACTGTAGGCTACCGGGGAGTTTCTCTGGCAAAGAACCAGTGAACGCGTTCGAATGGAGATCAAGAAACTCTAGATTTTGACACCCTGATATTGATGAAGGAATTCCTCCCATAAAGTGATTGCCACTCATATCAAGGAAATTCAAACTTCTTAAGTTCCCTATTTCTGATGGAACAGTACCCCCTAGCCTATTGTTATTCAGCCTGAATCTATACAAATTTGTGCAGTTTCCAACATCAGTTGGTATAAAACCAGACAAATCATTGGAAAGAAGCAACAATTTTGTTAGATTTTTCAAACCAAAGATTTCTTTTGGTATGGGGCCAAAAAGATTGTTGTAAGAAAGGTCTAGAGCCTGAAGATTCTCACATTGAGATAAGGAAACAGGAATATTGCCTGTTAAATTATTTTGCCATGCAAAGAATAAAGTCAAGCTCTTTAACTTTCCTATTTCATTAGGAATTTCCCCTGATATACCATTGTTGTCAACTTCCAAATGAGACAGTTTAGTACAATTTGATATTTCAGTAGGTATTGTACCTGATAACTGATTGACACTCAACTGCAGCTCTTCAAGACCAGAAAGTCCACCAAAACTTGTAGGAATACTGCCTGTTAAGAGATTCTCAGATAAGTCAATTACTTTGATAGCCTTGCAATTCCCAAGCTCATTTGGGATCACTCCAACTATGCTGTTCTGCCAAAGCAACAAACTTTGGAGCTTCTTGAGCTCCCCTATACTCCTTGGAATCGAACCTGAGATCGAATTCTGATACAAGTACAAGTTCTGTAGTTCACTGCAATTCCCAATCTCTTCTGGAATTGGTCCAGACAAGAGAGCTGTATAAATTGCAATTGTCTGAATCTTTTTCAGGTTTCCAATTGACACTGGCAAATTCCCTGAAATGCTAGTTTCAGCAAGGCCTAAAAAAACCAAGTTAAAGCAGTTTCCAATCTCAAAAGGGAGTTCACCTTTGAGATTTTGATTCCCTCCAGCTCTAAATTCCTCAAGATTGTTCAACTTTCCAATACCCTTTGGAATTTCACCACTAAGTTGATTGTCATAAATCAAGAACTTCTTCAGACTAGACAAGTTTCCAATGTCTGAAGGGATATCACCTTCAAGAAAATTTGAACTGACAGATAAAGTTTGAAGCTTTCTAAGCCTACAAATTTCTTGTGGAATGACACCAGTGATTGAATTACCACTAATATCAATGAAACTAAGTTCAAGATAATCTCCAAACTCTTTTGGGATTGGACCACTAAGATTAACAGATGAAAGAACAAGAGTGTTCAAGAATTTGAGAGGCTGAAAATTTGAAGGCAATGGACCTTGTAAATCAACTGATTTTATACTTATACTCACAACATGACCATTTGAGTTGCACTGTATGCCAAACCAGTTACAAGGACTTTTATCTAAAGAATCCCATGTTGTTAAAACATCATTGGAATTGTTTAATGTTTTTTTCCATGCAAGAAGTGTTTGACTTTGCACATTAATTGAATAACAAGAAGAGAGGAAAAGAGAGTTTAAGGAGAAAAGTAAAAGAAGAAGAAGAAGAAGAAGAAAAGGATTTCTTGAAGGAGCAGGCATTGCTTGCTGCTGCTAAGAGGGAAGAAGGAGAAGAAGAAGAGAGAAAGTTCAGTACTTTGGGATTGTAAAGGGGGGAACCCCATGTTTTGTTTATAGAGGAAAAGCAGAAGAAGATCTGGATCCAAGAGCACTTTCAATTTTTCTATTATTATTACTCTTTGGTGATAGTTGTTAATTCTGAGTTGCTGATGCAGATGGCTTCATTTGGCTTTATTAATTCATTATTAATGTTTATATCAATACCATCTTTATCTTTCTCTCTTTTTTGTTCTTTTTTTTCCAAAAATTTTGTTTGATTAACGATCTACCAGAAACAGTCTTTCTACCTCACAAAGTTAGGAGTAAAGTATGTTGTTGTTGTTTGGTTGTAGTGTTGCTCTCTTTGTTTCTTTTGTTAATAAGTGTCCAATTAGTTCTTTGGATTTTACTTAGTCACCAAATTACATATTTGATTGACCGGCTTTTATCAGTTTCACTCTATGTTGTTCGAACTTTTCAAAAATATTACTTATTTTTCTTGTAACTTTACTCTCAATTTGGACTATACATATCCAAAAAGGTCTTACTCTCGGGTATTCCACACGCTACCTAGCAGAAACATGGTTATCTGAAGTGGATTTTCTCTTTGACTAAGAAAGAGGTGGCACCCGTGTCGTATCATTCGTACATGCATTATTTTTGAAGGATCCAATACATACCTCACGGTATTTTTAAAAAGTCCGAGCAACATAGATTTGAATTATATGGGCCAAAGGGAAACAAATGCTGGTTTTAAATGTATAATTATCATTTCCCCTTCTTTTTAGTTGCATAAATTAATGTCTTGAAAGGATTCTTGATAGCTATGAGGCCAGCACCAATAGAAATAACTCTTTATGAGGGCCAAGTTGTGTATAATTACTAGGTACAATTCATTAAGAATTCTTTTTGTGTTTGGTTTTTTTGGGGGTAGGGGTCAGGGTAATAGGTTTTAGATATTGTTGTGGGGTTGGGGTTTGGGGGGGGGGGGGGGGGGTGTATTCTGGTAAATATTTCTTGGTTTCCAAAGTTGTGAAGAAGAGCATGTTCTTTCAAATGGTTTTAAATAAAAGAAGGTGCAGAAATGGTCCATCATCTCATGTACAATAGTATGAGTCAGCCACATGTTAGTTATATAAGACTTATGGCTAGTAATGACTTTGTGATGAAGTAGAGGAAGCCAACAACACAGACAGAACCAAGTTTGTTCACACCTCGACTATTTCACCAGGTATCTGTTATCTCATCGTGTGGCTCCTCTAACTATATATTACATTTAAAAGAAAGGAAAAATGAAACAACAACAATAACGTACCCAGTGAAATCCCACAAGTGAGGTCTAGGGACCTTACCACTACCTCGAGGAGGTAGAGCAGCTATTTCCGAAAGGGATGAAAAATGAAGGAAAGGATTAAATTAACAAAAGAGAAAAAGGTTAAGAATGTCCTCTTGCTATATGAAATATCTTAATTTTACCTTCCGCTGGATATTTCAAGTTATTTATATCATTATTCTTAACAAATTGTCTCGTATTTGTTCTTGACTATAGCAAAGTTACGACCTAAAGTATGATTGATGATAACCTTAAACCATAGTAAAAAAAAATGTAACTTCGAACATTTTTCGTTAAGAAAGTCAAGAACAAGTATGAGATGATTTGCTAACGATAAAGGTATGAATACTAATTTAAAGAATAGGGATCTGGATCTATAATTCTTAGGAAGTACTAGTAGAGAATAAGTGCATATATATATATGAATAAATAATATAATATAATGTATTTCTATGACAATAATTATACTTATAATATATTATTAGCATTAAGATGGAGATCTCTTCTAGTAGTGATGAGAACATGCAGGTTTTAAAATAATAATTAAGCTTTAATTAATTTAATTAGACTGCAAAAGTTTCAGGTCATGTTGTCGGGAAGAATATTAATCTTGTCTTAAAATAATACTTAAAAAGAAAAAAGAAAAAGAGCATTGGCCTTTAATGGGAGAGACAAAAGTACAACAACTTAAACATTTTTTTAATTGCTTTCTTTTTACCATTAAAAAAAAAACTTGTAGATTAGATCTCAATCCTTTTTTTTTCATTTAGCATAATTCGATCACGGGTTCTTCACTTAAAAAAATCAAGAAAAAAATGTTATTAATTCGTTAATTCTACATCAAATAGTCAGCGATATAGTCACGTAAAGTGAAGAATGGTCAATTGAACATTTTTAACGAAATTTTGAATTTTGCAAGTATTCGAATTTCGCAAGTGGTAGTAGTGCAATCAATGTGTACTCCTAAACCCTAAACTCAACGCATTTAAGGGAGAACCAACTAGGTTTGGAGTCGAGCAAAACTTCACTCATAAATACAATATCTCATGTCGACTCGAACCCCTTTTAATTTCACTCAAGTTTCATCGTGATTATAAACAAAATCGCACAAGTTTAACTTACGTCCATAGGCAATGATAATAGCCCAACGTATGAGGATTCGTCTTCCTTCACCTCGATCTGATTCTCTTAACCAAGTCACTTCCTATGAGTCGCATGCTCATTTTATGTAACATCTTTGCTTCACACTAGCTTAATAATTGTTCGAATCATTTAACATTTCTTCTATATAACAACAACAATAATAATAGCAATATAGCATCATACTCAGTGAAATTCCATAAGTGGAGTTTGGGGAGGGTAAAGTGTACACAGATTTTATTACTACCTCATGAAGATAAAAAATTTGTTTTCGAAAGACTCTCGACTAAGTATAAGCAAACCTTACCGCTATCTCTTTTTTCTTCTATAAAGATTGAAAAGAAGAACCTAATTCAAAGTGATATATGACACATAAAAAGAAGTGAAAAAGAAGCAAAACTCTAAAAATGGGATGAAAATATTTATGTATATGATAATGGAATCTCCACCACCCTTTCTTTTAAGTGTAAGTTTTCTTCAACTTTAATCTCCTTTGGTAGTAGTACCTTTTGAGAAAGTACTTGTTGATTTTAATGTGGGAAAAAAAGTCACATTTGTTACTTAGCAATCTAGTGAATAGTCATTCTCTTTCAGTATAAAGATGTCTGACAATTACTACTACTATTCTGTTATATAGGGTAACTGTCTATTCTAACTATCAATGAATTAAAGTAAAAGCTACTCATTTTCAATGTTGTAGCATTAATTGATGGTGAAATATTTTCTTGTGCTTCACATGGTAAATATATAAGAGAGCATTGAGAATATGGTATATTGGTATGTAGTTAAATCTACTTTTTTTCCCACCTTTGATAAAATGTCTTCGAATTTGAATCTTGAAAATGGAGAAACGTTTAGTTTCCCCTTTAATTAGTTGTATGCGGAGAAATCTGAATTAATCGGATCAATAAATCTCATGCATCAAATGAATAAGAAATTCATTCGAGGCTCTACGATGAAGATACAATTTTTACGAAAATTATTTTTAAAAATTCAATTTCGCTCTTCGGGGATGCCCTTTAGCATCGAGGAACGTGTATTATGGTGTATGCGTGACTCGTTTAGATCATGAAACAAAAAAAAACTATGTGAAATTAGTGTAAAATTCAGTCAACCCGTAGAATACATTGCATTAACTTGGGGGCATTAGCCGGATCGGCTAGTTTCCATTTTCGATAGAGAAAGTGGTAGGTCGGTCTAATAGAGTTGTGTTTTTACTACATTGCGTTTCATTACCAATTTTCCTCTTATGGGAAGCCGACCAAGAGCAAGGAATCTCCTACGCCGATGGCTTAGGCACTTCTGACGCATGAAAACTTCAGTCTCTATTAGTTACCAGATTCATTCGGTGATAGTCTTAGGATACGAAAATTCTTTATTTTCGTACTTATTTACATACGCGGAGAAGAATTTGTGATTCTTTTTCATTATAAAATTAGGCATATCCTTCAAATATTAGACACATGTCACATTTTAATTGGAGCTCCCACATGTACGTCGTGGCTTCTATATCATTTACTCTGAATGATTACAATATTAATTCAATATAATATACTTTTATTTCTTTTTCATCTAAAACTAAAAAAATAATTAAAAAGAAAAGAAGAAGAGAAACTTCACCTCATTCTCACATTCTGCAGACCTTTTTTTAATTATTATTTTTGTGAATTTTTATTTTCAATTTGGACTATTTCTTGAAGATTTGAAGATTCAATATCTAATCTATTTAAAAATTTAAAGATGCAATATATGTGATCACGTGAGCAATGATATATAGATCTTAGCAAATGCATGGCACATGTTATTAAATTGGTGGTCACATGAGAACATGACATGATTGGATTTTGTAATTTATCCAAATGATTAAAATCCCCATACATTAACCAATCATGGACAAATATTGGTTTTATCCTAATAAGGGGAATATTTGAATAAACAAAAACAAGAACCATAAATTAATATTGCCGTGGAGTAGTAAGTATTTCTTCTCAAGTTCGAGTCCTAAATATGAAATTAAACCGCCTTTGGTATTAGGGAGAACGAGAAAACCTACCCTATTAGGAGGGGTGCACCGACATCTTTTAACCTCAAGAAAAAAAACTTTGTATATATTATATATACCTTGAAGAACTATCATATATTTCAAAAAGATATCCCTCAAACATATATGTCGATTGGAGAATCTGGTCGTCGTGCCCCTTAGGCCCTAATTGAGCGCGAGTCTGCGAACCCTAATTCGAGTCTCGGCTACAGCAATCCGTAACATTTACGGTGTTCGGCTGATTCTTTACTTTAATTGGCGTACTAAAGACAGTGGTACCTCTGTAGCGTTCAAATTTTGAGTCTGCCTCTGATAGGGAGCTAGCGTCTTACGCCAAAGTGAGAATTTCCTATGCATATTCAGGTTAGTCGACTTCAAAATCAGATGCATATTTAGATTAGTCATATTTCAAAACGGATATTGAATACCGGAATAAAAAATAAGGAAAAAACAAGAGCATAGGAGTTTGTGGATGTTCCAAAGAGTTAATATTCATTATATTATGGTAAGTATATCATATACTACCAATGTCACCAACTATATATATGCAACTTCAATAACGTGCCCCATGTTCATCCCACAAACTCTCCATCTCCATTTATTTATTAATTTATCATAGCTCTTGTCCATTCTTTTCTTAATTTTGGAATTGAGGAGTATTTTCTTTTTGTCTTTTTTGGAATAAAATTAAGTTCCAAATTATTTGTTTTTCATTGTTTCTAAGTTGAATATATTAACAATTCATATAATTTCTCAATCTTATTATGTAAAAAGAATATCTATGAAGAATATAATGATGGTATGTTTATATATAGTTTGCTAATTTAATTCTAACCTATTGTTATATACAAAACATAGCATTATGATAAGTACTTTGAAGACATAAATACAATGATAGACATCTTAACTTGACTTCAACGAACATTAAATACTCACTACTAAAAAAAATACTATTCTCTCACTGAAATTTTCAACCAAAAAATATTTGATGGCTATTCCCTCAGATACTTTGATTGAATCGGTGAGAAAAGAAAAAATAATTAATGTTTTCCTATGAAAAAATTAAAAAGTTTTCACTATTTTAGTGAAAATCTGTTTCGCACTATGCATTTTCTCAGTTAACTAGTTCGTAAAAAATAAGTAGAAAAATCATGTTCTTAACTCATTGATTCACGGTAGAAAAAATTGTTGTTTCTAGTAGTGACTCCAACTTTAAATATGTATATCTAGACATCTCAACTAGTTTCTATTGTGTCAATTGAATACTCTAACTTACGAAATGATCATTTAAATACTTTCAAAATATGTGTCACGCCAGTATCGAATGTTTAACGTCAATTGTGGAAAGACACCTTGTTGGATGTTGTTCATATGGATGATGCATGGGCTTTCTGGTCTAAGCCCACTCGTGCGAAGTGACATTATGACACTATAAAAAAGTTGATTTGATAGTAGATGGACCCGGGACAACTACACAAATGCCCTTTAAAGGGAGTGGCTTTGTATTTTTGCCCCCCATAAAAATGGTCTTACAAAAATAGACTTCCTTGTTTTTTATGTATAGAGCAACTACCTTTTTGCCCCTCTACACCTCAAATATTTTTAAATAACTCTCAATGCTCATTTGTCTCTCAACTTTTATATATATTTCTTTTTCTCTTTTTCTCTTTTTTCTTTTCTTTTTTTTATTTCTATTTTTTCTTTTTTCTTTTTTTTTCTATTTTTTTTTCTTTTTTTCTCAACCTTTATTTTTCTTTTATTTTTTATTTTATTCTTTCTTCTACGTTTTTTTTTTCTCAAACTTTATTTTTTTTCTTTTCTCCTCTCAATTCTATTTTTTTCTCCTTTTATTTTTTATTTTTTTATTTTTTTTATTTTTCTCAACCTTTATTTTTTGTTGTCTTTTTTTTCTTCATTTTTTTCTTTTTTTCTCAATATTTATTTTTTTCTCTCAACTTCTATTTTTTTTATTTTTTCTTTGGTTTTTAATTTTTCTTTTCTCTTTTTTTTAATCAATTTTTTTGACCTTTATTTTTTTTATGAGATGTTCTATAATTCTTGCCTTAGAGGCAAGACTTAGCCCAAAAACTTCCAAACAACAAATTACGCCCATGAGCAAGACTTGACACTAGTATATTGTGTCTTGATTTATAAAATATTTTATAACACTTGCCTCAGAGGCAAGACTTAGCCCAAAGACCTCTAAAAAAATACAAGTTACACTCCATGGGCAAGAGTTCACACTACTTCATTATGTCTAAATTTATGAGATACTCTATAACTCTTGCCTTAGAGGCAAGACTTAGCTCAAGGATTTTCAAACAACAAGTTATGCCCCACGAGCAAGACTTGACACTACCTCATTGTGTCTTGATTTATGAGACATTCTATAACTCTTGCCTCAGAGACAAGACTTAGTCCAAGGACTTTCAAACAACAAGTTACGCCCCATGGGCAAGAGTTGACACTATCATATTGTGCTTGATTTATGGGATGCTCTATAACGCTTGCCTAAGAGGCAAGACTTAATCCAAGGACTTCCAAATAACAAATTACGCCCCATGGGCAAGAGTTGACACTGCCACATTGTGTCTTGATTTATGCGATGCTCTATAACTCTTGCCTTAGAGGCATAACTTAGCTCAAAGACTTTCAAACAACAAGTTACGCCTCATTGGCAAGAGTTGACACTAGCACATTATGTCTTGATCATGAGATGCTCTATAACGTTTGCCTTAGAGGAAAGACTTAGCCCAAGGGCCTCCCAAAAAATAAGTTATGCCCCATGGGCAAGAGTTAACACTACTTCATTGTGTCTTAATTTATGAGATGCTCTATAACTCTTGCCTAGAGGTAAGACTTAGCTCAAGAATTTTTCAAACAACAAGTTATGCCCCACGAGCAAGGATTGACACTACCTCATTGTGTCTTGATTTATGAGATGTTCTATAACATTTGTCTTAGAGGCAAGACTTGTTCCAAAGGACCTCCAAACAACAAAGCACGCTCTTAAGTTTACTTCGATTTCAAAGAAAGAAGATCTTCTTTGCGGATTATCCAACTTTTTTTGTTCATTAGCAAAAATTAATAGAGGTTAAGAAAAAAGAAAAAAAGAGAAGAATAAAATAGAAAAGAAAAAATAAAGATTAAAAAAAAAGCGAAAAAAAATAAAAGTTGAGAAAAAAAAAGAACAAAAAAAAAGTTAAGAGAAAAAAAGAAAAAAAAAGAAAATAAAGGTTGAGAAAAAAGAAAACGAGAATTAAAAAAAAATTGAGAAAAAAGAAAAAAAAAAGAAAAAAGAAAAAAAATTAAAAAGATAAAAGAAAAAAGAAAAATGAAAATTAAAAGTTGAGAGACAAATGAACATGGAGAGTTATGGTGTAGAGGGGCAAAAATGTATATGTTCTATACATAAAAAGGAAGGAAGAGTATTTTTTAAAGACTTTTCTTATGAGGGGCATAAATTGAAGACCACTCACTTTTGAGGACACTCCATGTAATTTCCTGGAAGAAAAAGGAGGAGTTTCTCTCTTGTTTTTATATTTTACCCCATCAGATTATTTGAAAAAATACTAACATCTTTTATAATTACCTTCGCTAGTTGTAAATGAGATTCTTTTTTTTCTCCTAATTTACATTTATAGAATTTCGAGATTCAATATTTTTTTTTACATATTTTAAATTATTAATTATTGTGGTTTACAATATCTTTTACGTTATTTTTATATAATATATGTTATCCGTCTATCTCAATTTATGTGACATTGATAAAATTTTGACAGTTGCTAAAACATTTTATATGTCTTTAAAATATTTTATGTTATTAATTATTGTGATTTATAGTACTTTTTACGTTATTTTCAAATAATATATGTTACACTTTTTCTCTCAATTTATGTGGTACAGATAGAA